>OX382273.1:10215849-10815849 GCA_947507595.1 Pyralis farinalis
GCAGACTAGTTATTACTGGGTTAAGTAGTCGTAGCAATATGAAGCTGGCAGTAGCATAACTTTAAAGAAACTTCCGGCATTCATACAGTGAATGCCGGTTCATGGTGAAACCAATGTTCGCAGTCGAATCAGTTCCGATGCGATTACTTCTTCGATTTGAGTCATCAGGTATTCTGTTCTGTGTAGCTATTTCGATTCTCTAATTTCGATTAAAACTGACAATGTTTATCAATAGTAATTAGAATATATCTAATAAACGATTAAAAAACTATTCTACAGAAAATAGAAAATAATCTAGTGATATCTTAGTGGTATCTGTCACTGAGTTGTGATTAGGTCGTGTTCAGTTGCGACACGTTTCCAACTAAATTAAACTGAAATGAAATTTCTTAGGTGTGCGATGATGATGCTTACGATGTTTTCCTTCACCGAGAAAATGATAATTACAAAAGTACATAAACTCGAAAATACGAATTTAGTGGTACATGCCCATAGGATTCCAACCATTGAACGTCGGGTCGTTTCTATGCCCACCTGTCTTATCTCTGTGTACTTTCTTTTCTTCGCAGTAATCCGACCGAAGCGACCACGTTGAAAAAGACGCCAACGCCCCTTAAATTAAGGGGCAGGCACAATGATTGATTTATCAGCACTGTCAATCTAAAGCAGGGTGAAAATGACAGTTTCTAATCACTTCCATAAACGAGTATGCATAATGATTGCTCTAGTCATTGCAAACTTCCTTACATCATAATTATTGGCCATCATTTCCTGTCACTGTCATGCATATATTTTATACATAACTCGTCCATCAACATCGTTTTGTGCACTACAAACGGCAAAGCTGTTTTGCTTAGACATCACATAGTGTTCCTTACTTGTTTAATAGACGAATTATTTTTTTTAGTTAACAGACAACTTCATAGAACTTAATATAGATCTTCTGTATTCTCATCATTACGATGTTTTATTGATTATTAATAAATAATCCGCACTAAAATAGATCTTTGTAAGTTTGAAGGATTTCGAGTGAATGTATCATTTCGTTCGGTAGTGAATCATGGGTACGGCAGAAGAAGCGTGAAAGTAACGTTAACGCTGTTGAAATGAGAGCGGTGAGGAGAATGTGTAGAGTTAGAATGTGCTAAGCTTAAGATGACGTATTTTTTTTAATGTGGCCTTGTGCTTGTGCTTATAAAAAAAATATCGCGCATGAACTATACATGACTGGTCCTTGCGGGATCCCGGCGTTCATACGCATAAACTGTGATGACTAACCGTCGCAAAAGACTCGTATGCTGCGTCCATGGAGAAAACCAGCAATGCAATGCGCATAAGCGAGGTGGTAGACCATACGCTGGAAGCTTGGAGAGAAGCGCACGATGCCAAACCCGATTAAAAGCTTTGACAATATCTAGGTTGAATGCCAAAGATTCGCCAAAGATACGTAGATACGCAAGATAATCACCTGTAGAACGATTTGGTCTTAAACCGTATTGACGATCATTAATTAACGAATGATCTATCAAGTAGCCGATGAGGTGCATATTTATTATCCGCTCAAATACCTTGCAGAGAATAGAGGTAACAGCTGTTATGGGTCGGTAGTTGGCAGGGTCAGACCGATCACCTTTTCTGGGGACCGGTTGAATGTTCACCTCTCTCCAGGCCTCCGGCACGATTCCCGAGGCGTACGACATTCTATATAAGCGAGATATCAGTGAGAAGGCTAGCTCTCTGCTACGCCTGATGGACGAGTGACCCGTCCGGATATCGTAATAGCGATAGCGCAAAATGACAGACACTAGATTTCACGGATTTGGCCAGGCGCTATTAGGCACGACAGCTTGTAGAATGGGATACCAATTTCCGAGCAATCCGCGCAACCCTTTGCGCATCCGCTCTTATGTAAGCCCTCATACATTCCTTGATGGCTTTGTTATAGGTTGCTTTGAGGGCCTCCACGTGAGGGTCGTAAGTCTGCGCCCTAATCCTAGCGCGATACGTCGCTTGTTTCCGTTCGACAGCATCCGCGCACTTACAATTGATCTAGGGCCGATATCAACCTCTACTGGTGACATTTGTAGCGGGTATATAACAATACATAACAGGATCTCACCAGCTATGGCCGACGCACTCTTCGACATGGTTTTTCCCTCAAAGCAACGTTGCCTTCATGGAACAGAAGCGAAATGATCTCGCATCCCTTTCCAGTCTACCCAAGAGTAATGTCAGAGCCGTCTCTTTATTTGCTGATGGCTTCGGAGCTACTAGAGGAACTGCGGCACGAACTAAACAATGATGGGATGATCCAAGTGGAGCATGCACCCGCACCTCATATCCGACCGGGTTACTCGTCAGCAGAAGGTCTAGTAACCAGGGCGCCTGACCAACAATATCTGGCATCCTAGTGGACTGGTTTACCATTTGTGTTAGGTCATGCGTGACAGCGAAGGTATATGCGGTTTGCCCTGCGTGGTCCGTTCTTAAGGAACTGAGCCAGGTCTCATGGTGGGCATTAAAGTCACCCAGAATTACAATCTGGGTACAAGGGAACCGCTCGACTCAGGTGTTCAAATCGTCGAGACGTCTCAGTATCTCCAGAATGGGAACGATAAAGGCACAGCTAAATTCGGTTCATAGAGCCCAGTTTTACGAGCACCCAGAGCATGAACAAAGAAGATCTCAAGACAGCGCAGGTGGTGACATCACGCCATAGCAAACAAGCATACACCAGCTTTACGACTGAAAGATTCTTCCAGCGCATAGCCGGGGTAGTGTAAGTATGGTGTGTCATCGAAGTGGCTTATTGGGTCTCTGTGAGGAAGAGTAACGCGGGTTTAGTCGTCTCGAGATGGATCACCATCATCACCATGGAGATATTAGCGAACTCCATCTCAAAAAGTTTGTTAGTGATGGGAGAGAGATTTATGCCACTGTAGATCCTCTATCGATATATATATGTTGTGCTGTCATGTTTATGTGTATTAAAAAGGGATTATAAAAGCATTATTAGTTGGAAGGTAAAAGGAAAAGAGGTGTGAAAGAGACGATCAACGCAGCAACAATGAAGGATACAGCGTGGTTGTTGTCGGCCGTTGTACGCATATGCACAGTTGGTACTATGTAGCTTGGAGACGCAATGGCCGAAAAAATAATGTAGACTATTTACCACTAAGATAAATCATATGAAGTGCTGACATAACTAGACTATATTTTTGCCGAAGAAATCATAATTACACGTTGTGAATCTTATTGATAAGCATATGAGATGCTGGTGAAGAAGCTAGCTAAGTTGTATGACAATATTTTTAGTATAAATTTAAACTATCTCAATAAAATTATAGTTAAATAAAAATGCATTAGTGTCTTGTGATACTTTTGCAATTAAATAGTTAATAGATTCAGGCGTTACTTTGCGAAAGTCAAATCTATATGCAATTTGATCTAACCTGCTTTGCGTGATTTGGTGGCGGAAGCACGCAAAGCAGGTTAGATCAAATTGCATATACTTTTGCAATTGTATCACCAGAAGTACGCAATAAGTTAATGCTGCAAAGCGACAAATTGCTTATTGTTAGTGCTTAACCTCCGACAGACCGTATAGTTTTATACTATCGTATGAGTATTTGTTTCTATACTACGTCATCGGTGGTAATCGATCAGCTCCATCTGATACCTTGCGATTACTACTTAGCTTATGATAGCTTGAATTATATTTGTACTCGTATCCCCTACTCCCCTACTCCCCTGTTGTTAACGCAGTAACTTTTTAGGAGCCTCGTAATTACCTTAATCACTCGCAGGAAGAAAACAACTTTCCAGCGAGCTGTTACTTCTCTAAGGTGGAAGATGAAGATCTTCGCTAGTCTATGTGGTATTAGAAATAATAACATTATGCCTTACTTCTCTATAACAAAGTATAAAAAATATAAATAGTCCATAAAAACTTACGTAATTTCGAGAAAGGACCCTAAAAAGGTATTTTTTATTTATAATAACTTCATTATTAACCCTCGTATCCTTCGTGAAAATATAAATTTAATTGTATACGAACGCATAGGGTAGTTGAAAATTTTGCAATACGTTACAACAAAATGTACAGTTGACAATAAAAATGTTTATTTATTTGTACGCCCGACAATACAATGGCTTTTGCAGTTGGAAATAAAAAATGAATGCATCGTAGTTTCAATTTAGTAAACAGTAGCTGTTCAAAAAATCTTCAGTGGAATATATTTATAACCACTATAATACTTTTCACATTATACACAAGAGTTTAATTCATCGTATAATTTCACATTTATGGGACCCGGCATATTGCTTTAATACTATGATACACGCACATATAAAACTAATGCACTTTAGTTTTATATATACCTATATCAAATATGGTCTCATAGCAGTAGACAATCTGTTAAGACATAAAAACCACCAAAATATAATTTTATTTAAAGATACATTTAAAAAATATAATACATTAAGTAGTACACTAGATCAAATAAAAGAAAACTAAAAATATTTAGCAACATTTTGTGCCCGTCTTGAACTATGACAGACATAAAGTATCCGACCGACCTTGTAGAATAAGCTGAAAGTTAATAGACGAAGTTAGACATCAATACGGCTTCCTCTACAGTCGTTCGTAAAATTTAAATTTTCTAGTGTATAATCATAGATCTTCGGCAATTGAGAGTCATGGTAAGGCATTGCCTGTCCTAGATATGATGAAGTCTTCGATCGGATCTGGCATCGAATTGCAGGCTAGAAAAATACCATCATCTGGTCTTGTCTAACGGGACTGGAAAGCCATCATACAGGCTGCTCCAATAATAAAGGCCTGTGTTTGTAAAACTTGATGTCTGAAAATAAATTATTTCAATTGAATATACTTCACTGCTTACTTTTTAGAAATCCGTCACAGATACCATCCCCAACATTCCTCCTCCTTTATAAATGTGAAAAGAGACAATGTTTTAATATGTTTTTAATTAGCATATTTTTATAGAAATTATAAATTTTTACGATACCATTATACCTCCGAATTATCTTCAAAGCGACAAATCAGAAAAACATAGAATTATTTCTTATGTATATATTATAGAAAATATAGAAATTATCATAAAACTTGACCAATGATTTGATTGTCAAAACCATTTTTTAGATGTTTTAATTTTCCTTAACAAAGAAACTTTAAACGCGGTTAATAAAAAGTACAGCGTGTATTTGACATGTACTTATTCTTAAGAATTGGGTTAAGTTTGAGTCAAGTTTTAAAACAACTGTATGATTTTTTCAACGACTGTACCTGCACAGTTGGGTGATTCAAGAAATGTCCGTCTAATTACACCCTGTATTTCATTACAAATAATTTGCTTATTCCGGTATGAATGACGGTCACTGGTTCGACATCTGGGAGTCAATAACATACTATTAATACCGCTCGCAGTACTTTGCAATTTCCTACACTATATATTAAAATCTGAGCTAAATACCCTTAATGCCTCTTTGCAGGTATTCATTTGACAGAACAGATATCGGTTGTCGTATGTCCTACATTGGCTGGTTTGATACTTTTATACATACTCGATAATTTGACTACAATCATTGCAGAAGGAAAACATAATTATGGGATTTGCGTATTTTTAACCTTTTTTCTACTTTTTCCAGAACTGTTTGATAACACTAAAGATCGTCAGTAACAACTAAAAAAAAAACAAATAATCAAGAAAACTAGTTAACAGGAGACAAAGGTAACTAAACCTTTTTGTCTTTGCTTATTTATGCGAGTTTATGGACTTAGGAGGACAAACTTAAAACTTCCTTGGTCTATCCCTCGAGTGAGTAAAGTCACCAGTAAGCTACTAAGGGTTGCTGATTTAGCAGCAGAATTGGCATCGCATTAGCGATACTTGATGTCTTGCAAGCGATTAAAAGTTACAGTAACCGCTTTACATCAGGTGGGCTGTATTCTTGTATGCCTCCTGACGTTATAAAAGAAGCGTAAGTGACGAATTGCTGTGTTAATAGCGGGAGTGGCAAAACGGAAGTAATATTCCGTGTATTGCGAACGTTTATGGCGTTGCATCAGGTGAGCCGTATGCTTCTTAGCCTCCGGACGTTATATAAAATAGTGCTGCTATTTATCCATCTGTATGTCATAGATCTTTTGATATTTTAACTAAATAATTACAGTATTTGTAGAATATTCATCAAATAATACATGTATGAAAAATTAAGTGAGTAAGTCCCTCCAAAAGTTTACCCTACTTGACTTACAAAAAGTATTCAATCCTTTTCCTTCACTACAATCGCTTCACTTCCTTGCAATGGATTTTCACAAATAAAACAGTTTAGGATAAACGCGGTCGAAATGCGGGTGTTGCGCAAAATATGGCATAATGCTTATAGACCGTATTCGCAATGATCATGTTAGAAGCAGAGTTGGTCTGAAAGAGAGTGTCGGTGTTAAAATAAGAAGAGGCATGCTCCGTTGGTCCGGACATATAGAAAGAATGACGAAGCATATATATAACGCAAAAGTTGAAGGATGTAGGCGCGGAGGAAGGCCAAGACTTACCTACCATGACCAACTTGGTCGTGCTCTATCAGAAGATGATGTTAGGAGCAGTAGAAACTGGCGGGCGTGCATGAGAAGAGCAATGAATGCGAAAGAAGCGCGTGAATTATAACGATCGGCTCTCGTGTCGTTCGGTTCTTTCTGCCTACCCCGCAAGGGATTTAGCGCGAAGTTATACATAGATAGAAAACAGTTTAAGAATAAATAAAAGGAGTCCGAAAGGAGATATTGCAAAACAGCGCCATTTTCCATCGGCAAAGATACGAGATGGCATAGTAGAAATTTTGAAAAGCACATCAAAATCGGTAAAATGACTAATTTTCAAAACTCCCGGAAAACTTTATAGGTAACCTCTTTTTTGGGTACCATATGACAGAACTATGCACCATGTACTGCATTCGAGTAACCAACTTCGTGAATGACTATTAAAATACATTATGAAATTTTGCAGTATTGATTTGTAATCCGTTGCCAAATAAAACTGCTTTTTTATCACAACCTATTACGATGCATGAATTAAGACGGGTATAACATAACGAAACCCTAATATGGTGCGGCCTAACTCACACTTAACCGGTTCTTTATCTGTTTTGTGCAAATGAAAACTAGATTTTGCGGTTGCCGTCTGTCGTTTGTATCAGTCCATGTAGTAAAAACTTCGGCCTATATTTTGTTCGGCACGGAATACAAGTGTCCGGTGCAGTTCCATTCTTGTGGTCACCTGAGTCCGAGTTTGGAAGTGTATAGCAAAAATCCATGTTTTTGCGCAAACCTTCCGGGAGGTGAGTCTAAAACGGGTAGGCTTACTACTATGAGCGTTGTAAGAAATAATGAGAATCTGGGAGTGCAGATAGCCCGGCTGTGGACGAATCACAGGCAGTCGTGTCGCCAGGGTGATGCAATCGCTTTCAAGTTATGACAAATAAATATATTTTTTTCTGATTTCACTAAAAATAATTCAAATATTCTAGTTCTGACTACTCAAATATTGTGTAGAATATGGTTACATAAGGTTTGTGTAATTATTTTCCAGATAATGTGCTTCTATATTTCGAAAACTCGTGGGTTTTCGAAATATCTTTCATGGTTTGTTTTGAGGTTATGACGGTTGAAAACTAAAGCATGATTTTGGGCAAGACAGGTAGGGGTGAAACGGGTATTTACCCGACTTGCTCTATTATGGTCGTGTGAGTAGTTTGGCTAGCTACGATATAATTATAATTATAAATAAATAAATATTCTTGAACATATTTCACAACGCCAAGCGTTGTTCCAATTTGAAGCAAAGTTTTACTATGAGTATTAGACATACTTACTTAAAATTTATTTTTTTGTGACAGCAAACAGACTTGTTCATTCACACAAGTGTTTATCGTGTACGGGAATCGAACCCGCTACTCTTGACGTGTAAAAACCTTTTCTCGTTTTTATATCATACTAATTAAGTTTTTATATGGCAGATGGTTAACAAATATAAAAGAAAATCGCAGAATGCTGTTAAGACAATATAAATATTTAGAATTCAAGAGACTGATTAAGAATCTCTTTGAGGAGCTCGCTGGCGCAGTGGTGAAATGTGTTGTTACGCTACTTTGATACCAACGCCAGCGGGTTGGATTCCCACACAGGACAAACATTAGTGTCCATAAACATGTCTTTTTTATCTTGGTTCCAGGCCGAGACAAACAAGACACGTTCATGCACGTTTTTACGAGGAGTAAGGCGCCTCCACCTCACAGAAAACCGTAGCCAAATAACAACTGCCTAGAGGGTTGTTGTGTTTCTGCATGCGAGCGAGGTTTCCATTAAGCTCCCAAGGAGTAGCTGGAATGTTATCAGCAGGGGTGGCAACGCGTGAGTGATATTTTCTGTATTGAAAGCGTTCATAGGCCTCAGTAAACCCTTTACATCGGGTATGCTGTATGCTTGAATGTTTCCCGTTATCGTACAAGAAAAAACTCATGTTTTACATTTGTGGATACTATACTATCCAATGTTAAGCTGGTAAAATACAAATAAATAAATCAGTTAGTTGTAATGTGATTTTATCGGTTAAGATTTACGGACATTCTATTTCTGATCGGTTAAAAATAGCTCTATGAATACGCCTACAGATCTAGGTAATGAGATTTAGCAAGAGAGCGAACTATTCGGGTTTTTGTAAGTAACGACTACACTTCATCTCTAGCCCTCGACCCATTGTTCACCTGACAAGGTTCGCGATAATATTGAAATACCGCAAGTGAATAGAGCCTCCATTCATCTGTCTTTCTATCGCCGTAACTTATTGTACACACTGGTACAGCATTCAGAAAACGTGCATTTTATGTGCCAAAATAATGATACGCTTGAAAATTTCCCAATGCATGTTTGGAATAGCCAACTAAGTCCCATAGCTCGCGATAAGTGTAAGCATGTTTGTTTAGGTTCGGCTGAAAACCAGCGTTATTCCACATTGTAATTTGCTGGGCAAGGGTTAAACATCAGCTCAGACGCGCCTTTTTGTCATACATGCATAAATCTTTTTTTGCTTTGTTTTTCCTTCAGATTTTAAGTCTGTAGCTATAGATTTATTTTGAAAAAAATATACGAGTAGTTATACTCTATACTGAAGGATGAAATGTTTTAAAAATAGTTATGAACTGCGGAGAATAGCTCCGCAAGACGTAAAAGTTGCATTTCTATTAGTGTTCCATGTAATTTTTAGGGTTCCGTACCCAAAGGGTAAAACGGAACCCTATTACTGAGGCTCCGCTGTCCGTCCGTCCGTCCGTCCGTCCGTCCGTCCGTCCGTCCGTCCGTCCGTCCGTCTGTCACCAGGCTGTATCTCATGAACCGTGATAGCTAGACAGTTGAAATTTTCACATATGATATATTTCTATTGCCGCAATAACAACAAATACTAAAAAATAGAATAAAATAAATATTTAAGGGGGCTCCCATACAACAAACGTGATTTTTTTGCAATTTTTATCGATAATGGTACGGAACCCTTCGTGCGCGAGTCCGACTCGCACTTGACCGATTTTATTTATTATTAATTCAGATTTAAGAAAGTAAACATGTACCTATCCCAAATTTTGAAAATTTTGTAATAAATACGGAAAGTGTCAATTCACAAAATTTAATAAATTTGTATGCTTCTTTGATATTATTCAAATAACACGGAAATAAAGGCGAATGAGAAATAAAATTGAACACTCATAATATACAAGAAAATGTTTTGAACAGACGGATTTGTTCTTTCGAGGAATCTGTGCCAGCCGATTACTTACTACTTTTAGGCTTCTGAATGAAACAGGTAACGAATATTTTTTTCTTCAACAACTTACATCAAAGTGTTTCAATCGTTTCTTGAATTCGAACAGCTAAATGATATTTTTTTAGTTGCCGAAGTTGTTTGATATAGATATTGATGATTTGATATATAAATAGATTTTTAATATGTCACTGTGTCATATCGTCAAGAACAGAATGCGCCTTTTTATATTCATCTCGAGATATGTCAGAATAAAAGCTTTATTTGTCTCGTAGGAACCACTTTCGTTCAACTCCACACGTTTCAACTCCAACTGTGAAGTAGTCTCTTTGCTCTTATGTTCTTTTCAATCCAACTTAACATTGAAACATGGTGTTTGAGAAAGCTCAGTTTTAGATGTGAATTGAGCCATAATCGTGACGTCGTCAGTGCACCGAGACATCGAGATCTCACACACACGCATCTATAATATTATATGCTAAGATTAATGTGATCTGTTTTATAACAAACAAGAAATAAAGTTATTTTAACCACAGTATTTACCAGTCTTACTGCCCGTGTGTCATCTACTTATATAGGCAGTTCTTGCAACCATATGATTAGCTCTTTGTATACGAGCTACCGTTTAAAAGTCTGACAAGGATATCGTAATAACTACGACATATAATTGAATAGAAATAATTTATTTCAGTAACTTGATCGATTGACAGCTTTGTTAATGTTGTTATGCGGAACATTAGGGGATAATCACGTATTCAATATGATGTTATGTAACCGTGTAATAAATATCTCTAACTTGGGATCCAACTTAATATTTATTTTATTGTGCTAATTGCATTGTTATTATTTTCAATTAGTTCCGGACAAGAGATCGTGGGTTCTAGAGAGCATTGGATAAAGAACGAACCCGGATTCGAACCAATTGGTTAATGAACCAATTGGTTCGAATCCCAGTGTGTGTATTAACCAACTGAATTCGTGTTATTTATGTACATATTTGCAATTATCACTTTCTCGACGATGAAGAAAAACATCTCCAGAAAACATATTTATATCGTATCTTCACCAAATTCTTAAGCTTAGGCAGCGGACCCCACCAATCCTAACAGATCCTCTAGGAAGAAAAAACGGAGGTCGCGGGTTCATATCCTCGAATAATATTTTACTCAAATTTTCTAAGACATGTTCCAGCAATGTGCGTTTAAGCGAAAAGTTCGCCATCGTCTAGATATATGGTTAACTTTTCAAAAAACGTGTTGTTTTAACTTTTCACATAGGACATGTGCACCCACCTGTGTTTTTTAAATCAGTTTGTAAACTCAGTATTCTTATTTGTTTTATTATATTTATATATACATAGATAAATTTGTGTGTATGTATATTTTCACTTCAGGTCCCTTGAAGGATAGACAGAGAGAACCTAGCGCCGTTGGACGGTAGCCTAGGTAAAATTAATGAAGCAACCAAGATATGGTTGCTTCTTTAATTTTTATAGCCCTTTTGCACGCTCGTTCCCAGGGTTCCTGACTTCACCATCTGATAAAATAAAACCAATTTGGTCGTGGTAAGTGAATCTTGGTCTTCCTCGGTTCTTACATCCTTCCATTTTTAAGGTTCCGTAGTAAACAAGGAACCCTTATAGTTTCGGTATGTCCGTCTGTCTATCCGTCCGTCCGTCTGTCCACGGCCTAGCTGAGTGACGCTTAACACTAGAAAGCTGTAGTTTGACATGTATATTACATTAACTAACATGTATATTAACTATCCTGACAAAGTGATTGAATAAAATCTTTTAAAAAAGTTTTTGGTGGTACCTCACCTGCACGTAAAGTAGGGATGATCTTTTTTATTCGCTCCCACCCCATGTTGTAGGGAGTCGTTAGATAGGTTTTTAAAAACATTGAGGATTTGGGGAAGATCATTTTTCGATATAGTGATCCGTTTGCGAAATATTTATATTAAAAGTGTAAATTATTGTTAGACTCAAGGACCCCCCCCCCCCCCCCCCGTGTCCACGAAACTGTTGTATTTGGAAATGTAAAAAAAAACATGGTAGTTGTCCATATAGTGAATATAAAAGGAAAACTATCACAGCTAAGCAGGCTTTACAGGTTAATGAGTAATAGTTGATAAACTATTAAAATGTATTTTGTTTTATAAAAACGTACAAATATCATACCATATGACATTGCACTTATCTGCACTAAGCGTTTTGATTCTTAGTTTCTAATTTGAACGGTCAAATAATTAAATTGAATTATAAAATTGCCAATGTATCGGTGCGATACATTGGCAATTTCATAATTCATTTTAATATCGTTCATAATTTTAGTTTTGATATTTTACACTACATAGATGGCGCTGTTCACAAATTACATCGCGCCGTGGTATCGTTTTCATCAATCTTAGCAATGTGAAGCAAATACGGTACGGTCAGGTAAAAAAAACGGTACGGTACTACTCAGTGCGTGCCCCGACACTTGGCCGGTTTTTGCATTATATGTATATCTGTTTCGTCATTATTTCATGGATAAATTTTGCCTTTATAAGTATCTATTAATAAAATATCAGTAATTAAAAGTTTTGATTGTTAGACATATAACAATCAAAACATTCATTACTCTAGGATACATTGCACAATTATCTTTTATAATGAAATGTCTATAATGAATAGCAAAATGCAACCGGATCTTACAACAGTACAATAGGAATTCACCTTGCGTATACTTTAAATAAGGTTACATTGACCGATAGAAAAGATAACCATGTCAAGGCTTCCAATCTGTCTCTATTAGGGACTAAACCCTAAAGGCTTTAATGCTACTGCAATAAAGGCTATAATGAAACGGCAAGTAGACAATTGAAAATAATGTCTAACCTTCGTCGGTTGATATTTACAAATGTATCTTTGTGGGGAATGGCAATAAAGAGAATCAAAGCTAATTGTTTTACTTCTGTTTATTCCTATGTTATTTTTATTGAAAGGCGAATGGAACTTTATCCGTCACAGTATATGCTATTAAAAGTCTGCGGCAAATATCAAATAAGGAAACAGCTTTGATTGCTTATCATGGCTATGCCTCCTCGATGCATTGCTATGGTATCGTGTTATAGAGGAACTCCGTGATGGTTTACAGGGTGTTTAAATTAAAAAAGAAATTTGTGAGAATATTATGTTATGATGGTTATAGTGACAGATACAAGCCTCTCATCCAACAACTAAAAATACATACAAAAAATATTTTCAAAAGCTACGTATTTATCTATGCAAGCAAAAAATAGATGGTTAGAATTAGAACCATATATATAATATACAGTGAGTTCCACCTCAAAGAGTAGCAGTTTATCAAAAACCGATTATTGTATTAATCACTTGCTTGACATTTTCAATACATAGACAAATGTTACTACACTGTCTATGAATATATCGAGGACAAATTCAAATGAAAATGACATTACTATTTATTTCTTTTTGACATTACTCTAATTCTTTTAGTTTAATATGAATACATAATGTTTACTACAGTTATATATATATATATATACTTTGACTAATTTGTTATTATTGAATTGTTTAATGATAATGTCATGTGTTACAAATTGATATAATTGATAATATTCAAATGCCGTGCGATCAGATTAATATAATATGAAAGATCTAATTTTGATATTTGTGAAAGAAGATATGTGATCTTTGCGAATAAATGATTCTGATTCTGAATATTAAGTTAAAACAGAAAAAGTTCCAAGTATCAAACTAAATAAACGGTTCTAACTAAATCAACAAGTCCGCCTTATATATAAAAATAGATTTGTATGTATGTTCCGTGTGAATTCAAAAACCACGTTACCGAAATTGATAAAATTTTCAAGAAATCTTCAGATTAGTACAACGGTCGGATCACCTGTGCGGAGTCGGGGCGGGTCGCTAGTATTTTATTACAGCCAACACAGATGTTGAGCAAAAAAGACATATTATTCGAAATCTATAAATAACTTTCACGAGGTCAAATTACAGGTGTAATCTGTTTTTAATGTTCTTAAATATTTTGTATCAACCTCCATTACATTTTATCAAAGAATTACTTCGAGTTGCATCAAAGCAGCAGTAGTAAGTGATGATGTCATGTCAACTCCATGTTTAGTCTACTATACCAAAGACAAGAGGATCTGATTTGAAACGTATGTTAAAGTGATACTTAAAAAAACTTAGAGAATGCACATTCGCAACATACTAGCGGCCCCCGCGACTTCGCCTGCTTGGAATTGGAATTTGTTCTCAATGTTATTGATATTATTTTCTCACGCGGAATCCTAATTCTTTTTCTAAAATGAAAGTAGCCTAACTTACTCCTTATAATATCAGCTATCTGCTAGTGAAAAATTCTTTAAAATCGTTCTAGCCATTGCAAAGATTAGCCGGAACAAACAGACAAACTAACATTATTGTGTTGTGTATAAATATTTTATATGTTTAGATTCACTTTGTTAGTCCAAACTTCTTGTCTTAAGTTAATGCTACAATGTTGTGTTTAATAATTGCACTTCTTACAATGAATAAATTGCCTACAATGGAAGCAATAAGCGTACACCACATTAATAAACATGATGTGCTATATTTTGCGCGAGCAGATTAAAGAGGTACCTCTATGAGACCTCCGGGAGACGTTTAACCAGCTCAGCTTGGCAAAGATTAATGAAGAAAATAAAATGCAGGAGTACTTGATTATTTTAATAAAATAACGATAATACACAGTAAACAAAGTTAATGGTTTATTTCTTCAGATACTTTTAGGTATGAGTACTACACCTGTAAAAATACATACAAATTATTAAAAGTTAATTAAATATTTGGGTAGTGCATAAAATGACTTATCGACAAAAATACCTGTAGCTTAAGAAACCTACAACGGTGCAATAATAAATTTGTATAGGTATTAGAAATAAATACATATATAAAAAAATGCTCTGAATTTCCTACAGCTGATTTTTTGACAGTTGGTTATAGTAGTTCTGTACACGCACTGCGGTCAGTCAAGCGAAGTGTAGATCTAAAGCCGTATCTACATCTTCACGCCAAGTTACTTGCGAGGTAGGCAGAGAGAACCGAGCGCCACATGAACCGATCCTAATATTTACCAAGTAACCATTTGAACAATTTGCGTTTAAAAATTTTAAAACTGAACATAAGTCTGCTGGTACCTAATTTATTATATTTTTTTTATCGTCATAAAGTAGCTGTAGTTTGTATATACATACGAAAACATCAAGACATAACGACATGTATGAACTATTTTTATCAATTGACACATCTGAATTTATTATTCTGTGATCCGCTTTCCTATTAAGTTTTCTACTTTGCACAAAAGACATAAACAGTGAAAAAGAAGTGAATCGTCTCTAATATCAAGGGCAACATTACTTTAGTAATAAAAACTTTTGTAAAAAAGCTTTTTCTATAAAGGCTTGTTCACACATAATCCTATTTGCTTAAGCACAAAAATGCTAACTAATCTTGTGAAAATTATAAGACTATAATAAGTCTTTAAGCAAATATTCAAGAGCACTAAATAAATTACAACATTAGGAAATATAATATTTCATTGCACTTATCGTGATATAACAAGAATATATTATATATCAAAAGGTGTGATCAGATATTTCGTGTAGATGTTCTCGTCGAGAGAGATTGTAATTTTCGTAGAAAACTCAATTTTTTTTTCTAAGTAAAAGGATAACCTATGTTACTCGATTGTAATGTATCTAGCGGACCCTATACTCTGAAGCGAAAGCGTATAACTGGACCGGGATTAACGCTTGGATGATGATGACCTGCTTATAATATGGCAATATATAGGCAAACAATTTTTAAAATGGATTAAGTATTTTTAGAGTCGGAGAGAGAGAAAATATCCATTACATACAAAAAGAAACGTATATTTTCTCTTTATAAAGTTAGTTTAGATCTCTCTTACTTTCGTGAGAGTTACCAAAGAAATAATGCACAGGCTTAGACTGTAAACCTGGATAAAGTAAAGCCTGGATCTTACAGTGGAGTCTATCAAAGTTGTTAACATTCAGGCAGCTCGAGAGTTTGTCTAAATGGGTTGTCAGTCTTCTGCCCGAGATTCATAATAGCTGTCTTCGATAGTAGCTGCATGGATATTGAGAACAAAAATGACAGTGGTTCAATCGTTACTCCTTCTGCATATTAATTACATGTTGATCAATCATGATATTCAATGGACAAAGGACGATACTAAAGTCATGTTGTTTTCATCTTAAAATCTACAGTACTTTAATCAGAATATCTTATAATGAGGTATACAATCATACGGCTCATCTTATGTCTTTAGGTTACTGTAGGTGTAGCACTAAATGCTTACAATACTGGAATTATCACTCGCGTATTGCCACCCCTATAGCTAACACTGCAACTACTTAGGAGCTTACTTGTAATCCCATTCATTCGCGGGAACACAACAATCCTTCAGGGAGTGGTTATTTGGCTGAAGTTCTCTAAAAGGGTGGAGGCACTGCCCCTTGCTTTGATGCGCCCTATCTCTTTTCAAAATATCCAGACTAAGACAAACAGACATATTTATGCACACAAATGTTTGTCCCATATGGGAATCTAACTTACAAAAGTTGGTGTTAAAGTTGCATTACTAACCACTCCGCTACCGAGCTGGTTACCATCAGACTAGCTAATTTTTCAGATGTATAGAAGAAACACGTTAAAGAAATTATATTATTTCCTTTAGACGCTGTGGTAATGCGGAACAGATAAAATGCGCATGGCGTTGTGTTGTTATACTACCAAATACCAATTTCATTTGAGCTGCCTCGTCTCCCGAAACCTACTAAACTTTATCAGCTCTAAGGGAAATTTTAGTAAAAGAGAAAGATCTAATGATAGTGGTTGGTTTGTACGTGAGACCATGCTTCATTTGCTCGTGGCTTGAGGCATTGGCACCCGGGCTATTGTTTATATGAACGGCCAATTATGTCTTTACAACACAATTCTTACTGTTTTACGGTACTTTTAATAATACAGTGCGTGTTTTAATTGTATTATTATGGCTCCATGTAATCTTAGGCCATTTGTGTATTGTAACTGTGCGAAAAAGTCATTTCCAACGTCTCAATTATGTGCAAGTGCAATGTTTAATTATTTAGGAGATAATATGTTACAGTAACAGTAATAATCCAGCGTGCATATTGAATTATATTAATTAATTAATTAATTATTGAACCAAAAGAGGGATGCCTGAGTTTTTTGGCAGTATTTTTATCAGTGCTCACCTAGTCATAAACTGCACGGTAGGGAAAAGGGAAAAAAATTGTGACGATTCCAAACAAATGTAGCCTTTTTTAAGATTTTGACTTTGACTTTGAATAATTTCGTCAGGGTTTAAGAAACTGTTATTCTTACTTAAGATTTTATTTCTTATTTATAACTTCTCGCCAAATCCCTTGCAGGGGCAGGCAGAGAGAACCGACCGCCTCACGATTCGGTCGTTATACACCTCACTCACTTCTAAAGCTCTTTTCATGCACACTCCCCGGATTCTAGGGCTCTTGACATCACCTTCTGATAAAACACGATCAATTCGATTATGGTAGGTAGGTAGGGTCTCTCGGCGCCTACATCCTTCTCCTTTCGTGTGGTATGTCTGTTTCGTAATTATTTCTTGCTACTTTCTGTCTACATGTCCGGACCAACGGAGTATTACAAAATTTTAATTGTAATATATAAGTGCACTTATGCTGGCAGTACAAAAGGTACTGTAATAATATTAATTAGTAATTCAGGGGATACATCTTTAGTATCCATATTTAAGGCAGAAGATATAGATAGATGCATTTCTTTGTATTTAACGGCTAAAACCAAAGAAAAACAAAATAAATCTAAATCTGGCTAAAATATTGAAAAATTATGAAACATACAACCATTACATTTTCTTATACAACGACGAGCCAAGGTCACTGATAGTCTCACTCACAGGAACTCAACAATCCTCCCATATGAGACCGTCCATATTTGAAAATTAACATCAAATATCAAAATTAATAGACAACCGACGACTAGAAAAGTAGTTAAATTTTAACAAATATTTTGGATTCTATCACACGCTATGTATAATTCGTTACGTAGAGTGAGGACTGTGACGCACAGCGCGCGGAGGTGGGGTAGGCGCCGCCACTTTGAAATAATTTCACAGCATCATATAACTTCCATTCAGTATAACTCACTTCCAGCCATATTCAGCCATACATCGTTTTTTTTTATATTTTGTAATTATCATTAATACTTCTAACATAAAAGGTAGAATTAAAGTTAAACTGAAACATTAACTATTATCATGTAAAATTTTATTAAAATATATAAAGTAGATTTTCTATGATGAGTAATCAATAAAAATATTTTTTTAAAATGACTGGCTTCTGTACCGATTCCAGCGACCTGACCTGACCTGATGAGATTCCAGCTACGTCGTCGGTCGTTATTTAAAAAAAAAAAACTAATCTTTTCCGGTTTGCAGACCACTTTAAATCAAGTTTCAATGCAATACGTTTAGAGATTTAGTGACGCAAATGAACGAACAAACAGACAAATAGAGTTATTTAAATTGTAATACTAGTGTGGATGTTAGATGTTTGTATAATTTAACATAATCTTATCAAAATCATTGTACAACATCATTATGATGTCAACTATAATTATAAAAAGTAAGTCGCTTGTTATTTACTTTGTAACTAAAATGTTACAATGAATTTAATATTGTTGTTAGTATAAATAATATGCAGGTTTGTACAAAAAAGCACCAACGAAAAGCAACATCAAATTAGCTGGCATTGGACCACGCTCCGGTGTATGTGTAAAATTGTGCGTTCAGACTGTGAGATCAATAATAAAGGTATTAGATAAAGTGCATTATTTTGTTCTAAATAAATTTCACACTAAAACATTTATTGATGTAAGTAATATCATATGCGCATTCTATATTCCTGTATACTACGAAAAAGTAACAGATAAATAGTTCATGTAATAAAAAAATTATAAAGGTAAAATCAAACCCTGTCGGATACCATACCATCAAGATTTTCTATGTATTCTGACGTGTACACCCGTTTTCATATTTTGTTTAATTTGTAATACTACTGATTTAAATGAATAAGCTTTGTATTACTCAGATAAAATTTCAGTAGTTTAAATATTTATTTTGTTATTAAGATGTCTGCGTTATATGTATTTTTGTCCCGCATTCACAATCATGGGTACTAAGAAGATCAAACTTGAAGATTTCTTCAATCAGTTTATCGGAAACCTGAAGTAGAACTGAAGAGTAAATCGATTAGAGCCTGCTCTTAATTAAATGTACAACAAATATTCCTGTGCGCTTATGTCAGAAATCTTGCAGCAATCCCAGAGTGCAATACGAACTGGCAAAATTGCCTGAGATTTTCAGGTTCTTTAATTTTTTTTGGCCATTTAGTAAACAAGCGTACGACCTAAATGATGTGAAGCGGTTATAGCAGCCTGTGCGCTTGCCTTGTATTACTTTCCCACCACCGCTGCCGGTGCAGCAGTTTAAGCAGTTCATGGTCGGCAACGCATGAGTGACAGTCCTGGTGTTGCAAATGTCCATAGACTACGGTACCTGCTTACCACTAGGCCGGCCGTACGCTTGACTGTTACGTTAGTAGTATAAAAAAAAAAGTTTCTTAGTTCAGCTCGCTGTTGGTCTCAGCTGCTCGTAGGAATACAACAAGACCACATAAATCAGTTACTTACTTATAGTCGATTGTAGATAGTAAGTTTAGTAGTGTGTGTCCTTATTAAAGATTGGGTAGGAACTTATGCTTCAAGTTTTATTACTTTATTTTTGATAAAATAAAATGTAGTATTCAAATATGAACAGCCAAGTCTCACAGAGACTCCACAAAGCCGCCGGCGCAGGAGATTTTTCTAAGTGCGTGTGCAGCTCGCACCTCTAGGGGACAATTTACGCGATCACTGAACTGATGTGATTGTTAACTATGGTACAAAGATTATAAGTTATTGATGTTATGGTTGCACGATACTTGACTGTGTTATGGGCTGTTGAATTACATGTACTATCATACTGTTTGTGGTACAATCAGCAACGGAAGTTGTAAGTAAAAAACGATCAAGTCCATCGCAAGTCAAGCCTCGTGCTTCTGTATGTATTAATTAATTTAAAAGTAACGTATTAATTAACTTTAAACATACACACACATTCACAGTATAATTTGAACAAAAAATATTCTAATATGACTTTATTTTTATAAACGTTCATATAGATAATTAATGCCTATATAGACGCTTATAAAAATAAAGCTAAGATCAAGAGATGTAAAATCATATTATTAAACTTCATTCAGTAACAAAAGCAATATCAAAAGTAAAGACATAAATTATATCAAACATTTATTTTATTTAACTCACAAAAGTTTTTTGTGTACAATTTTTTGTTTTCCATCTTCGCGGTGGCTGGTAACCAAATCCTCGTAGAAATCGACGAAAAAGTCCGTGAAATCACTAATCCGACCTAATTTTGAACGCTATACGTCATGTGAATAACGACTACAGGGCGTTAACTTGGAATTTTAATACGAATCGTTTTAAAACTCCTGCCTATGTGAATTAAAATTTTGGGACCGTCGCCTTTCTTTAAAATTCTTAATACACGACGACACGACACGATATTTTTTTCTTCAATCGAAATAGTCGAAATCTGTTATTAATTATACTCCTGAATTTTTTATTCAATAATCAAATGTAATAATAAAACATTTTTTCTTAATAATGATGTGATGTGGTGTAATGATGTTGACTGAATGATTTAGCAGGAATTTAGACACCGGCAATAATAATGCCTAATTTATATTAAAATGGTCATACATTTTTATTAATAATCTGATCACTGCACGGAGACAACATTAAATCGTGATTCATCAAATGTATATCCATTACGATTTTATTTCACAAAACAATACAATACTTTCATCACAGTATACAAAATTATGCATACTGTTCTGAAATTTAAAATTCGAGACGATCGGTGTAAAATAATATAGCTGTATTGTCTCTGGCCACTAGAAAGGAACATCGAAGGATATCGTAAATTACTTCACGTCATGAAAGCGAAACGCTGACAAATGACATGTGTTTGGTCCTAACATTTTATTTTTAGAACGTCCCACACACGCGTAATCAGAAACCGAATGGGGACGGATTCAAACAAATGCACTTCAAGCAAGCCCGTCATTTTGAATTTAGAACAAAGAAATGGTTTATTCTTTTGCAAACTCTTTTACGTGTGACTGTTTTTATAAATCTATCTTGCGAAGATTGCAGGGAACCGATAGATGCAATTAGCAAAAGATCGATAGTCATTGAAGTCTAATGAAGGCCTATGTTCAGCAGTGGACACCCTTTCGCCGAAATGATGATGATTTATACACATATCAGCAGTTCGACTGGAGTTGTATCTCACATCATAGAAAACATAGAAAACTGCAGCCAAATAACAAATCCCTGGGGAGATGTTAGGTTCCTGCGAGTTAGTGAGGTCATATGTTTTTGATGTGATACTTTATGGTTAGGTCTTTTTCTTTAGGCTTAGGTAACAATTTACATCAAATGGGTCGTATGCTCGCACCCTTCCGACGTTGAATAAGAACACCAGAACATGAATTGAAGTTGAGTTAATATGTTATTGTGGATTCAACTTGTGAGAGATTTTCCTTAGTAAACATTTGCAGGCTACTGTAGTCACTTCATATCAATAGGATCATTTACCACTCTGTAGAAAAAAAAAATAGTTTTCGATGTAAATTACATTTACCTTATCACAAAACTTGTCCAAACTACATAATAATTACAAATGGTCTAATAAAGACATAATTTTTGTTTGTAGCACAACCTTTTTAAGTATAATGACCAAGTTACTTTGACCTTCCTCTTTACATCGAGTTATAACAAAAATTACATATTGAACATACCACTTCAGAGTGGTTCAAATAAGTTTAATGTTAGATAGCTGCAGGCAAATCTCATGATTGTAAACCATCAAGAGAGAAACATTTCTATTCGAGATAAATAAATGGTAGGTAATGAAAAGGTGCATAATTATTCTAATTCAAAGTTTCACTTGAAGGTAAATAAAAAAAGGGGTTATGCTTATAGCTTTACTCGCGGAAAGATATTTAAAAAGTTTATGCAATCAACATATTAAAACTTTGTTCTCCTGTGCTATTAAATTAACTGTGTTTATATAAATATGCCTAATGTCTTAGGAGAGGTAACTCCCTAGAGAGTTGTTGTGTATCTGCGTGTGAGTCAGTTCACCAATTAGCTCCTAAGGACTTGGTCTGTTAGCAGTTGTCGTGAGTTCTTGTAGTAAGTTTTTTAAAACAAATCTAGTGACAAGCTTGTTGGCGCTGTTACGTTACTTCGACACCAGTGCTCGTGAGTTCGATTTTACACAGGACAAACATTTGTGTACATGAACAATAATGAACATGTCTGTTTGTCTTGGTGTGGGTGTTTCTAATAGAGGTAGGGTGCATTAAAGCAGCCCATCTGGTGAAGTATCTCCACCTCACGTAAAGCCGCAGCCAAATAATAACATATAAAGGCTAACCTGATATAAAGTTGCTACCTATACCTACGAACGCTTGCTAGCATTGCCATCGCTGCTACTACCACAGCAACTCCTTAGGAGGTCACTAGTAGCTGTTGTTTTCTTAGGAGGAGGTACTTCACCTGTCGATCTACAAATGCAATAAGACATGTTCATACACACAAAAGATTAAGCTGTGTTTTTTTATACTATGTCAGGAGGCTTACAAGCATACGGCCCACCTGATGTAAAGCGGGTATCGTAGTCTATTGACGCTTGCGATATATTAAGTACTCGCGCGATGCCTCCTCTGCTGCTTACACAGCAACTTCTTGGGAGCTTACTGGTGACCTCACTCACACGCAGGAACACAACAACCCTTTAGGGAGTTGTTATTTGGCTGCGGTTTTCTGTGAGGTAGAGGTACTTCCCGAGACGGGCTGCTTTGATGCGCCCTACCTCTCTATGTGGTAATCGAACTAGCAAGGCTTCATGTTAAAGTAGCATTACTTACCACGCCGCCACCGGGCTCTTCAAAAAAAAGCTGTTAAATTTAAGCTAGAGCAACAAAGAATAAAAACGGGAGCAAAACAAAAGAAATTGCTCGAAAATGTAAGTAAGTACCTGGTATGAATACTGTTTTCTTGCGCAAAGAACCATATTGAATTGATTCCATAGACTTTCTGTGTGGTTGTAAAAGACCTGTACCATGGTGAGTGCTCTGAAGAACTATTTTCCCTTATCCCACCCTCTCCCTTCCGTCATAGAACCACACGTACAGACTCACGATGTCATCATTCCACTGTTGAGGACATTTTTTCTCGTACTAAAAAGTTCGGCAACTCCTCTCTCTGTCGAACTATTAAAAACGCCTTGCCTGCACATGTGTTTCCTCCTTCCTACAACATGGGTGCTTCAAACGAAGCGTGAAGAACAAAACAAGAAATAAGCACCTCGCGGGCCAGCATGGTAGCGTAAACAGACAGGAGATTGTAATCCTTTATCAGTTGCCGCTGCAATTTGGGCTCCTCTTTTCGCTTACCACCAGGCGAAGCGAGCCACTATGCTAAGCCAATATAAAAAAAGTCCTAGCATTGAAGTTTAATCAATCCTTCTTAGGTACTCCGGGTGCCAGTATGACTATTTCGCTCATTCAACCATATTTTTATTTACGCAAGGTAAACGTTAGATATATTAGTAAATTCGTCGCGGTATTTTATAGATAAATCCAGACAAGCGTATGACCATCTGATGTATATTGGTTACCATAGCTTTTCAATATAGAAAGTATCGCTCGTACATTAACGTTCCTGCCGCTGACATAGCAATTTCTCAGGACTTTATCTCCTCAGAAACTGACCTACCAGGGAGTTGTTATTTCACGACAGTTCTCCTAATTGTTAGATGTTTTATTGATCTATGCGAATTCTGAATAACAAAATCCAGTCATGAATAGAAAGGTCTCTATTATATCATACCTGTATTATATGTACTTTAATATCATTGAGAATCTTTTTATATTCTTCCAATATTTAAAGTCTAATATTAGTTATAGTACGTAATTGTTATTTAATCATACTACAATACACCCGAAATAAAATTATAAAAATATATTTTATGCAATTATTTTTTTCAAAAATGCCGAAGAGAGTCTTTTTAGTGTGTAGCCAATAATATGCATCAATTTGTGATTTTTCAAAACGACACCTCATCTTGACTTAAATGGACGGTTAACATTACTTATTTATAGCATAAATTTACCACAAAATTGTTTTAACAAGCAAAATCAAACCCCACTGTTATTATGGCCATCAGCATTTTAGCAGTGGGCAAAGTGACTTTGGCTGATCGTACTACCTCGTCAACAGAAAATTTAAAGGTGCCATTATCGTAACTGAAATATGTAGCTAATTTTAGTAGTATTACGTTTCATGAATAAAATCACATTAATCGTTTTACAATAACGTCGTATAGAGGTTTACCTGCCTTTGAGGTCGAATGCACATCAAAATTTGCATTCAATAAATACATATGCGATCAACAAATGTACCTTATAATGAGGCACTTAAAGTTGCAATTTCTGAATAAGATTAGATTCACGACAGCATAAAAATGGTAGGAAATATCTTTACAAAATGGCGTTCCAAGAACGATTATACAGAATTACACAAGCTCTTTGCTCCCACTTCTGTATGCACGGTAGCGTTCGAGGCTGATCTTTTTAGATGTTCATTACCTTGTCGTCCATTTCTTTAAAAGCTTGATAAATAATTAATTAGCCAATTTTGAGAACTCTTTGGCTCGCAAAAAGTGGAATAAAACTGGAATTAATGTGATCCGCGATGCTCCTTCACAAATAAATATTCAAAATGTAATTTTGAACGCTCTTTGGGGACGGACATTAAAATCATTTGCAATATTTTTATGTTTACATTATGCTTAAACTGTAATTTTTTAATATGAAAAACGATTTTACTGTACTGTCTTGCACTATTGCTGCTTTCGTTTCAATTTTTTGATTGCTAGCAGGCACAATGTAATATATTTATATATTAGATAAGAAATCCTCTAATTGAGAGAAAATGTACTTAGCGCGCTGGACGACTGTATTTGTCCAGCGCGCTAAGTACATTTTCGCGATCGCGAGCAGTGCGTCTTTTCAAGTTCTACACAGGAATTCTGAATATTTTCTACATGTACATTTTGACATTACCACTCGAGTAGAAAATTATGTACCATACATACCTACATAATATCGCAGTCGAGATGCGATCCATATACAAACAAGTGTACGGCCTGCTTGATGATAAGCAGTTAGCGTAGCCCATGGAAATTTGCACCAGGGGTGTCACTCTTGCGTTACCGATCCTGTAAGAACCTCTTCACACCTTTCTTGAAAATCTCCAAACTGTAGTCCCTTGGGTAAACCTCGGTAGGGAGGTCATTCCACAACTTAATAGTTCTTGGTAGAAAGCTTCTCTGGAATCGCACATTGCCTTGTGTAAAGGCAAGGGCTCACGTATGGACTGCGCCAACTATAGGGCCATCAGCTAAAGTGTATGGATAAATCATTGAAAGGAGAATGAGGGTGAAATCCGATGGAATGCTTTGGGAAGCACAGGGTGGATTTCGAAGCGGCAGAGGATATACCGATCAAGTTTTTTCACTCCGCAACATCGTAGAGAAGCATCTGGCTTTGGACCAGAAGGTTTGCAGCGGTTTTGTGAGCTTTGAGAAAGCATTTGATAGAGTCGTGCGAAAGAATCTCTGGAACATTTTGCCCGGATATGGGGTTCACGGTGACCTACTCCGTGCTGTGCAATCCACTTATGAGGATTGTACAGCATGTGTGTGGGTGGACGGCAGCTTGTCGCCCTGGTTTGATGTCTCAACATTTGTGTCAGAGAGGGATGCGTGCTGGCGGCTCGACTGTTCATCCTGTATCTGGACAGTTGCCTTCAGAGGATAAGAAATATTAATGTGGGAATGCGAATGGGTGACTCAGTGGTCAACTACCTGCTTTATGAAGACGATGCGGCATTAATAGCAGAATCACCATCCGATCTGCAAACACTAGTTACAACATTGAAAGATGATTGTATGAAGAAAGGCTTACAATTGAATGCGCGAAGAAAACCAAGATAATGGTATTTGAAAGAGAGACAACCAGAACGAACACTGGGATTGTGGTTGATGATGAAGTGTTGGAGCAAGTGAATGAGATTGTATATCTTGGAAGTGCTTTCAGCAGCAATGGAAGGTACACCGCTGATGTGGAGAGACGAGTGAGTGCCGGGAATAGGGTGAATGTAATGAAGACGTGAGAGAAAGAGTTGGTATAAAAGAGAGTGTCGGTGTTAAGATAAGAAAGGGCATGCTCCGTTGGTTCGGACATGTAGAAAGAATGCGGGACGAAAGAATGACGAAACAGATATACAATGCAAACGTGGAAGGATGTAGGAGCCGAGGAAGGCCGAGACTAACCTATCATGACCAAATTGGTCGTGGTTTATCAGAAGGTGATGTCAGGGGCCCCAGGAACCGGCGAGCGTGCATGAAAAGAGCTATGAATGTCACAGAAGCGAGTGAAGTATGCAAGGACCACGTCTTATGGCGCTCGGTTCTCTCTGCCTACCCCGCAAGGGACTTGGTATGAAGATATAAAAAAAAATACAAACATACATAGCGCAAAAATATTAATAAGTGTACTTTGTATATTTTTATTAACGAGACAACAATTTTATATTTCTTACAAAATATCTGTTCTTTTATACTGACACACCGCAATGGACTACGCTTAAAGTTATAGAAGGATCTGCTTACAGATAAAATCTGTAAAATATATTAGTCATCAGATTGTACAACGACCCAGGATCCAACGTTATCTTTTCTTTGACATGTTAAATCCAAGTTCAATGCCAGACTAAGTTCAACTCGCAACGAAGTTTCCAACGCCGCCGCCGTCACTTGTTTACCGACAGTGAACTATCACATCACGCCTTCATTTCACGCGGAATAAGGCAAGGTCACACTAGGTCTGTATGACTGATGTTGACGCGACTCCCCTTTGACTCCGAGTCGCTCAAACGTCCGACTTGCCTGAGGCTCGTTAGCATCTATAGTGTGAACTTGGTTTTATTTTCTTCTTAATATTTCTATAAAAATAATATAGCTGCTTCTAGTTGGTGTCTATACATGTTTATAGACACCAACTTAGAAGCAGCTACATTATTATTATACAAGAGATAAAATATTTCTATTATTCGAAATTAAAGTAGAGCTAATAGCTAATTGAAGAGTAAGAAAAACTGTGGTACTAGTATATCGTAACATATGTTAGATTAATCGAACAAATAAATTCAGCAACGTCTACCAAGCCTTTCTGTGGATAAGTTTATCCTACTATCCTACTAATATTATAAATATGAATGTCCGTTTGTTTGTTACGCTTTCACGCGAAAACTACTCAACCAATCATCATGAAACTTTGTACACATATTCTTGGAGGTATCTGAAGTCACATAGAATACTTTTTATTAAAAAAATATACATTTTTTATCAATGCGAGCGAAGCCGCGGGTAAAAGCTAGTTTTTATTGTATAGGCTCGGAAGGCTTCTTAAATAATTGTCTTAAGTAAGCTAATTATATATACTTATACTATATTATAATTAATTATATTAACAAGCAAGCCATTGTGATGAGATCGTTAATTGGTGTCAAGTAAACTAAATTTTATAAAACGCTGCGCAATTTCTTTTCTTTCTTTCTTTCACCAATAAACACGAGAAATATTTCTTGGATTCCGGGACAAAGACATGAGGGCAAGTGCGTAGTCAAGGACCTCGATATATTTTTTGAGGACAAATTAACTTTTAGAGTAGACTATAAACACGTGGTAAAAACTTCCTCACAAAGTGCAGACTTTCTTGAAAGGATCATCAAAAACATCAATAATACCAAGTAGTTCTTTTTACTTCGTAATACTCTTGTCAGGAGTAAATTAAACAGGGATTCAATATATCCGCATCTGCCTGACCTCCTCACTATATAACTCATACAAAACACATTGAGACTATATTCAGAGTAAATATCTTCATCTGTATTTTTCACTGTATGAAGCCTGGTCGTAATTCATTCTCTTAACAAGAAAAACTCAACATATTTCATATTTCTAAACTGATCTGACAACGCCATTTAAATTAATTCCATTATAGATTCTCCTACATTATTTTCTTTTATAAAAATAGCACTTTTATAAATATAATCTTCATTGCACATTTTATACTTCTTCCTTGTCCTTCCTATATATATTAATAACAACTCAAATAATGTGCTGGAAGTACAAAGAAATAGTTGTTACGGTTCATATGACGAAGAACTATTTGTACTTTATATCTATTGTGCTGCATAAAAAATATGAATAATTTAATAAAGTCTTTGATAGGTAACTGTCGCTTTTTAGCTAACCTTAGAGTGGCTTAAAAACATCGATCTCCGCCAATCCGCAATTGAGCAACGTAGCGGAGTTTGCTCTAAACTCCTTTGGTTGTAAGGTATTACAGCACCAGTATAAGAATAGATTGGTGTAGATTTAATATTGATAAGGGTTCTGTCTATTTTTGTATTCTAGCAGAATCGATACTGCAGCTTTTTTTATTTATTAACCTGTGCACTTTTCCAAAGAATCTTTAAGTACTTGTTGTCCTGTCCATAGCCAGAAAGTTTGCCATACATCTAAAATCTAACTAGTTGTATTTTTAATTTATAATCATTGTTCAAGAGGATATAGTACTGAAAAGGGCTTCGCTTGCAAAATAATAACATTTATTTGGGTAAAAATACCCCGGTATTAAAATATATAACCAATAGTTCAAATCAAGCTTACTGTTACATAAAAACCATGAATAATAAGATTGATACAACGCAAGCTAATCTATTTAATTTCTGAATATTTTTTCGATGCTGTATAATGTTTGCATAGGTACAATAAAATTCAGTTATTACTTCAACCTTTCCTCAAGAGGCTATTTCGCTAGAATAATCTATCCAGTGCCGGTGAGGCTGTGCCACAGCGCAAACGACGATTACTTATTTATACCAAAGTAAACCTTATGCGTATAAACATGTAGTTCGAACATTGCGATTTATTTATGATTTATTATTAACGACCTTTATCTTATTTTAATACACGATTATATTATTATAAGTAAACCACTGTAAAAATAGACCTCCTTAGAACTCAATTTAATTGCTTCAATTTTTATCGTTCTTTCTTTGAAACGTTAAAACTGAAATTTTGTGCGTTAAATTTAATGGATACTGAAAACTAATGTCTTTATATTTATTCAATAATTTGAATAACTAAAGAATAAGAGGATTTTATTTCTGAGCAGATTGCAGACAGTAAATGGCGTGCTAAGTAACTAATCTGGTGTAACTAGAAATGCTTTAAGTTTGAAGTATTCTTGCCTCCACAGCGACAGGTATAACAGCGACAATAATACAAAAAAAGCCATTGGACAATTTTAGTGATGTAAAATATGCAATGTAATAAGAAACAAAAAGTTATTACCCTTGCGCCTGTACAATCTTGTTCGTCTAAATTCTGTTAAGATGCAAAAGTTACTCTATGTCAAAAATGTTTAAAATCTTGTCCATATTTTAATTAAATGTTATATTCAAAATACCTACATATTACCTATAAACTATGTATGCGTAAATTTGAAAATATAATCCGTAAATAATTGGCTGTATGAAATGTATTGACGAATGTCTCAATTTAAACTTAAATATTTATACAATCAGTTTCAGTAAGAATGCATCATTAAAAAGTTGTCTACATATCGATAATAATTAATAGCGTAAAAATAAATACTTCCATCACGGCACAGACTATACATTGGACGCATCACCCGCGGAGCGGTGCCGCTAGCCATAATGATTCATTAAGTGCTCCGCGGGATTACCTTTTTGTAATTGACCGATGATGCGAGAGCCGTATCACTGCTTCTCTTTTACACGGGACGCAAGGCACGGGAGACGAAGAAAAAATAATTAGTGTATGGTACAAACTTTATAGCTATATATAATGAAATATTTTTTCAGGTAATATGAGAAAAATGTGATGAGGTGATGATTTCAAGAAATATGAATATATTTTACTTTAATTAAGGATTAGAGATCAAGATTCATGTACATATTAGCAATTATCACTTGGTATCGACAAAGGAAAATATAGCGAGGAAACCGGTATATCCAAGAAATTATATTTCAAAAAGACGTGTAACTAACCTAAGAAAGGGCTTATTATCTCTATGGTGTATAGAGATTTGATGGTAGTTGCTCCATGTCAAAATGAGTATTTATGCCACATCCTTAGGCTTAAGTAGCGGACTCGGTCAATCCTAATGAATTAGAGAAAGGGATATCATTTGGAGGAAGAACATTAGAGATCTGTATATCTTCACGCCAAATCCCTTGCAAGGCAGGTAGACAGGACCGAGTGCCGCATAACTCAGTCCTTACACATCCCACTTGCTTCTGTAACATTCTTTAATAGCTCTTCTCATGTATACTCGACGGTATTAACGGTATTAAGTCTTCTGTCATCATTTTCTGATAAAACACGCTCAATTTGGTCTCGGTAGTTAAATCTTGGCCTTCTTTGACCCCTACATCCTTCTACTTTCGCGTTCTATATGTATATAATAATGATAGGGATTACAAAGATAATTTACATAATGTACTGTATGTTAATTTACATAATGTAATGTAATGTACCTATGTATCTATCTATAACTTCACGCTAAATCCCTTGCGGGGTTGGCAAAATGAACATTGAACGTGGTAGATATAATTGCAAACGTCATGAGCTATGGTAACCACTTCACATCAGTCAGGTTATATGCATGTTTGATTAAGAGTAAGTCTCATACCTTTTTATTAAGTAAATTGTATGTGTTAATGGTAAATTTTTGGATATTACGATTTTTTTTTGGTAATTTTATCTATTTATATAAGCTAACAGATTGGGTTTATATATTTAAAAAAAAGTATATGGTAAAAAGCTAAACGACATTCAGCGTTTTACTACATACTTATTTTGATGTATTTTTGCTACAGAAAACATTTTTAGATATAACGAATTTTGGCAGGGAGAATAAAAATTAAGAGCAAGAGAGAGCTCTTTAATTCTGTGGGATTAACTGCCAGTTAACGATGGAGAAGCAGAAGCTATTCACTGTTCTACTGAGAGAGCGATTAGCCCCGCTGAACCCAAAGAAGTTTCATTTCTATAATCTAAAAAAATGCATATTTTCAAATAGATATATATTTTATATATAAACAGTCGCCTCTTCTGACTTGGACCAACGTGTAACATATAACAGCGTTCGTTGACCATAACTACTCGTGACTTTTATGAACTTAATACTATCATGGGCACAGCAAAAATGCACAATATGAACTGTACGTTTGACAGCGTTTGTCAATATTTTATCAAGCATTTGCTATTGTGCTGAATTGGCATGTTTACTAACGTTAATATTAACCAATTAAAGCTGTAGCAATATTTACGCCATTATCATTAATAGAGATAAAGCTGTGTTCAAACATCTATATTACTTTGTTTATTTATAAAATCTTTATTATACTATAGATAAAACAAAAATCTATTTATTTCCTTCTGTACACATCAAATCCATTGTGTGTTAGTCAAATAACGAGTGCCACATGACTCGACTGTTACATACCTCACTTGCTTTTTTAACTCATAGCTCTTTTTACACACACACCAGTTTCTAGGGCTTCTGACATCACCTTGTCATAAAAAAATATTATTCTGTTAAGATATCATTTTAAAAAGAATTACTTGTACAGTGATGGACTTTTCCCATGTGGGATTTCGTCCTGTCAACCACAGATGCAATACCCAACGGAAAATACCGATTTAACGTACTAGGAATAAGTATATCGTCATTGACAAACATTTACGTACTTTTTTACACACTACGTTGGGAGGCAAACAAGCATAATAAAGTACACGAATTGTATGCATAATAATACCACGTCACAATATCAATTTCTATTTTACAAGAAGTCTGAGTTAATAATTCTTGACTCATTTAAGTCCTACATTGAACTGTTTTTATACGTATGTTATTTTACATTTGTTTGTACAAGTACCCATCATATCTATATTATTATTATATACTTAGTGTTATTCTTATATGTATAAGTTATGATTTGGTATATGTTTTGTCTGTCCGGTTGTGTGCTCAGTCCTACGCTACGTATGTATTATGGCATGATTAATTAAAAGTATACGTCGTATTACGTCATCCAATTAGTTCTTTACCCGGATAAAAACTATTACGGTAGATGTATTCCTACCAAATACTTAATAGTCCAAGAGATCCTTCTTAGTAGTAAGTTCGCTTTTGTACATGTATAATCTTATGTCACTTTGACGAACTCGGTCGCAGAATGGCGAAACGCGCTGTTACGTTACTTTGACACCAACCCTTGTGGGTTCGATTCCCATTACAAACATTTATGTGCATGAACATATTTGGTCATGGTCTGGGTGTTTTTAAGAGAGATAAGGCGCATCAAAGCAGCCCGTCTGGGGAAGTATCTCTACCTACACTTCCCAGAAAACTGCAGCTAATAATAACCCCCTGGAGGGTTGTTATATACCTGCGTGTGAGTCAAGTCACCAGTAAGCTCCTAAGGAGGTGCTGCGCTAGCTACAGATTACGGTAACCGCTTTCCATAAGGTGGCTCGTATGCTTGTATGCCTCCCGAAGTAGTAGATAACTTTGTAGAAAACTTTGCGATGTATTTACGTTTGTGTATTACAAATGTTACAACAATAATATAAACACAAAGGAATATATGGGATACAGCATATGTATTCGTACCCTTAGAATAAGTATGTATCCTCCTTTATAGGAATACGTGAGTAAAATAGCAGATGTAGTAAATTAACGACGACGAGCTCGGTGGCGCAGTGGTGAAACGCGCTGTTACGCTACTTGGACACGAACGCTCGTGGGTTCGATTCCCACACAGTACAAACATTTGTGTGCATGAACATGTCTGTTTGTATTGGTCTGGGTATTTTCTATCTATAATAAGTATTTATTTACAAAAAAAAAAATGTATTTACGTATGTTTATCAGTTGTCTAGTACCCATAACACAAGCTTCGCTTACTTTGGGGCTAGATGGCACTGTGTAATTTGTCCGGCAATATTTATTATTATTATTATAAAAAATAGCAAGTATACGGAAATTGTAAGCACCAAACATCACGTTGAGATGTCCAGATCAATATCCCTTGTTATAGCAATATTTTTTTGTTGTGTTAAATGTAAATATAGACTGTTTATTATTATGTAAGTTAGTCAGTCCATAGACGACAGAATATACATACGTTCCGGAAAACACTGGTCTTATTCAAACCCGCAACAGAATACTTAGTACGAAATATTCGAATATTTCAAAGATTTTCGGACACCTACAAAGAACTCACGCAAGATACCATTTCTCACTTTACACTCGTAATAATTCCCACTTAACACAAGACGAGAACGAAATAAATCCATTAAACTCCGGGTGTATAAATTGAAACATCAAATTCGTATAATCTGAACATCGTAATGCTTTTTATTTCAATGTAGTGTATTTATATGTACTATGTAAAAGGCTTTAGGTACTGTAAGAATGAGGATAAGTGCAGTTGTATGTTTGGAATGCTATGTTTTTTAAATTCAACTATATCTCTCAGATTCGCCCATATATTAATGTCTTACAAGTTTTCTACTCAATTTACAATGTTCGAATAAAGTAAATATTTGCCAATGGCAAGCAAGACTTTGGATCACCTAACTATCTATAATTTGTTCAGGTAGACAACGTGTGAACAACAGCTCTGGTGTTGCAAATGTCCATAGGCGAGGTAACTGATTGCCATCAGTAGTGCACTTGTTTGTTACCTTATTGGTATAAAAAAAATCACCAAACTGTTAGTCACCATCAATATCTATATAATCTGGAACTATATCAAACTTTTTTTTAATTAAATATCTTATTGTATAATTGTATGTATTTCTGCTGTGATCCCAGGTCAGTTGTAAATTTGATATCCTTCTGAACATTTATAAATTATGCGACTCATGCGTAATAAATAATAGTACAATGTTGTGCCGAATTCTGCACTAAGACAATTATTCCGTTTCGGTTCAGTTGTCTTAAATAAGCATGTTCAGGAATACCGTTCCTATATGAAATCTATATGTTTGTCTGTGTTTTGTCTGTCGCTTTTTTTCGAATATTCGAATTTTCATCGCGTAAATGTTAATACTTGCACTTGTACACTTCGAATTTTCACTTCAGATTCGGATTCAACATAAAAAAGTAGAATAGGAATCTTCAAGAACACCGTTCCTATCTCTTAAGGAACATGGTCAAAATGGCCGACAAATAAAAAAAAAAAAATTGGACTGTTATATAATTGACGAGCCAGGTGTTCCTCTGGCAATGCAAGCTTGCGCATTCTCAACTGGTTTTTTTTTTAATTTTTTTGCAACATGGGGAGTGTGGTTACCGTAAGCGTATAGTGGTTATTGTAGCTAATTAAGGCTTGTAATACATTAAATTTTACTCCCGCGATGCCACCTCTGCTGCTGACACAGCAACTCCTTAGTACTGGGAACCTCATTCACTTGCAGGAACACAAGGAGGTATTTCCTCAGACGGGCTTTTTTAATGCGCCCTATCTCTTAAAAACATCTAGATCAAGGGTCATATGTTCCTGCACACTGCGCGATCGAGATCGTCAAAATCTCATGGAAACGGCTGAGATCAAAAAACTTACCAGATGTAACTTTCCGAATTACAGATCACTATTATCGCCCTTATTACAAAAGCTTTAGAGCGGCTTTCATGGTAGGATGTCTACAGGGTTTTATTAGTACGTTCAAAGATCTAGAGAGGAATTCTGATAATACCTGCAACACCTTTTTCGTTTATTTATACTTTGAATTTAGAAAATGCAGGTAGTGTGTCCTCTTAAAGACAAATTAACTTGCATCCAAAAAAAAGGTTTTATACCAATTTAATTTTAGTAATACAAACCAATTCAGAATTAAAACATTCGACAAGTTTATCTCCGTCGTGGGTAATAAAATGCCACTTAAAGTCAACATTTTGTCTGAGAACATGAAGGTTGTTTGCTAATAAAAAATTAATTAATTAATTAGAATTTTTGTAGAGCCACCTGTACATGAATTTAAAGTTTTTTTTTTACTATATTTAGGTCGATAATAGGTAAAATAAAATTATAGAAAATATAAAATGACATTTGCAATACGCTAGTCGCCTAACTTTGTAAAGTTTTTAATACTTTAAATTAATATCTATTTATTATACGGAAAAAAATATTATTTATTAGTGAATCGTAATATATAAAGTAGCACTCGCGCTTGCTCGCGCGATGACTCCTCTGCTGCTAACACAGCAACTCCTTTGGATCTTACTGGTGATCTCACTCACACGCAGGCACACAACAACCCTCTAGGGAGTTGTTATTTCGCTGCGGTATTCTGTGAGGTGGAGGTGCTTCCCCAGATGGGCTGCTTTGATGCGCCCTACCTCTCTTAAAATATCCAGACCAAGACAAACATAGATGTTCATACACACAAATGTTTGTCCTGTGTGGGAATCGAACCCACGAGCGTTGGTGTCAAAGTTGCGTCATTCACGACTGAACCACCTAGCTCGTCAAAAGAAGGACTTACTTGAAGGACGTCACTCCATGTTAAACAGTCAATTTATGTATGGCAGTTTTATCTAAATAAAAAAGAAACTTTTGTGTTACAAGTACTATATAGTTCCTCAGATTTAAAACATGCTGATTTAAAAGACAAACCCGTCAAACAAATTATTTATATATGCTCTAAACAATGAACAAATTAGGAAAAAAAAATTGCAGCAACTCATAATATTATCAACAAATCCAAATATATATTTTTGTGAATTTATTAATTATTGAATCAATTTATTGACTTTTCAATCTCATTTTTTTATCAATTTACAGATACCCTGATACGTGTAAACATATTGTAAATAACCAATATCCATGTATAGGAGATATTTAAGTTAGATAAGAGCAATAGTAGCCCGCACAATTTTGAATGTAGATGTACACACACTCCTCTCTGTCTTTCACAATCTAGACTTAAAGAAGTATATTCAAGGACATCGACTTATATTACCTACGGTACGGTACGATGTTATAACATGGATAACAATTTTGACCGCCGCTTAATCCAGTGTTTTGAAGAGATGCCAAGATATTTTAAAGCGGTAGTCGCAAATTTTGTTGGACAATAATAAAACAGAGGATTATGAAGAAATTGTATTCAATTTATTGATGAATTACCACAATATGGGAGTCAATATGTCGCTAAAAAATATTTTTTTGCATTCGCGCTTGGATTCTTTTCGTAAAAACCACCACCATGATCCAAAGTGCTATGAAGAGAGGTATCAAAGTTTCTGGAATAAAAATTATGTCGGCCGATAGCTGCTGGAGGACCTTAAAAGAAACTGACACCGACTGACAATATTAAAGAAAAAGTAATTTGTATCATTTTAATTTATACATGTACATAATAATTGTGAAATAAACAAATATTTGACGTCCACAATGTTTTCTCATTTCAATATTCAACTGTAGATTAATTACTCTACCGATATTTATTGGTTTCATCTATGGGTAATTAGTCAAAGCCAGTAATTTTATTCACATTAGCAACGATCTCGCATAATGTTATCAATTTTTTACAGGCAACCAAACCCACGAGCGTTGGTGTCAAAGTAGCGTTACTGACTGCACCACTGAGCTCTCTAAATATGGCATAACATGAACAATAAAAAATGTTATGGGCACTTTTACACACGTGCTGGAAATGCAGCATTCTCCAGTGTGACGAATTTGTAATCGGCAAGACGGCCAATGCCGTCTTAAGTGAGGAATTTATGAACCTCTAGTCACGGAGTCAGTTGGTGCGACATCTCAATTAGTTCGTTTGAATGCACGGACGGCTATCCAAATAAGATTTTACGAATATGTGTAAGCTCCTTACCTTCATGTATATTTCGGCGTTTTTTAATCTACTAAAATGTCAGCTAGTCGGATTTCAATACAGGTACGTTTGATTTACTATTTGTTTCCCGTTGTTTCTCTTAAAGTAGCGATAGTTAGGTGTTTTGCGGCTTCCTAACTATCTCCATTAGGCATAGATAGGTTAGTTTTACATTATTTTCCTGTTAACCTCTTGTGTTAGTAAATTGGTCAATATAAATTATTAGCAAATCGGTGTTTGCTTTCACAATCAATATGTTAGGTAATGAAGTAGCATAAAGTTCGCCCGATGTAAAGCAGTAATCGAAGCCTATTAAAGTATTCCTTTACAGGATCTATAGCACGCGCGTTTTTCTGTCGGTAAAGCAGTGATTTCCTAGTAGTTTACTGGTAACCTTACTGACTCGCGGGAACCCAAGTGCCCAATATCAAGCTGTCACTTAGCTGTAGTTATCTGTAAGGTATTTCGTGGTAATTAATCTATGCTATAGCTAAGGACATTTAAAGCTTGACAATTAGGTAGTTGTGCCATTTATTTCTAAACACAAACAGAGATCATATCGTGCTGTAGCATCAACTGCGATATGGCTGTTTACTGCGTTGGAAGGACCATACATTTGCAGTGTCACGAACCGAAATCACAACCGGAAAGTTGCCTCCAAAAGTTACCAATAAATGATCAAACGCGTGTTACAATATCAATATAAAATCTTCACCTTCGGTCTACACAATTTCGCTTTACATATTTTTAATACAAAGTCTCGGAGTGTTTGTAATATTTTTATAGGGTGCTTTTACACCGGTCATAAATTGCGCAATTTATCATACTTAACAGCCAATGTATTCTTCCTAAATTGCTCATACGACATTTTATAATACTGCTAACACGCAACATCTAACTTTATAGACGTTTAATCAGATCTATACGGATATCCCTTTGATATTATCGAGGTAGATATTAAATTTAAATGTACAATAAATTTTTATAGCCCGATTTCAAAGGTATCAAGCTGTTTATGACGGTACGTGTTTGGTCAGAATTTTGTAAGGATTAGCTGATTGGCTTACAACAAAGATGGTCAAGCCACCGTTGATGGCTTAGCATAGTTTACAATGTTATATTTTCTATTAAAAAATGAAATTATTTATTCACGTATCTTCTACGTGTAACATTAAGATTGAAAATCGGGTAACATTTATTCTAATACGTTTTTTGAGTGCAGAGTAAAGTTTGTCAACAGGTATAATAAAATTATATGACGTGATGTTTGAAAACACACATCGTTACCTATTGTGAAATCTCCTTTGTACGGGACTCCTACAATTTTAATACCCTTATTAGTTTCGATATCAAAATACGTAAACACCATATAAAATATGTTGCAGGGATAAAAAAATGCTTATTGGCAGCAAATAAGTTGTTTTTAAGTTTTATTAACGAAAAAGCAATTTATAAAATTGCTTTTACGTCAGTAGCAAACAAAATTGGTTTGAAGCTGTTTCCATGCCACCGCTTGTAACACACGGAATGTCACTCTCGCATTACGTTCTCACTGTTACACAACTATTCGGAAGAGTGCGAGTGATCTGATTCACTCGATGATTCACACAACACAACAGTCCTATTTTCTAGATTTGCTCAAAAATAGAGCCATTTTACTACCGGTCTTTTCTTGCATACTATATAGCAGTGACTGTGTGGGTTTCTTAAAAACAATATAATATTTCCTTGATTCATTGCTCCATTTGAGAATTAAATAAACTAATAGTTGCGTGTGAAGAATTTTCCGTAGCTTCTATTTTTTTTATTTAGTTGTAGATTTAGCAGAGAGTTGTGGTTAAACGCGATTTATATGAAAATACGGCGCTTGCGTTCCGCCTTAATACCTGTATGTATTTTCAGGAACACCGAAATCTATATGTTTATCCGTGTGTTTGTCTGTGTGTGCGTTTTTTTCGAATATTCGAATTTTGACTTCAGATTCGGATTCAGCATAAATAAGTAGAATAGGAATGTTCAGGAACACCGTACCTATCTCTAAGGATATGATATGATCTATCTCATGGTCAAATCAAATTAAAAAAAAATATTAATTGTTATATAATTGACGAGTCAGGTGTTCCTCTGGCAATGCAAGCTTGCGCATTCTCAATGATTATATTTATATAGGTTTAGTAGGTTAGGTATTTTCTTATACAACATTTTCAAACGTCAGACGATGTCATCCGTGAATAACATGTATTTATGGTTAGTTACATTTGTATATCCATTAGATATAACTGATATAAATGAATACTAATATACAATAAAAATAGTACAATCATGGGTAGGGGTCAATCAAGGGTAGTTTAAAAAATGCCTAATGTTTTCAAACTTTATGTAATAACATCTACGATACATTCATATGGATTGCGAATGGATAACTAAATGACCTTTTACTCTCTTCATAAAAAAAACTGAAAAGAAGAAAATAAAGGGAGTGTGCATAGAAGAACGAGTTAAGAACGCGATTAAAACGAGAGGAGTACACAAAGCAACGAGGAAGAATATGGAGAAAAGGGAGATTAATGATTTTAAAAATTACATGAGACGTTGGTGCCGCGGACGAAGTCGCGTGCTGTAGAAAATGGTGGTCTCTCATTGGAAATATGGGGAGGAAGATTTGTCGACCTCGGTGGCTCAGTCATGAATGACGCGACTTTGACACCAACGCTCGTGAGTTCGGTTCCCACACAAGGCAAACATTTGTGTGCATGAACATGTCTGTTTGTCTTAATCTGGATGTTTTAAGAGAGGTAGGGCGCATCAAAGCAGCTCATATGGAAAGTACCTCCACCTTACAGAAAACCGCAGTCAAATAACAACTCCCTAGAGGGTTGTTGTGTTCCTGCGTGTGAGCGAGGTCACCAGTAAGCTCCCAAAGAGTTGCTGTGTAAACAGCATAGGAGGCATCGCGTGAGTGATACTTAATATATTACAAGCGTTAATAGGCTACGCTACCCGCTTTACATAAGGTTAGCCGTATACTTGTATGCTGCCCGACGTGGGATAAAAAAAAACAGATGTCATCTTTCTGGAACGATATATCTGAAATTACTAAATCTAAACGTTACTAGGCTAAAAGTGTAGAAAATATTTTTTTTATAAAAAGAGACATCTCACATATATGACTAAGTAATAGAAGCTTGCCATTGTTGCCAGTCTAATCGAACAGGAAGTTAAACAGCGTCTACTGCAGCCTATCTATAGAAGTGTTTAGTTATCATTGTCGAATTCCTCTGTGCCTCAGAGTGCCTGTGCATGTTAAGTAATCCGTGCGTCTCGGCTTTTGTTGATAGATGACAATCATTAACCTAAGTCAGTGACACTCGGACGTCTTCAAATCACTGGTAATCTACTTTTGAGCAGAGTAGTGACAAATGCTCTAAAACCCCATCGAAATCCCGTAAAGAAGACCGGTATCATAGCAGAGGAATGAGTATGGGTTGGTATGAAACACGACGTCACGACGAGCTCGGTGGCGCAGTGGTGAAACGCGCTGTTACGCTACTCTGACACCAACGCTTGTGGGTTCGATTCCCACACAATACAAACGTTTGTGTGCATGAACATGTCTGTCTTGGTCTGGGTATTTTCTATGTATAATAAGTATGTATTTACTAAAAAAAAATGTATTTACGTATATTTATCAGTTGTCTAGTACCCATAACACAAGCTTCGCTTACTTTGGGGCTAGATGGCGCTGTGTAATTTGACCGACAATATTTATTTATTTATGGAAACTTAAATTATCAAATTATGAACATCAAAGAAGGATTGGCTAATACAATGTGACTCTAATGTCATTCAATTGAAACGAATCGATTCTATACTTTCTTTTTTGTAAAAAATGTCCAATATGTTCCGACGTCCTTAGAGGCTATCAATAAAACAACAGCGCCATGAAAAGGATACCGTTTAATCCCTTTATTTCTCAGTCAATTAAACTCGTGATATATTACAAATCGAAAACGCACATCGGCTGGAATGAAATAGAAAAACTATTTTTTAGTCATTTGCAGTTAACTACCGTGTCAGCGTTGAATGATAGAGGCAATTTACCTATTTGTTTTCTTTTTGCCGGAGTTTTTTAAAAAAACATAAAGTAATTTATATTCTTTTTTTCATCAAAAATAATATAAATCTTAGAATAAAATTCGTTATCACACATACTCACAGGAACGCAACAAATTTTCTGAGTGTTGTTATTTGACTGCGATCTTGTTGTTAGATGGCGGTACTTTTGCCAATGCACAGAAGGCCCGCAGGACTCTTAGCACTGGTTTACTTTTGCCTGTAAAGAGAGGGGTCGTTAGTCTATATGCTACAGGGATAAAGAGAATAACGTGCAAGCAACTTCAGAGAAAGCACAGCACACATCTCGACACGCCTGAGTTACTCTCGTCGGTGTAGACCTTAGCCGAATTTGCCGAAATCGTATCAAGTCTTTTGTTACTTTTTGCTACAATGCCGGCAATCGCTGCTGTATGTAGTACCTACGTCATTACACATAATCCAAGATGGCCGCTAGACATAACGCACTTTGAATTCTGCGGAGTAGTAAAAATTACTGTAAAAAAAATGAATTGACGATTATGAAAATATGTATGATAGGGTCATTTACTTGTATAGATGTAAGGTTGCTTCTTTACGATGCTCTAAACTAGAACCAATACGCGGTGTCTATATTACAAATTACTTAATAGATATATTAATATTACCCAATAGGTACTTCTTCAATGATTTAATTCCAAACGAAGAAACAAAACAATTTAAATACTTGCAATCTAATTATTTTTATCACCTTACAATTTAAATATAAATTATCAAACGAAACGAATTTCCGATTTCGTAAACCAATTTCTGAATTCTATTTCCATAATCTCTCGTCATTCTTGACTTTCGGCATGTAATCGTGTTTTAAATCTCACAGAAATAGCTCTTTTAATATTGATAGTCCATTACTGTAAGCTGCTATAAGTTATCGGTTCCCTTTGTAAGGTTACACCGCCTCGTCAACTTTTAATTGATGTTGTCAGTCATAGTGAAGGGTCTCGACAATACTTGGTATCCATTTGATGATCGTCCCCTGGGAATGCTTGAATTAAAACGCTTTTTTATTGGCCCTTCAATCCAACTACGTCTGCGTCTTTATTTATGTACACTTTCTGCACTAATTATCGTAAAGATATAAAGTTTGTTAAAATACTTAACATAGATATGTAGGTAAACACTATTTCACGTATATGGTAAACACTCAATTAATTCACTATATTTTTACTTTCAAATAATGGAACAGTATGATGAAGGTACGAGTATTATTAGCAGAAATGTATTCAGAAGTACGAAAATTGTAATTAAAAATGAATGATTGTGTGACTGTATCTGCTGTTTCTGTATATCTGTGTGCACATCCGTTATCAACGATCCTACTTAAACCAAAGTTCAAATCGTGAATGAATCGGGAAGTTCAAATTTGAAATTTTGCTATATTTTGTAATGATCTAGTAAGGTTTCTCTGGACTTTTCTCTAACTTGTACTCAATTTTTAAGAAAATTCATACGGATATTTACATACAAGCCAAAATGTTTTTTTTTCGTAAACAGATATAGTAAAAATTATCAAAATTGCGTAATGTTGGAAAATAAACTGTAATGAATTGGTAAAATAATTTGTCATATGTCATACATTTTTTTTTCTCCCATGGAACGTCACATTTCGGAACTTCAAAGTATTATTTATCAACATTTTCTTAATATTCAGATACTGTAGAGGTATTTGACCCAAACTATTTACATTACTGATTGGCACTATGTATGTAGGATGTGTTTTTCGGTTCTCTATCCATTTGTATAAAATTTTAGGACATAATATAACATGGATTACTTTTGTTTGTCCTAATGATATTTACGCATAACATTATTTCCGTATTTCAGCTTACGCATATTTTTAACGCATAACATTCTAAAGCATAAATTTATTTCTTGATAATAATAATATTAAAACATGGTATTGTCTTAGGTTTTCGCGATTGTTACACATTGAATTAAACAATTTTTAAAGGGAAACACGCGATATTTCCGTTAATAATTGTTTAATTCAATGTGTAACAAACGCGAAAACCTAAGAGAATATAAAACACGCGATATTTCCGTTAAAAATTGTTTAATTCAATGCGTAACAATCGCGAAAACCTAAGACAATTTAAAACACGCGATATTTCCGTTAAAAATTGTTTAATTCAATTAAAACATATTTTTATTGGTTTACACATTTATAAGTAATACTTAAAATGTTAGACACTAATACAATAAACAACAAGTGTAACTCGACTTATTATCAAACTGAACGACGATCAACAGAATGAAATATTATATAAACATATGCAGAATCACAATCATGAATCAAATGCACTTATAGAAAAGGTAAGTTTTGTAAATTTGTTATATGTATATAAAACATATTGCCGTCGCACCTTAACCTATTGATATACTACATTGCACAAATAATATTTTCCGGTGGGAAAATATTGACAAGGTAAATAGTGTTATGTCTGATATTTTAAACTGGTCCACATGTAATAATCTTTTTCTAAACTCGGCTAAAACCAAATGCATCAAATTTAATCTTCCAAATGTGACTTCTGCCAATACAGAATACTCATTGGTAATAATAAATTAGAATTTAATAATAATACTGTGTTTCTTGGAATTACAGTAGACTCCAAATTACAATGGGGCACCAACATAAATAAACTTGCCGGCCGAACACGTGTAATACATTAAGTGTCCCACACCCGATACCACCTCTGCTGCAAACACAGCAACTCCTTAGGAGCTTACTGGTAACCTTAGCTACTAGCAGGAATACAGCGGGTCACTGTGGAATTGTGCAGAGAATTGTTATTTGGTAGCAGTACTTGTTAGACATGAATGTACTTTTCCGTCGCCCTGCTTATCTACCTCTCTTAAAAGCACCCAGACCAAGATAAATAGACATTTTCATGCATAGAACATGTTTGTCCCGTATGGGAATGGAACCCATAAGCCCTGGTCTCAAAGAAGCGTTACTAACCACTCCACCACCGAGGTAGTCAATTAGATGTCGAGTGTAGTTTGGATGACAATAAAGTAATGTCGTACCACTGAACTGGTATCATAATGGTTAAATATAGTACTGTATGGTATTGATATAATAATGGAGACAATCGGGGGAACTCATAGCATTTCTATGTATGTGAGAAGTTATGTTTTCATTTTAACAAATATTCAAAAGTTTTATGAGTTCAAATAGCGATTCTTAAGAGCTTTGACAAAAGAAAGTAGGATAATATGTTATGTATGCCAGAACTTACAGCGAATATTTGATTTATTACCCCAACTATTCAGAATGTCAACTGAATATTAACTTTTGACATTTAATGGATACACTTACAATAGAAAGTTTTGACATGTTTATTGCTGTTCCATCGGGACTTATAAATGCCATGGATCTTGATACTGAATATTTTTCAGTTATCTGTCTATGATACATAGACCAATAAAACATTTGACTGCGAATGAACGCACCCCACGCTTATAAAAACATTATGTTTCAGCGCCTAAATATGTCAGCGAGTGGAACCCGCTGACTAATTCGCGAATCAACGTTGTGACTCTTGTGTTGATCCGCAAACTAGCCAATAGGAGCTGTGCGTTCGACTTTACCTCCCGACTCGTAGCGCTGAATTGAGTTACTAAGTAATATCAGTCTCATCGTCATTGATTCTCCGTAGGTTATTGCCTTCATACTATGACATGGCATTATAACTAGAGGTAGGACATATCAAAACCGCCCACCTGGGGAAGAGTACCTTCACCTCAAAGAAAACCGCAACCAAATAGCAACTCTCTGGAGGGTTTTTTTTATACAACGTCGGGAGGCATACTGATGTAAAGCAGTTACTGTAGCCTATTAACGCTTGTAACATATATCACTAGCGCGATGCCTCCTCAGCTGCTTACACAGCGACTACTGACTTACTTTGAGTTTACTGGTGACCTCACTCACACGCAGGAACACAGCAACCCCCTAAGGAGTTGTTATTTGGCTGCAGTTTTCTGTGAAGTGGAGGTACTTCTCCAGGCGGGCTGCTTTGATGCGCCCTACCTCTCTTAAAACATCCATACCAAGACAAACAGACATGTTCATGCACACAAGTGTTTGTCTTGTGTGGGAATCGAACCCACGAGCGTTGGTGTCAAAGTCGCGTCTTTCACGACTGAGCCACCGAGCTCGTCGTTGTTGTGTTCTGGCGTATGAGCGAGGTCACCAGTAAGCCCCTAAGGATTTGCTATGTTAGCGACAGAGGTTGCATCGCTCGAGTAATACGGCATTAATAGAGACTACCGTAACCGCTTCACATCAGGTAAGCCGTATTGTATGCCTCCTGAAATTATTAAAAATAAGATAATCCATTACTATTAACTCCACCTTTTGTACTAAACACATTTACATGTTTGTGTGCAATCATACTAAAATTACACATGTAAAAATTTGTATGTATAATTCTTACCATTCCTCGCATAAGTACCTAAAGGTATAATTATTTCATATATTGATATTGATATATGGGTGTATTAATTATATTACCTGAAATACGTGATATAAATGTATGAAAAACATTAAAACAAACCTGTGTTTGTTCCTGTGTTTGCCTTCTGCAACAGAGCTGACCTAATTTTCACAATCCGACTGACATGGTAGTGCACCAAACACCATTTTGACCACTTATATCTTTTAATTTATTTATAATAATACCTTTATGGTCTAAAAAGCGAAACCTAGGCTCCGAAGCGAAAGCGTAGAAGGCGACTGGGATTAACGCTCAGATGATGATGATGATAAAGAGCAGCGATTGCCCAGTAGATAAAGAACTGGCCTATTAAACTAGTAGTCCCCGGTTCCAATTCTGGCACATATCACTAAATTCGTGTTTTTAGATTTATGTACATATTTGTAATTATCACTTGCTCGGCGGTGAAGGAAAACATCGAGAGGAAACCCGTATGTCTAAAGTATGTTTCGAAAAACGTATGCCAGACTAAGACGTCAGTCACGGAAGGTTAAAAATGCTAACAAGCAGAGGTTTGAGGGAATCGTCAGAAAACCTATATGCATAGGTAAATATGCGGTTAAAGGAAGTACAACGAAAGTACAAGGCTAGTATTTACTTGAGGATTTAGTTAACTTTGAGTCTGTTTGAATGAAATAGGGAGATGTTTGAGTTTGAATTGGGTCAGTTTTGGGTATAGTTGAATTAATTAAACACATTTTCCCTAACTAGCACAATATCAGGAGAAATGTTTAAAAAAATCAGTAATGAATAGTGGAAGCACTGTAATTATTATATTTTAACGAAATTTGTACGAGCAATAAAAAAAAACAATAAATTTTGTCAATTTATCCAAAGTTGTTTTATATGTAGCACGCAATGTAAGTAAAATATTTTATTTCTTTGAGAGAAATTTTCATAAAATATGTGGCTACTTTGGAGCTGCAAAGGTGAACCGCAAAACTGAGCGTCCAAACGTGGTGAGATAAATTTAGGAAGTATACATACACGAGCGTCTTTTTTACGATCCAACAGCGTTTGTTGTATGTAATGTTCTAAAAATAGAAAAATAATTACTTGCCATATATGTGGGGATAGAATCATCGTATATGAACATTTTGGACACCACGCTCTATTTTCATTTTGCGTCTAATTATAATAAAAAACTGTTAATTTTAATTATCAATTACAAATAATTAATATTTTGTACCTGATATAGCTATGATTATTATTACTATTGTCAATGAGGTTTTGACTTTAGGGTACCCAATAAATATTTTGCTACATACGTACAAGTTTTACTAGTTTAGGTGAAGTACCTATATTGACGTAATATTGAATATACTATATGACATTCTAATAAAGGGCATGCGGATTTTGTTCCAGATGGCGGACGACCGCCGCAGCCGAGGCAGCGTCCGGCATGTTGCATTTACTAACAGTTGTGGGTGGGTGCCGGCCGGCGCTAGGCCGCATGAACTAATTAGTGGCAAGTGGCTAATTAGTGGAAGCACACAAAGCAGGTTAGATCAAATTGCATGTAAATTTGACTTTCGCAAAATAACGCCTGAATCTATTAACTAAATAAATAACAGAAAAAACGCGCGTTTCAAACACCAGTTTGTTGCTCAAGCCGCAAGTGGGCCAAACTCTAGAACAGATTAAAACTTGTGATGAATCGCTATTTTCCTTTACCCACACTCCAACTTTTGGATACAGAAGAATTTACAGTATTCAGTAGTTTACTTGACACATCTGACATTTATTACAAAAATTTGTTCGCAGTTAGTTTATTTTAGGGTTAATTCAGCTTAATATATTAACTGTTAATAGAGCAACAATATATATGCTTACTCGGTACTAACTATTATTATTTATACGCTCGTCCCACTTATAAAATAATAATATTTTGTTAGGTAGTTGTTCGTTAATAACAATAATTTATCTAATCGTTTGTTACAAAACTATTACTTCGGGAATGCCACCAAAGTATAACTAATGTTAAACAAGTTATTGAAAACTTTTAAGTCCGTTTCAGATATATTGGAAATTTTAATCATACTTTCATGTTAGAACTAGTGTCACCAAACTGATAGGAAACATGAGAATTCTGTGCGTGCAAATATAATTGTCTAGTAGTGTACTTCATATGGGAAAATGTAAATACGTTAAGAAGTTCGTCGCTTTCTAAGGAAATCGCGTTTGCCGAGTGTTGACAGAAACACGTCGGCTTTCCTAGTGGATTACTTGAATTCGCTAAAGCTATGCGCTTGCTTACGTAAAGGATTAGCAACGTTTGCTTTACAGCTTACCAAACAAGGATTTATCCGTGTTTTTACAGCCTAATGGGAGCTGCGGTATGCGAGAGTTTGTTAGTACAAAATTATGGCAAGGAAGCTAACATTTCAATTACAATTTTAACTAACAGTTATAATAGTTAATTAATAAAACATTATTTAAATTACTACTTCAACTTAATACCAGCCGCTGAGTTCCGCTATCGTACCACTCGCCACAAACATACTTAAATTTGACCCTAACCATCTTGATTAGAGGCAACCACTACAGTACGCATTTTGAGGCATTTTCTACCACGTACGGTGAAATTGTGGAATTAATTACCCTCAGCGGTATTCCTGAACAAATAGGATAAGAAGAAAAAGAAAAGAGCTTATGTTTCATCGCGTTAATGTTAATACTTTCACTTGTATAGATTCCACTTCACAATTTTATTTAATAATGTTTTTTACCGACCGGTTTCGCCTTTACAGCATTATCAAGGTATTTTATACAACATATGGCGGTACCGGTAATCACTGATTGCACGGTACCGCCATATGTTGTATAAAATATGTACAAGTGAAAGTATAGTATTGTCTTAGGTTTCCGCGATTGTTACACATTGAAATTAAACAAGTCTTCCTGCGCCCACGGACGCTGCAAAGCGTTCGAAACGTCAGGTTCAACAAAATAAATAAAACACGCGATACTTCCGTTAAAAATTGTTTAATTTCAAAGTGAAAGTATTAACATTAACGCGATGTCTTCAAAATTCCACCAAGCGCCTACAATCAACAGTATCAACATAACAAAGCTTGTGTTTCCCTAAAAAGGCTGGCAACTGATCAGTGAAACTTTGGTGTTGCTGATGTCTATGGGTGGTGGTGACTACTTACCATCAGGTGACTCACATGGTCGTTTGCCCCCCTCTGATATAAAACACAAACTACTAAAAATTAAAATTATTAAAGATTAGTAGAAATGAAGTCTTCGGTTATTTTCCAAATTTTTTTTAACAGTGGTAGGGTGTATTTAATCAGCCTGTTACTTCCCCTGATACCTGCCCACCTCACAAAAAAACAGTTGTCAAAATAACAACTCTCTAGCTAGATGGTTGTTACGTTCCACAAATGAATGAGATTTTTTTATACAACGTCTCGAGGCATACAATCATATAGCTCACCTAAAGCGGTTATCGTAGCCTGTGAACGCTTGCAATATATCAAGTATCACTCGCGCGATGCCACCTCGGCTAGTAACACAGAAACTCCTTAGAAGCTTACTGGAGTTTTCTTAATTCCTTAATTCCTACAGAAGTCAAATATTAAATATTTCACTCATACAAATTTTGTGTTAAGAATCATGTTTGTGTGTCATCGTCTGGGTATTTTTAAGAGAGGTAGGCGTATTAAAGCACCCTAACTAGGGATGTACCTCCACCTCCCAAAAAATCACAATCAAATTTCAACTCTCTGAAGGGTTGTTGTGTTTCTGCGAGTGATTGAGGTAGAAAGTACCTAAGGATTTGCTGTATTAGCAATGGGGGTAGCAGAGCTCGAGCGATACTTCTTTTATTGCAAGCAATAAAAGAAGTATCGCTCGAGCTTCTTTTATTGCAATTTAAAGGCTACAGCAGTCACTTTACGTCAGATGGGGCGTATAAAAAATATGTTATGTCAACATATTTTTTTATGTCAGTTACCAAACTCTGTTGTCATTACATTCCTCATGGACAGTCTCGTTTCAGCACGATCTTGTCGTTTCTTATATATATATATATATGTTTAAAACAACATAGTGTGTGTTAATTGTTTTGAACCAGAGAAATTTTGCAATTTCGTAAATTGGTTCTCGAAAACAAGAACAAACCAAGAAAATGAAAAAGTGACCGGATTTTTCTTCCACACGACACAATTACCTCTTGCATTATTAAAAGATAAGATAAAAAAAGATAAAATACTTCATTTGCCATTGGGCCCTCGCGGGCACTTAGACACGCCTTACATTTTTTGAAATGTACTCTCATTGTATCTTATTCAATTCTCTTATTTAACTTTTTCTTTTTTAGTCTGCTACATTTCAGAAATGACCATTGACGAAGAAGGAATGCCGAAAGAAACTTTCCGATATAGGTCTCTTGTAAAATTGACATAATCACATAATTATCAATATCAGCCAACTGTAATGAGTGATAATTTAGAAAGCAATAAATCTGCATAGAACTACAAAAAACAATAATAATTTATAAATACAAATAACTGAAGAATTCGGGTGGAGCGTTACAATTATTATGGAACGATATCTTGCAATTTGATCTAATCTGCTTTGTGTGCTTCCGCCACCAATTAGTTCATGCGGCCTAGCGCCGGCCGGCACCCACCCACTACTGTTAGTACGTGCTACATGCCGACGCTGCCATGGCTGCTCCGGTAGTCTCTGCCTCGGCTGCTGCGGTCGTCCGCCATCTGGAACAGAATCTGCATGCCCCCACCACCACCGTCGCTGCCACGACTGGCCTGGTCGTCGCTGCGACACGTGTTTCGCCTCTCCACGAGGCATCATCAGGCGTTGTAGACGTTAATTGTAAGAATAACATGCTACAAGTGACAAATCCATCGCAGTGCCGTCCCTTATATTGAATTGAGGGTGGGGGTGGATGGTGTGAGCGAAAAGATATTTAATAGTGGGGAATGGTTTACGTCAGACTGTTTGTTCATGAGAGTAATTTTAGAATTTTTATGTTTATTAATTGAATGATCAAAGTAACTTACCTGTAAGTGCCCTTCGATCACAATTATATGAAGTTGACGCCTCCTCTGTTAACTATGTAGTCATGTCTTGACGTTCCAATCCACACGAAGCTTTAAAGACCAGTGATTTTTACTGGCAACACAATTTACCTGCACTAGCAACCCAATCTCCCCAACTGTCATTGTAGTTTAAAGAGTAGGTACCTATATTAAAATGTAAGCAAACACAGGGTGGGGGAAAATAGATATATACTCCAGTGAAGGGTTGGGTTGGACACAGAGGAGGCGTCAACTTCATATAATTGTGATCGAAGGGCACTTACAGGTAAGTTACTTTGATCATTCAATTATATTCATTGACGCCTCCTCTGTTAACTATGTAGATGTTAAAAGAGAAGTTTGCTTAATTTTAATCATTTATTGTTACAATTTAAAATGAATTAGCCTAGTAACTAATTTACATTACATTTATAAACAAAATATGTTTACTATGAATCAAGAATGCCTAAACTGAAAATATTATTTTGATTTAGAATAGGTTTATTGTAAAAAATTGCAAAAGCTTTTGAAGTGTTCGTCCAGCCTGCAGTTTTTCTAATGATATCAATACTAATACCCTTCCTGTAGGCTTTTGAAGTTGATGCATGTCTAGTGCTATGAGCGCTAAATATAGATGTATTAATACCTGCTTTCCCTAAAATATTTTTTATCCATCTGGCTAAAGTTTGTGTTGTTGCCGGAGTATGGGGTCTTTTAAGAGTTATAAAAAGATTTTCAGACTTTCTTAAATTTTTTGTTAAATGTATATAATCTTTTAAAGCTGTCGCAGGACAAACATTTACATTTTCCTTATAAAATGGAATCTCTAATAATGGTTGACATTTGTTAATTTTGGATGTTTTAATCTGATCTGGAAATTTTTATTCTTATACAATTTTCAGATATATTAATATTACTTATTTTTATTAATGACATAGTTTGTAATCTGTGGCCTGTGACAAGTAAAAGTAAAATAATAAGTTTTTTAGACAAGATTTCTAATGTCAATTCAGTATTAGGATGAAAATTGGCAATATAATTTAACACAACAGATGGATCCCATGTTTCATCATACTTAGGCTTATTTGGCCTCATTTTATATATACCTGAGAAAAGACGTTTTATATCCTTGTGAGAACCTAACTCATAATTTAAGATAAGTGACAAAGAAGATCTGAGCGAATTAAGGGTACCGTAAGCTGCTCCACTATTAAATTTTTCTGTTAAAAAGCTTATAACATTAGGAATGGATAAAAAGAAGGGGTCTACCTTTTTGTAATTACAATAACTCCACCATTGCCTCAAGCAGGAATCATATTGCTTAAGAGTATTTTTAGACAAAGAATTTATTATTATATTTATACTATCATCTGAATAACCCTTTTTTACATAGATTTCCCTGAGAGAATTGCGGCAACCAATGTAAGCTCTCGGTGAAGCGGATGACAGCTCCTGAAAGGGCATGATAGAAGATTTTTATGTGGCAACAATTTGATAATTTCTGATTTTTTAAGTGCCGTAAAGAGGGGAAACCATGCTTGTGACGGCCATAAAGGGACTACCATTATTCCCTCAGCTTTGTCATTTTTTATCTTTTTTAAACATTTTAAAATTAGAGAGAAAGGTGGGAACGCGTAGAACTGTAAACCCTTCCAAGAAATGGTAAATGCATCTACTACCATACATCCCGGTTCTTGGTGCCAAGAAACAAAATTCTGACATTTAGCATTTTCCCTTGTAGCAAATAAATCAACCTTAGGAAAACCAAATCTTGAAACAATTTTTCTAAATGCACTTGTATTTAACTCCCATTCAGTTTCTTCATTGGTTTTCCTAGATTCTTTATCAGCAAGATAGTTTTCTTTTGACGGGATATATGAGGCAAAAATGAAAATTTTCCTAGACTCGCAGAATTGCCAGATTTTTCTTGCCATTTCATTCAAATGAGGGTATTGTATGCCACCCATACGATTCACATAAGATATAGCTGTTGTGTTATCACAGCGAAGTAATATTTCACAAGAGCTTTCATCTTTTGCAAAACATTGTAAACCAAAGAATATTGCTTGAAGTTCCAAAAAATTTATATGATTAATTTTGTCATTTTTACCCCAATACCCATGTAATTTTTGTGAGCCGCATACAATACCCCATCCAGTACGGGAAGCATCGGAAAAAACTTCCATTTTATATGTACCTTGTCTAATAGGCTTATAAGAATTAAGCACCTTAATTTTCCACCAATTTAAATCCTGAATAACCTCATCCTCTAAAGGCATTGCTGATTCATAATTTCCATTATTTCTTTTTAAATACAAGTACTTGCATCTTTCTAACCGCTTTGTGTACATTAATCCATAAGGGATAGCAGGACAAATCGATATTAGACTGCCAATCAGAGAAGCAAATGATCTTATTGAAGTAGTTTTTAATTTAGTAAACATTGATATTTTTTTATGGATATTTATCTGCTTCTCTTCAGGAATTGAAACAGAATATTTTTTACTATTCAAGATGAAACCAAGAAATTTACAACTTTGAGATGGTATTAATTGACTCTTTTCCTTATTAATAACAAAACCTAAGGATTGTAACAGGTGTAAGCTTTTAGAAACATTAGAGTCACAATTGTCTTTTGAATCACAAATGAATAAGAAATCATCTAAATAATTAACACATATTATACCTTGTTCCCTTAAATAGGACATAACAGGTCTGAGCAATTTTGTGAAGACATATGGGCTACAGCTGAGACCAAAAACCAAAACTTGGAATTCGAATATTTTTCCTTCAAAACAAAATCTAAGGTACTTGCGACTAATCGGATGTATGCTTAATAAAAAGTATGCATCCTTCAAATCAATCGAAGCCAGATAAGATTCTTTATTCATTAAATTAATTGCGGTTCTAATATCTTCCATTTTAAAATGGAATGATTTAACATGTTTGTTGAATGATTTTAAGTTTAAAATAAATCTAAAAGAACCATCTGGTTTTGGGACTAAGAAAATTTTAGAAAGATATTGATCCTTAACATAATTACAAGTTTTTATTGCTCCTATATTTAAGAGTTCTTGTATACAATTGGATATTTTGGTTTTTTCAGATTCATTAAAAGTATTATTAGTAGGAGGATTTACTTGAAAAGGCTTTGAAAGAAGGGGAATTTTATACCCTGATTTGACCCATTGTAAAACAGTTTTGTTTCTAATTATCATCTCCCAATTTTTATAAAAAGATGTTATACGACCAGCAAAGCCTACCTCTAATCTCTCTTCCTCGGTGGTTGGCCTGGGCGCCTCCCTCGACTTGCTCGGTAATTGGCCCACTGGTAAGCTAGTTGAGACTGAGCTGGATATGGACGAGCTAGTGCTGGAGCTGGAGCTGAAGGACGAGCTGGTACTGCAGAGTGATACCTCCTCTTTGTGACATATCCCCTTTTGTTCCGTTGATGCCCGCCTCGCTCCAATGTTGGTTGTTGGTTTGAAGTGGACGGGCCCCAATAGTTTAAAGGTTTCTTTAGGTCTCTGGATGATTTTTCTAAATCTTTTGTTTTCTTAATTACGTTGGGAAGTTGGTTAGAAAACAGAAAATCTGTTATTGGAGTCTCTTCTAACGCATCTTTCAATTCTTTATTTAAGCCGGGGAGGATCACTTTTCTCCTGGTTTCACTCTCTTTGTTGTGTAAGTCACACAATAGCCTAATGCAGTTACTTAAGTCTTCCACATTTTGATCATTGATTTTTATTAATGAAGTAAGAACTTTATTTAAAAGGTTTATTACTAAACCAATTTGGTTTTGTTTTTCGCTCAGCTTTTGATCCCTTGCTTTAGCGCTTGAATTAAGGATTGCGACCACCTCCGGGTTTAATTTGGGTGCATCAACACATAAATTTGATATTCTAGGTATTTTTTCAATTATTTTATTCTTTTGGGTATCTTCTATACCTTTTGATAATAGATTTTTCCAAACATCTGCTAATTTTTGGTTTAATTCAAACTTAAATTCTCTTACTTCCGGCTCACCAATTAACTTGAGGAAATCTGGCTCATTTTCCTTATCACTACTGCTACTACTTAAGCGTCTGATACGCTTTCTCCTTTTCTCTGTTACCACCTCACTATCTTCATCGCTAGATGAATATAAGACCCCTTTTTTTTTTTCGGTACTGAAAAAATATTTTTAATGTAATTTCTTACTTCAACATCATTTCGTGATTTTCTACGAAACATGATGTTTTTATGTATAAATTGTGAAGAATGTTGATATATGGACCCTCGTTCCATCGTACAACAAATTATTTTCATCCAGTGTACCCCCTCGTGGTACCTCAGGATTTAAATATGTACTAGCGCGAGTACATATTGTATTAAAAGCATAAAGCAAAGTTATTTACTGACGAGAGTTGATGTATGGACCCTCGTTCCATCACACAACCCAAATATTTAATCTCGTATACCCCCTCGTGGTATCTCAAGATGGGATAGTTTTTCGCATCATGCAAAATAACATGAGAGGTTATAAAACATAACACGTGTTGATGTACAGACCTGCATTCTGTTCTATCGTCCAACACAAAAAAAACATCTCATGTGGAAATAAATTGAATAATAAGTTTAATAAATTGATTCAACAATATTTTTTCACAATGACGCAGTTATCTACTATGAAGATTTTACACCCTATTAAAAAACTGAATAAATACCTTCATCTTCGTCCTCCAAAAGGTTTAGTATATTTTTTATAAGTTTTCTTTTCCTAGACATTGCTTGAACAAACAAATTGGCTTAATTTAATCCGAATTAGCAATATAAAACTTAAAAATGCTTCGTGTATTTCGGCACGAAAAAACACAATGACAGTTGGGGAGATTGGGTTGCTAGTGCAGGTAAATTGTGTTGCCAGTAAAAATCACTGGTCTTTAAAGCTTCGTGTGGATTGGAACGTCAAGACATGACTACATAGTTAACAGAGGAGGCGTCAATGAATATAATTTCTAATTGTTCCCTAATATTTAGTTTTAAACCTTTGTCTATGGTGTGTAAAATTTGATATGTATTAGTGGGGGATAAGTTGTGTCCTTTGTCTATGAGATGCTCGGCGAAGTGTGATCTTTCTGGGCAATTGTTTTTATACGCCGATACGTGTTCGTGAAATCGTGTTATAATAGTCTATTAACTATGGAACGATATCTGTGAATAGAATCAACATGAACATCAATATCGGGCACTGAGTTACTAACCGTATTAAACTCATTAATAATTCTCGTGATTGGTGAATTTTTGCCTATGTTTTTATGTGAGTAAGGAGGGTAGAAGACCTTGGTAATAGGATATCGTGGTAATCTATTAGGAAGCGTAATATTTATATCCAGAATCTCTGGACATTGACTGAGACCCCTGATAATTTTAAAAAGAAACATAATATCATGAAGTATTCGACTATTTCGCAATGTAGTCATTTAACATGGGGCAATATTATGTAAGTTTTTTTTTATACTACGTCGGGAGGCATACAAGCATACGGCCCACCTGATGAAAAGCGGGTACCGTAGTCTATTAATGCTTGCGATATATTCAGTATCACTCGCGCGATGCCACCTCTGCTGCTTACACAGCGACTTCTTGGGAGCTTACTGGTGACCTCACTCACACGCAGGAACACAACTCTCTAAGGAGTTGTTATTTGGCTGCGGTTTTCTTTGACGTGGAGGTTCTTCCCCAGACGGGCTGCTTTGATGTGCCCTACCTCTCTTAAATCTCAAGTCAGACCGTACATGGAGTACTGTAATCACGGAGCAACTGGATACCAGTTAGGACCTTGTGATTCGGCTCAGAGACGACCAGCGAGAATTGTTTTCGATCCTAATCCTTACACACGGTATTGAGACCTTAAGGCGGGATTTGGCCCGCCTTATTATGTTCTACCAATTGGTAGAACATAATAAGCCAAATCCCGCCTCCAAATCAAATCGAACAATTCTTTAGAACAACCGTAGTACAATTGTACTACGGTTGTCCTGAAGAATTGTTCGATATAATGCCGACAGCTTCTTTTTAAACCCCACCGCTCGCCGATGGCATACGTCATCACATACTGAAACCGTAATGGTTGCGTTTTATGCAACGTCGGGAGGCATGTAAGCATACGACCCACCTGATGTAAAGCGGTTACCGTTGTCTATAAACGCTTGCAATACATTGAGTACCACTCGCTGCCACCTCTACTGCTAACACAGCAACTTCATAGGAGCTTACTGGTGACCTCACTCACACGCAGGAATACAACAACCCTCTGAAGAATTGTTATTTGGCTGTGGTTTTCTGTGAGGTGGAAGTCCTTCTCCAGACGGGCTGCTTCGATGCGCCCCACCTCTCTTAAAAATTATATGTCTTTAAGAATATAATAGTAACAAAGCAAACAAGTATAATATAAATTCATAACAATGTGTTTAGGGCCCATATTAAACCTTAATAGGGAGTCGAGAACTATGTTTATAGTTCACAACTCCATATTAGGCTCAAATATCAACATTAGCATACAATTTCACGAGCCTAATTATATGTTTACATAGCAAACTTGGATATATCTAGAATAATTAGAACAGAAGTATTAAATTACCTCTTTTATGTTACATAATGCGGTCTGTGTACTGTGTACTAGGCATGACTTCATTAACTAACATTGCTGACTCCCCATTTATCTGGATAGGCATATATGTAGGACGTAGGTAAGTAAACGTTTTGAGAATGGCAGTGGTTCTTCTCATATAAACTTATTAAACAAATATTACGGAAGCGACAGCTGGGTATGGCAGACAGAGCATGAAAGTAGGATAAACGCCGTTGAAATGCGAGCGTTGTGCAAAATTTTTGGCGTGACGCTTGTAGACCGTATTCGCAATGATGAGGTTAGAAGCATAGTTGGTCTGAACGAGAGCGTCGATGTTAAAATAAGAAAGGACATGTAGAAAGAATGCAGGATGAAAGAATGACGAAGCAGATATACAATGCAAAGGTGGAAGGATGTAGGAGCTGAGGAAGGCCAGGACTCACATACCATGATCAAATTGGTCGTGTTCTATCAGAATGTGATGTCAGGAGCCCTAGAAAGGGCGAGCGTGCATGAAAAGAGCAATGAATGTTAAAGAAGCGAGTGAGGTATGTAAGGATCGAGTCGCGTGGCGCTCGGTACTCTCTGCCTACCCCGTAAGGGATTTGGCGTGAAGTTATAGATAGAAATAAATATTATTTCATTTCACTGCATCACAAAAGGCGAAGTTAAGAAGAGCATTTTCCCGATGATACTGAAATGTGTGTGCAGTTATGACAGGTTGATTCCTATTTTAAACTAAATCATTTCAGCAATTATACTCCTGTTTTCTTTATCTCGGGAAGCATACAAGCATAGCCTGTATCCGCTTTCAATACATTAAGAATCACTCGCGTGATGCCACCTCTCCTACTAACACAGCAATTCTTTAGGAGCTTACTGGATACCTCACTCACACGCAGGAACAGAACAACCATCTAAGGTTGGCTATGGTTTTCTGTGAGGTGGAACCCTAGACGGGCTACTTTGTTGCGCTCTACCTGTCTTACAAACACTCAGGCTAATACAAACAGACATGTTCATGCACACAAATGTTTATATTGCGTGGGAGTCGAACCTACGAGCGTTGGTGTCAAAGTAGCGTAACAGCGCGTTTCACCACTGTCCCACCAAGCTCGTCAAAGTTTTAATACTTTTTTCTCTAAAACATCTTTCATGGCCGCCTCGGAAGATGGCTCTAGCCATTGCAATTCCTGACACAACCAATCTTTCTCTTTTCTGATTATTACCCAAGGTTTATTCTGCTTCAGTTAACAAAATTACTCTTCTTCGGTCTCATTCGGTCTGTTTCCTTACACACGGTTTCTTGTTCGTTCAAAAACAAGTGAGTTATGGAAGTCCCATATGATATGATGTACACAATGATAAACTTATCCCGATTACTTTGAGTTAGACTTTAGTAACGCATTCAATTCTGTTTATTTAACATTCTGTCTATCTATCTATAACTTCACGCCAAATTCCTTGCGGGGTAGGCAGAAAGAACCGAGCGCCACATAACTCGATCCTTACGCACCTCCCTCACTTCTCTAACATTCATTGCTTTTCTCATGCACACTCGCCGATTTCTAAGGCTTCTGGCATCACCTTCTGGCAAAACACGACCAATTTGGTCGTGGTAGCTAAGTCTTGGTCTTCCTTTTGGATTTTATATTCTTATGAGAATATTTTGCTCTTTTGTAATCAGGATAAAAAAATTATCGAAGTCATGAACGAAAATAGAAATAAATATTTATTTCATTTTTAGAAATTTTTAATCAATAAAAATGTATATCACTCAATTTAATACTATTTGAAATCAAACCCACCCTTAAACGAGACAGTATGTAATCCAATCGCACAATACCTTACACATTAGATGCCAGTATTAAAATTGACAGGAATATATGGCTATCTATTTTGCTTACAATGCCACATTGAGCGAATGGAAGCAGCATAAAATAGTACAAAGGTACAATAACATGTAATTGCAAATGATACACTGTCTCATACTGCATTTGCTTGACTACCATTTACGTCGACCTACGCTCGCCCGATAATATACGCTCGTTTATTAGTTACCTCGTTCACATTGTAGAGATCACATACAGTAAATACAACTTGCATAAATGAACATAATAGCTTCATACAAGCGTAATTAAGTAATTCTATGACAGCGATCGTTTAAGCTATTCTTTAAAACCAGCCACCAATACCTCAACGGCCCATGATTCCTACGACCTAGCAGTTCTTTGAGTCTAATCGCTGAAGATGCGCAAGGAGCTTTGCTTAAGGTTCCTTTTTGAAGACAGCAACCCTTTTTTCTACGGTATTTCTAAAAACGATATATTTTACCATTTTTATAGTAGGAGCATAGAACCGAAATTCGATGTCCTTATTCCATTGTAATATTCTTAACAGGTTGAGTTACTGCTCTTAACATATTCGTTGTGTCTTAATCTCGATTCATATTTTTGTTTGTTTATAGCGCACCGAGCGCACTTTTATCGGGTTCTCGTTTATTGTGTGGTAGGCGGCATATTTATTGAATTTTACTTATGACTTTTCGGATACCTTCTTTGTATTTTGGTGAAGATTTGGATATTTCGTATTGAAATACTCATTAAAGTTTTATGTATAAACCCCCACCCACGTTTTACCACACACAAGTTCAAGCAATTTGATATTTAGGTCGCAATTTATATCAATTTTTTTAGTACTTCCGCTCTTTTTTGCACGTCGGGTAGCAAAAATCCGTATAGTACCTATAGACAACACAGGAAGTGTCACTGGTGCTTGTTATCTCGCTTCAACTCATATTGCTCCTGACTGTACATCGCTGTACTCTGTCACTTCTTTCTACTCTAGCTCTCTTTACTGCTTTCTTTGACCACTATAATCTGCTTAGGAGTTTCCTGGTAAATTCCTGAGCTTCCACGTAATCTAATTCATTCGCAGGAACACTTCCCCGAACCGTTATTTGGCTGCGATCTCCTATATGGTGGCTATTTTCCATAGTCTGACTGCTCTTGGTTGTATATTTTTGAGCCTTACTTCTCTTTATTGCCTTCCTTGACTACTTGATTAGAAGCTTCCAAATTAACTTATTCATTCGCAGAAACACTCTAGGGAATCGTTATCTAGCTGTGGTCTTCCGTAAGTACCTATCGAAGTCCGTGCCTGTTTTTATAACGAAACTGCACTGAGCTGTACATTGATGAGCCTCAGCTCTTCTTGTTATTTTCCTTGGCTACTAGCGCTTATTTAGGAGCTTTCTAGTAAACTTATTCACTTGCAGAAACACAACAATACTCCTGGGTATCGTTATTTAGCTGCAATTTTCAATAAGACGGCGATATTCTCCAGTCGTATTGCTCCTCGATGTACACTGTTGCTATCCCTACTATACTTTATTACTGATTTGGACTATTGACTATCTCTGACTTTGACGCTCATGGGCTGTTTCACAGATTTTAGGAAGCTTATCTAGAGTCAGTATTTGTATGCTAATAACTGACTTTTTTTCTATATTTTGTCACAATAGCAGCATTTTTAAAACAAGCATAAAGTTCACGTGAAGTAATGTGGCCACTTATAGACGCTGACAGACGCTTATGTTGCTTTGTTTTAGTCCTGAGAATATCTTGTGTCGCATAACCACAGCCAGGGCTGTAGCGATGGCGTATACATGTGGTTCTTGCTGTAGATGGCGGGCAATCGCGCAGAAGATAGCAGCAACCGAGGCAGAGATAGAGTAGCGACGGCATGCTTCTAATAATACTAGTAGTGAAAATACCGGTGTCTAAAGCACACAAAGTAAGTTCGATGAAATTGTTTTTTGTAGGCAGTAACATGTGAAAGGGAGTTTCACTTTGGTTAAAATTGATAGTGTGGTATACTTGCTTGTGTGTGCTTAGTATGGTGCTCTCTTTACATCAAGTAGGGTATATACTTGTATGTCTGCGAAAGTTATATAAATCAATATATTATTACCAAAAATATTATGTTCTTGCCAATTAGCGTAAATTGGCTAAAAGATGTTACTTTGTATCGTCCTTTCGTTTACAGTATGCCATCATTTTCTAAGACCTTATTTGCAGGCATCATTGATTGGCACAATAATACTAAGCATGCCTGGAGACTAGTGTACAATGACTACTGGTACTTGTACATTTTCAGACCAAGTCCCTTGTGGGGTAGCCAGATAGAAACGAGCGCCATATGACTCGGACCTTGCACGGGATGTGCAAGGACAGAGACACGTGGCGCTAGTTTCACTCGTTCGCTTCTTGAACACTCATAGCTCTTTCCATGCACTCTCACCGGTTGCTAGGATTACTGACGCCTCCTTCTTCAGACACTAGTCACACAACCTATTTGGAAAATTGTTTTATTAAATGAAATACTATTTATAATTTATCGACACCAATAAAAACATAATTGCCAATATCGTAATAATAAGGTACTTACAGCATTATACCAAAGTAAATAAGTACATTGCGTTAGTTAGTATCCGTAGAATACTTATGTTACGGTAACACATGGTATGTGACTTCACACTAAAATAATATGCGGACTATGTAGGTACTCGATTTTCTGCAAAAATAAAATGTTTCAAGCCCATCGACTGCGATTATAAAATGAAAAGTTTAAAAAGTAGATCCTAAAATAGCTTCAAATAATATGTTTACATAAGTAAATATTAATTGAAAATTTTGTACTGATTTTTTTTTCATTAATCCTACATATCTATCCATGTAAATTATTGACCTCCACATGATCAGCTCCTTAAAGGTCAAAGTGTAAAGCTTGAGCTGCGCTTAGCTGTACCAGAGGGAGACTTTGTACAAAAGTCGTCTGCGTGTGTACCTCTGTCTCACCTATTTCTACCGCCAAGCAGCTATACTTATATAGCTGTGTTACGGTTTGAAGGGTGAGATATGGCAGAGAAATTACTGGGTACTGTGACGAAACAGCCTTAGGTCACAAGATTTAGCAGCGCGCGAGTAACATCTACGTGGTGTTGCGAGCGTCAATAGGCCGCGGTGATAGCTTTCCATCTAATGCGGGCCGCATGCTTGGTTGCCAATCTAGTTGTACAAAAAAAATGATTTGGATTTATACGTCATTATATCAAAATGAATGCATCTTCAGTCAATCAAACACACAATAAAATACACATAACACTCAAACATAGTTAAATCATTTTACTTTTGATATTATTGCGACAATAAAATCGCAAAATCTATTCCTATGCGTTATAACGAACATTATTTTCGGTTTAACTAATATAACGTTCATAAAAGTAGTCTAATTTCAGGAATCAGTAATACCGCCTCGGTTTGATTTATTGTACTCTTAATCTTTGAGTTACCGTTCGATTCAGATATTCAATACGGCACAGTCCAGAGGTAGAGTTTTAAGTTAGTTATTTCACAGTTAACGGTAAAAACAGTTTATTTAATTATTCTTACAAATTATGTTAATTTTTTGCAGTTCTCACAAATTTCAACGTTAGCTAACGTAACTTTGAAAGAACTGCATGTATGTATGCATGTACATCCTCACGCCAGGTCCCTTGCGGGGTAGGCAGGAAGAACCGAGTGCCATTAGACGCGGTCTTTCCACACTTTACTTGCTCCTTTAATATTCATAGCTCTTTTGATGCACTTTTCGCCGGTTCCTAGGGTTCCTGATATCACCTTCTGATAAAACACTACCATTTTGGTCATGATAGGTTAATCTTGATCTTCCTCGGCTCCTACACTTTCGCATTGTATATCTGTTTCGTCATTGTTTCATCCTGCATTCTTTCAAATACCCGAATCAACGGAGCATGCATTTTCTTATCTTAACACCTCTCTTTCAGACCAACTCTCTTTCTTACGTTATTTCAAACGCGGTTAGCAAGCATTATGCCACAAAATTTATGTGTAATGCTCTCATCTCAACCGCATTTATTCTACTTTCATGCTCTCTCTGTCATACCCAGCTTTCATACGTTAGCGTTGGGATTAGTACCGCGTTGTGTACAGCGAGCTGTGCCTTCTGGCTTATATGTCAGCTGCCTGGAACTTTACCTAATGCTTCATTCACGCTGTACCCTGCACTCATTCGTCTCTTCACATGAGCGGTGTAACTTCCATCGCTGCTAAAAGCGCTTTGATGATATATAGGTACAATGTCATCCACTTGCTCCAACACTACATCAACCGTAATCCAAAGAACTAAGGAGGTATTTTAAGTTTTTTATACTACAAAATGTAATTAACAAGTCTACGGCCTACCTGATGGTAAACAATTACGGCCTACTGTAATTGGCTACTTTTAACAAACGAGGTTGTGTTTCCGAAATATATACCTTCTCTAAGAGACACTCAGAAAATTTTGCGAAGATAAAAAAAAGTGTCCTAGGTAATTTTTTTTTTTATTAAATCTTTTCAAAGTACTCTCCACTAACCTCTATACAAAATTTTATACGTCTGAACCAGTTTTCAAAACACTTTTTCCAGTCCGCCACAGACACCTACCTCATTTACAACCTGGTCGAACGCTGACAGCGCATATACGACGATATATATTGACGAAAACTGTGTCCCTTTGAGCTGATATTTTATTTTCGGGAATAAAAAGAAGTCACACAGTGCTAGGTCAGGGCTGTAAGTGGGGTCGGAGCGGGACAGGGAGGATGATCCTCAGGCTGCCCCGCTCCGGAGACGGCGGACGGGAGTGCGGCGTAGGCGCTACGCGCACCTACTGCCGCCTCCCTAACCTGTGGGACTAGGGGTCAGGCTGGGAACCTGGCCCCATAATGGTCCCGCCGCCGGAGGGGCTGTCCCAATTTGCCGGGATGGCCCCTAGAGAGAAGAAGTCCGGCCCCTTTTGAGGGGCTGGCCAGTCGCAGTGGTGCCCTGTTGCCGACAGATCCGGGGCACCACACCAACGCGGCCGATGGCATTTCGCGGGGTTGTTTAGTGGGTATACCGTCGGACAGCCGACGGGGAGTCCCACACTACCACCGGAGGCCACCCAGGCACCGGTGGTGTGCGTAACGCATTTTTCCCCGCGTCACAAAAAAAAAAAAAAAAAAGGGCTGTAAGTGGGGTGACACAGGAGATTGACTAGCGTGCTGTCCAGAAAATCCCTGGTTTTAAGCGCGGTGTGCGCGGCCGCGTTGTCGTGGTGAAGCAGTAGCAAGCGGAGCCTTGTGTTTGGTTGCTTGTTGCTCATAACAGAGAAAACTTCAGCCAAGCATTTGGTAGTATACCATTCGGCGTTGATGCTTCTTTGGTTCTGTAAAGGAGTTGATCAGGTAGCCTGGTAAATTGAAAAAGCTCGCGATCAAAATCTTCCTCCGCTTCTAGATCGCTTCACTTTGGTAGGCGTTGATTCGTTTTGAAACATCCAAACCGTCGACTGGCGCTATGTTTCTGGATCGTATCGATAATTTAGATATGCGGCAACGAAGTGTTGGAATGATATCCCACCACCCATAAGAAATCTTAATGCCAAAGTGACTTTCAAACTACATCTCAAAGTATTCATGTTGGAAAAACAAAAACTTGGTATTCCCAGACACGTTGTTTGCCGTGTATAAAGTAAGGCATACAATCATCGGTGGGAGATTGCTGAAATTCTCACACATTATTAACATCAATTTGCATGGTTTTATTTACATTTTGTATTATACAGACACTTCTCTAATACAGACTATGTGACTTTTTATTGGACTTGTCCTCGGCATCTCAAGGGTGATAGCTGAAAATCAGTGGTTGCTCTTTCTGAGCGACATTACTCACTGAGCTATAGCCCGTTTACGCTACTGCAGCACACGCGTACTCTAAATAAGACATCTTCAACCCAGTATGTATATTCTTGTTTGTAACCTCTTATGTATACATTATTGTGTGTACGTGTGTGTTTTAGAAGCAAAATAAATCATTTATCTATCTGTCTTTATCTAATGATGTCGTAAATACGCCGACACAAGCCTGCTTCAAATTTGTTTATCATATCACGGCACCATTTCACCCGGGCCTGCTTCTGAGCAACAGTGAGGTTGTGTGTGAAACTGTCCTCCTCCCACGAAGACGCATGTGTCTCTAGAATCTCGTGAAGGCTTCCCGATCCAATATGCAGTATGTGCTAAATCTCCTGATACGTAACTCGCCTATTGCCTTGAATTACATTTTTCACTGCTAGCACGTTTTCTTCCGTAAAAGCCGTCAAAGGGCGACCACTTCATTTTTCATCTCCCAAAGTTAGTCGACCGCGCTTGAATTCGTTATACCAACGATACTCGATTGCCTTGGAAGATCCATGAATGCCATTTGACGTCTATCGTACGATTCGCCCGGTTTCAGGCCACACTTGAAATCCTAAAAAAATATATCGTGAAAATGTTCCCGGAGCAGATTCTTTTTTCAATGAGACCGAGAATTTAAATTAGCTCGCAAAAAATGTGGAGGGAAATTTCAAAATTGGAACGTACCTATTTTTACTTATAAATAATCATATTTTCAAAATAAATTATAACTGGCTGGTCTCTCATACGTAAAAACTTTTTGGCAATACTTTCTGAGTGACCTGGTATATTATATATGGAACATCAAAAGGAATAAACTGAATATTTTATCTACTCTGTAATTATTAAAATAAAACGAAGTAATATTTATTAAAAAATCCAAAATCCGATCAAAAATCCAAATTAGTAGTTTTTGCATCTCCTGTACTGAACTCACATTAAAAATTACATGAAAAATTTGACAGTTTCTGCTTCAAGATATTATTAACCGATAAGTCGTACTTAACTCTACAGAATTCTAAGCAACCTGTATCCGATAAGTACCGAATAACCCGAACTATTGTAATAACCCTTTCCCATGAATACGCCACAGTTAAGGTATGGCCCACACACATTGGTTAAATAGCTTATTTATAGCTCACTTGTACTGACCTTTTGCGGAGGCGTCGTTAAACTGGCATAAGTTGAAAAATGAAATTCTTAAGTAATAAAAATATCATGCTTTACGTGTTCACGTTTTCAGCAATATTTAATTGGTAGAATCATATAAATGTTTATCAAAATAATATAATTTCATTATATTATGCTATTTTTATGTTATATATTCTATTGCTAAGAACCAAATTCAACCTATGCTTGAAAACTGTGTCATGCTAAAACATGTATTGAAAAATCCAAAGTAGTATGTGACCGACGCGTGCGAAGGTAGCCCGGGCTACCACGCTCAGGCGGTCGCAACGGTCGTTTACTAAGAGTACCTACAATTTTCATACCAATTTGTGACAATTTGAAATTAAAATTGTATAGACACATTAAAATATTGCACATGCACAGTTGTACTTCCATTTAATAGAAGTTGGTATAATATATTGGATAAGTAGTTGGGTAGTGATAAGTATATTTAAATATTGAACTGACCTTCAATTAAAACCAGAAATTATTTTCTGACACCATGACGCGATAATTGAATTGCTATAGATGAACCTATAACTATAGGATGAAAATATATATATATGTATATAAAGATGTACAGTTCTAGAATAGTTCACAAGAAAAATATTATTATATTAGTACAGCAAGGATAACATTTTAAACATGTTCAATGATTGCATAGCAAGGTTAACATATTGAGAACTAGTTGAGTCCAGACTGACATCTAAAGAGGTTTTTTAAAATATTACGATAAAACCCGCTAAACTTAGCTAAACATGTCAATATACCTTGCGAGCTAAGCCGAATAGTATAATTGTTTAGTAGATATGTAAATTTAATAGCACCTTTAAAACATAGCTTTAAATTTAAAACACTCCACTAAAATGGTAAACAGACAGTAAATTAGTTACTGCTGCCGGTAAAAATATCTTGACGCCAATTCTGAAGAACTCTGTTAAAACTTAAATAGGCAACGTTTAAACGATTATATTTGGAAATTATTAGGCAATTATGTACCTAATAATTTCAAAATATAATAAATGTACAAATAAAAAGTCGACTACTCCACCTCGAGAAAGTGGGCTGTTCCATTATGATCGCCATACATATATTTTTTTACCTAATTATGTGCTGCCATAATATTTAATTATGAAAACGTATAAAACTTTTTATAAAAAAAACCGAAAAAATAAAACGAGGTATTTTTACGTTACTTACCTTTACCTTTTGCCGCGGGGCTAGTTCTAAATACGGTGTGTCCCGAACAATGTATCGGACGGTACGGTATTCTGTTTGCCCTGGTCGTTCCGTGCATGTACTGGGAACTGGCGCCACGACGGAAGTTATACGATACTTTGGCAATAGATTCTTCTGTTTTATTACCAAATGAATGGGTTTTACTGCGCAGCCGAGTTGAGTGTTATGTTTTTATTTGAATTGGTAGTATTTATAACACTCGAATGATAAATAGCGGTGGAAGTTGCAGGTATTATTGCGAGTGGCAAGTCAAGGAGCCACGATTCTAGCCTACGGATGGGTTTATCTATGCGTGCTTAAGAAAGCACAATCAGGTATCCGTCCCGCCTGTTGTAGGGGCTGTTGTTGCCTTCGACAGATTTGAAATCATTTGCTTTCGCTAACCTGCAGTAGAGTAGTCTCTAACGTATAACTTTCAATCGAAGAGAAATTGAAGGTACACTCTTATTGCAGCAAGTATGATTTGCGAAAAACGAAAAAGATGATAAATGTGAATATAACTATCTGAGTGCGCATAGAATACGACCGAAGAAAATATCACACAATCCATGCCCTCTTGTAAAATTAAGTATAGGGCAGTGCATTATCGGCCCCATAAATACATTCTCACTAAAGAGGACGATAAGGAGAGAGAGGAGTCTCTACTTAGTGTTAAGAGCTCAATACTGTATATACGTTTGGGCATGTTAAGAATTACTAATAGCTGGTATCCAGGTGCTCCTGCCAAAAGATCTAAACCAGTTACCAAACCTATGACTAAGATTATTCTCACTCACAAGTGACCAACAATTTTAAACTCTTTCACTACTACCTTAAAGAATGCAATACTGTAGTAGAATTCGCGGTAGTACAATATGGAATGTGACCATTTTGGTTTCATTATCTTAGGATTCCCTTTCCTACTGAGGCGTAAACTTGTAGAAGATTGTGGTATTTCTTGTGTTGTTAACTTGTGTATGCCGATAACATGTTTTTTTTTATTAAAATAATCTTTTTTTTTCTATCCCAAAACTTCGTCATCCCACACGTAAGTACATTAAACATTGCTTGATAACCAAGGTTTTACGACTCGTCCATAACGAACTGTTACCTGCCATTTAAAAGCAATAAAATGGACTTTTAAATCTTTAGACTAGGTGCGTGAAAATATGTTAGTTTAATAGTCGAAATTCTTTCTGGCCGTAATGATGCATATAACAACCTGAGGCCTTTCGTTGATTATCCCAAAGTGAGATTGATTTTAGTAAATTGTTTCATTTTTATAAATTCAATATCGCATTCAACTGTCCATGCGTCAGCTTTGAAGCTCAAAAGGCTGAAATATGTAAATATTTTTTTAATCAATTAAAAAAACCTTTTTTTGAGGAGAAAAACAGGTCATAACAATATAGATACCTGCTACCATTGTAACGAATTTGTAACATAGGTATGTGAAAGTGCAATCTAAAGTAGCGTAGCATAGAATAGGAATTTACTTAAAAATCCTCGGGCTGCTAAGACAAGTGTAAGAATAATAAAACCCCAGGAATAAATGACGTAACACTAGACTTATGCAAGTGCAGTTGAATGTAGGGAATTTTTGTATGTGCTTAGAAACACATTCAATGATTATCATTTAAAACCAGGAGGCATAAAATATTTTAATGAGAATTGAAAGTGTCTTCTATCCTATTTATTATTAGTATATGAAAAAAAAACAGCACCAATTCCCACGAAATAAACATTTTTCCTATTACTAAATAAGAATATAACTTTAAGTAACATAGTTATTCTAACACAATATATTTAAGGATAATATTATTATTACCAAATTGGTCGTGTTTTATCAGAAGGTGATGTCAGGAGCCTTAGGAACCGGCGAGCGTGCATTAAAAGAGCTATGAATGTGAAAGAAGCGAGTGAAGTGTGTAAGGACCGCGTCTTATGGCGCTCAGTTCTGTCTGCCTACCCTGCAAGGGACCTGGCGTGAAGATATACATACATACATATTATTCTGAACACAGTTTAATTTTAATAATTCTTATTATTTTTTTGTTGTTTTCACTTTTTTTATATAATGTCGGGAGGCGTACAAGCATACGGCTCACCAGATGTAAAGCAGTTACCATAGCCAATGAATGCTTGCAATATATTAAGTACCACTAGCGCGATGCTACCTCTGCTGCTAAAACTAACACTCCTTAGGAGCTTACTGGTGACCTCATCCGCAAAAACACAACAGCAACAAACACAACATCTAGCGAATTATTATTTCGCTGCGGATTGCTGTAAAGTGGTGGTACTTCCTCAGACGGGCTGCATTGATGCGCCCATCCTCTCTTAAAAACACCCAGACTAAGACAAACGGACTTGTTGGTGTCAAAGTGACGGAACAGTGTGTTACACCACTTCACCCCCAAGGTTGTCACTGGATTTGTTTCAAAAACTTAATACAAGGGCTCACGACATTCAGCCTTAACTTTAACCGATATCTTCCGATACAATAACACCGCATTATAGACGGTACACTCACTCATGGTGATGCAGCAGAAAGATGCATTTAATTGTTGTACGATATCACTAATGCACCTGTCACGGAAACAAAGGGAGACTAGATAACGCCGAAATTGACCCACGATCTCACCGGACCAAATGTAAATGTTTACCACGGGTCGGTTTTCATCTCGGCCGATATTAAACGCCAGTCATTTGTCGTGATATGAATGTTCTTGTGCAATCATTATTGGGATTTGTATCAGATGTACTTGATTACTTCAATGGTTATATTATATCAATGATCAATACTCATTTTTATATCACTAATACAGCTTGTCTTATAGTTTGCATTCGTTGTAGGCTAAATAGATGCTGGCAGCACTGAAAGCATTATTATGTCAGTCAGACAAGAGATATTATCGTACTTTATTCAATTTTGTAACATCTATCAACAAAATATGAAACGAGTAATGAAAAAGAAAGAAACATAAATAGAAAATTTTAAAAGAATGAAAATATAAATAAAGAAGAAAGAAATTAAAAATATAGACTTGGCTAAAAGGAATTTTATCCAGGCCATTCAAATATTTAAAAAAAATATATTATGTCAGGTACTAATTATGTATGCGTTCATAAACAAACGAACCTTACTGTACTGTAGTTTTATTAGTCATCGAAGACTGTAGTCTCCTTCTTCTTCGCGATCCCGTTTCCTAATCCATTTGGATTAGCAGACTCCGCTACCTAAGCCGAAAGATTTCGCGAGGACACAGATTTTTACATGAAGCGACTGCCGTCAGATCTCCACAACCCAGAAGGAAATCCAGATATTTCTGTGGTTAGGTCACACATCTTTCGAAATATATATTTTTTGACGTGTGGGTTTCCGCACGATGTTTTTGCCTTTTAATCGGAGAAAACAGAGCGCTATTTGACCAGTTCTTATACACCTCACTCGCTTCTTTCATAGCTCTTCTCATGGACGCTCACCGGTTTCTAGGACTCCGAATATCACCTCCTGATAAAACGCGATCATTTTGGTCACGGTAGATGTAATTTTTATGTTACCAGTTTTATTCATGCATCATATTTTATACACGTAAGCATAATTTTCTCCTAAAAAAATTTAGGAAAATTTTCCTATACAAAACGCAAAAACTACGTTACGGATTTTTTAATATTATTTTTTACTACTACGGGAGGCATACAAGCATACGGCCTACCTGATGTAAAGCGGGTACCATAGCCTATTAACGCTTGCCATATATTAATTATCACTCGTGCGATGCCTCCTCTGTTGCTTACACAGCAACTCCTTGGGAGCTTGCTGGTGACCTCACTCACACGCAGGAACGCAACAACCCTCTTTTTTTTTTTTTTTAAAACGTGCACCCCTGCCATGGGCAAGGCTATTTATATACATTTTAATTTCTTAATCTTAATTTTTAAATATTCTATTGTAAATAAACACATTCATTCATCATACTCTCTTCCATTCCGCACTTCATTCTTCCATTCATCATCTTTCAATTATATCTTCTAAAGTTTTTATTTCGCCCATTTTAGAACGCCGGTGAACTATCCTTATATATGTTGCCAGACTTCCCTCCCCATACTGCGTCAGTCCAGACACGGGCGACAGCGAGCTTCACAGCTCCACCCAGCCACCGCGATCCCATCGGCTATACTGAGTATAGCCGAAGTATACAACATTAGTCCTAGGTGGAGCTGCTCTGCTTGTTTCGATCTATGACAGCCGTGGCTAAACTGACGCAGTATTTTAAAAATTTTGATCTAATTTGCCCCATCACTATTTCGGAGACCTTTGTTTCGGTGACCCGCATTCCCAACTCCTGCTCCAAATCGTACCTCTGTTTGGAGAATGCGGGGCACCGAAACAATATGTGCTGCACTGTCTGGTCCACGCCGGGCTCGCAAAAGCACGATGGGTCATCCGCGCACTTGAATCTGTGCAAGTACGCGGAGAACCCACCATGCCCCGAGAGGACCTGCGTAGTGATGCTCGACGGCACCATTTTACCCACGATGCCGTACGCCGCCGCCGCACTCGGGAAGAACATATTCGTTGTCGAAGCTGTAGTTCCCGATGTGTATCTCCTGTCCCATTCGTCAATGGTCCCCTTGCGGATCATACCTTTGACGAATGAGACAGGGCAACGGTCATAATCTGGCCGCCTCCGCAACCCCAGTGCGGCACTCCTGGCGAGTTCGCAACAACCCTCTAGGGAGTTGTTATTTGGCTGCGGTTTTCTGTGAGGTGGAGGTACTTCCCCAGACGGACTGCTTTGATGCGCCCTACCTCTCTTAAAACATCCAGACCAAGACAAACAGACATGTTCATGCACACAAATGCTTGCCTTGTGTGGGAATCGAACCCACGAGCGTTGGTGTCAAAGTCGCGTCATTCACGACTGAGCCACCGAGCCACCGAGCTCGTCATTCTTGTACATACTTATAAACTACTTGGCCTAAGAAAATAAAGTTACTCTTTCATTAGAAAATAAGCCCTTCAATCCCTAACAGTACGTTAGTCCGATATTGACGAGACACCGTGTTTGAATATATTATATAGAATCGATTATTTTCCGTCCTGGGTATTGACTGCTCTAAGAAAAATGATAAAAACACTTGATTAAGTGAATATTAAATCTTTTATGGATAAAATTATGCTATAATATTTTCATAAAATTAAATGGATATTTACCATTCCAATAACAATATATAACGTCATTAAGCATATAAAAAGGTAATTTCTTTTAACCTGTAACTTCCACCGGTATTTTACGTAATATCGTCCTTGCATATTTGCCAACCGAGTCCATTTTTATCCCGCCAATGCAGCACTTCTGCGCTCCCGTAATTGGTTGAAATTATCTTCGTCATTACATCTCAAATCTTCCTTTTTTCCTGCTTTATTTCTCTCTTTCGCTTGCGACTTTCGTTTGTTTTTCATTCAATTACTTTTAATATTCAGTGATTACATCTGCTTTGAGAAATTGGTTGGTTTTAATTTTAACAATCGCATGCTCTGCACCTCAAGCTCTAACAATCTAGATAGGACACATTTTTCCTCACTGAGCTTTGTTTATAAGCCGATATTCTTAAGGACACGACATAATTCATGCAGTATCGTAGCTTCGATCGGTATTTCACTAAATGAACGCGTCTCACCGATATTTATGGCGATGGTGGACATAATTTAATAAACAAAGCAGAGTCGAGCGGACGTTTTAATGCCACCCCGGGCATAGGATCTGATAATGCATCATAACTGGTTTCGAACGTTAAGATAGCATTGTAAGGAACTAGTGCTTCGTTACGAGCTCCTGTTAAATGTGGCTCATCCAATCGTTAAAGCGAACGCTATCGGTGGCTTTTAATAATATACACTGCTGTATCAGATACCGCCATGAATGCATATTCTACGTGCGCTCTCGGCCATGTTTTGTTATTTTTCACTCAAATTGCTTTGACATTTTCTTGTGTCGCATAATTTTTGAATATATATTTATTTACAGAAGTGATATTTTTCGCTAACATGTTTGCCTTTTGGTAATCTATTCTGTACCACTGAGGACTTTATTTGATTTTTGCTTGCTTAATTTTTTTTTCTTTTTTTTTAGGCGGGGATTCCTGTACTGGAAATGTAACAAAAGTTATCCTTCCATCTAGGATAGTTGGTATTAATATTTTACGTGAGTTTTTTTTTAAACATTAGCTTTAAGATACCATTGACTGGGATTGCAATGGTTGTGCAACGGACTTCCTATATCAATAGTTTGTCCATTTCGAATGTACAATATTTAGGCACATACTTTTATTAGTAAAACATATTACAGTTACCGAAAATGTTTTGGTCATAACAAATCCGATAATAGGAACATGACTATTGTGGTTAATAGTTAGGTATGTTTCTTAGGGTTATTAGAATGACTATTGGATCATTAATATATAACAATAAACCCACATGCACTTACTTGCTACGTGAAGTTTTTTTATACAACATGCAAAGGCACAAAAGAATGCGGCCCATCTAGTGTAAAACGGTTACCCTAGTCTATGCTTGCAATACATTAAGTATCACTCGTGCGATGCCACCTCTGCTAATAAATAACACAGCAACAGTTTAGGAACTTTTCAGTGATCTCACGTACGTGAGTACATACAGGAACACAAAACCTTCTCGAGGAGAAGAGACCTTCTCAAAACCTTCTCGAGTTATTATTTGGTTGCGGTTTTCTGTAAGGTGGAGGTACTTCCCAAGACCAAGACAAACAGACGTGATCATCCACAAATTAGAAATACAAAAATTCTTTACCCATTTTGCATGCCTATAAGTTTTATCTTTAATATAATTATTGCAATTATTTGTATTTGTAATTGCGATAAACATGTATGAAAAAGATGTGAATTACGACTTTTACTAAAAGTTGAATGGACGAGAATGTCTTATCTCGTAATCAATAAAATTTGTATTATATGTAAAGTAATAAATAACTGCTATACTTTATTTCTATTTAATAATCTGCTATTAGTCTTTTATATCCTGTAAAATGAACAACCGTCATTTGCATATCGCTCACAATTAGTGTGTTGGGAAGATTGACTGAAAATAGTGTAAAAACTTCACCATACAATTTATAAACCAATCGCATACTAAGCACTTTCTAATAAAAAAATCAAAATAAGTTCATAATTGGCAAAGATATTGAGTACATACACTAAAAACATACGTTCAGATTTAATTTAAAATTTAAGTTTTTATAATTTTTACCTGTTTGCAAGTTTGCTCGGTTCTATTCAAATGTACTTTTTCCTGTATAGTTATCGATATAGATATCGACAAAGCAATCGAGTCAGGATGATTCATCGATACAATTTCATAATAAACCCAAGTCACGAAAATTTGTGTCGAAATATTATGTATCGTAGATGTAGGTTTTTAAATATATCAAAAATTTGATATACCCCGCACTATATTTTTTGACCTTTATAACCTCAGATGCTATTGATAGACATTTACATAAAGTATCAAAAAGAAACAGGTCAGCTATGATAAGATAGTCACGATTGCGTACTCACTTATACAGACATTTGAGTGACTCTAAAAAGGTACGTTTGCACGGGCTAAGACGTAGAAAAGATAGAGGATACTATGGAATAGTTCCACCAGGTTTAGTAAATTTATTTCAAGCCGTCTAGCAATCTATGTGTAAAAACACATAGTAGTAGATTTGTTGATTCATTTGACTACTTGTATTTAGCTACGTAGTCAAATGTAGGAAATAAAGTGAATAAGGAAAATAAAAAAAAATATCTGAGGAAAACAAGTTAGTCTAGAGACTAAAGGATATTATTACGTGTTCGTATGACAACAGGAAGTAACATATAAACATAATTATTTTTGATTTTGTAATAGAAGTCTCGTCTAATATGGTATCAAATAAGACGTTTCAGGTGACTAATTATAATTAATATAATATACTATCATCATCATATCAGCCGCAAGACGTCCACTGCTGAACATAGGCCTCTCTCTTATAATATAAATAATAATATACCAGTGAATGAAAATAGCAGAAAGAAACTACTAGCCCTTAAAAAACTTGTAAGTATTTTTTCATTAAGTATCCGCAAAAAGGGCGGACCCTTTACTTAATTATCTCATCTACATAATTAAATACGTGCAAACTTACAGATTTCCGTCGTTGTAGTGAAAACTCAGCTTAAAATCCTTATGATCTTGACATTTGTTAGAAATTGTACTAAAAGATCGTGATCGAATTGAAATGGCGCCCTTTATTTATTCCGATGTTTTGTCATTACCGAGCTTAATATTACGGGTTTTGACCTTTTCGTTTTCAGTAAAAGAATATATATTTTGGTGTTATTAGTATTACCTACAACTGGTATTGAAGATAACATTAATTTATAATTATTTTGCATATAGATACAGCACAGCCTGGATTATGATAAAATGATGGAAAAGTTTTTTTTCTATATAACATCGAGAGGCATACAAGGATATAGCCCACCTGATGTAAAGAGATTACCCTAGCTTATGAATGCTTGTAATAGATTAAGCGCGATGCCTCCTCTGCTGCTAACACAGCAACTCCTTAGGAGCTTACTAGTGGCCTCACTCACACGCAGGAACACAGCAACCCTCTAGGGAGTTGTTATTTGGCTAGGGTTTTCTATGAGGTGGAGGTACTTCACCAGTATTGCTTATTTGATGCGGCCTACCTCTTTTAAAAGTTTGACGGATGGCAACTTTTTGGGCAAATCAGGACATTACAAAATAGTGCCGCTTGAAGACCAAAGAACAGCGGATCGGTAAGTCAATTCAGAACCATAGGCATCCTCGAAGAATCTCAAAGTCATCTTATTCGCACATCCCGTTAAGGTTAAGTGTACTTGAAGGCTTCGAATATAAAACTGACAACCTATCCGCCACATAGACCAGAAGAACTTTTTTCGAAGATAATATCTTATTTTCCAAAATCAAAAATATCAGAGCCTCACGTTTTACGAGGCCTGAATCTAAGATGAAAGCGTTCTACGAAGCCATTTTAGAGGTCCCTAAAGAAGACTGATCCTACTGCATTTTACGATGGTTCCAGCAAATGTAATAACGCATAAATTGTGAAGAGATATACTTTGAAAAGCAATAAATCTATCATACGTCTTATATCTGATTTCATTTACCAGAAACCAAGCACTTTCAGTAGACCTAAGTATCGCTTAGCTATTTATTACGTTCTACAAGAATAGCTTTTAGTATCAAAAGGTACGTTTGAATATTTTAACACGTGGACAATTTATTTTGGTTGGTCTAAAAGAGCGTATTGGTGTAAAGATGAGAAGAAATACGCTCCGTTGTTCGAAGATGAAGAACGAATGACGAGAAAAATAATACGTACGACAATTTTCACGAACCGGTAGTCTAGTGGTAAACTATGGCCACTTTAACACCGAAGGTTGTGGGTTCGATTTCCACACAATGCGTGAACATGCTTGTTTGTTTTGGTTTGGGTATTTTAAGAAAGATAGTATGCAAAAAATTGCCACACTATACGCGACCATTGCGGCTTTAGTGTACGAGAATAAACTGCTATCCGACGTCGCCGAGATTTGTGACAAATAGATAAAGATAGTACTTTTAAATCCTTAAATACGTGCTTTACCTAATCCATACATTTTTATTTGCATGTATACAATGTTAGGTAGCAAACAAGTACACCGCCCACCTGATTTTAAGCAGTTGTTATCTCGTTTGCAATAATGCAATACAAAGAGTATCGTTTGGGCGGTTATAACTTTTTATTAACTCGTACTGATAAAAGCTTATTGACACCCTTACTTGGAATATTTATTTGGTTTCTTTAGTCTCAAGTTAGGTCTATCTTTAAAATCTGCTTCTAAATCTACACAATAAGTAACTTAAGAGTTGAACTCCGTCTTAAAAATACTCCGAACATACAGTACATCAAAATATGTAGCTGGTTGTTCCATAGCATGTGGTAATACCGTTCAAAAATTCAATCCATGTAGGTGGCTTGAATTATGAAGGCTACAGATAACCCTGGGTGGAGCCGCATTAATTAAATAATTATGACATATTGTGCGACCATTTCAATGGAAGGGTATATCTGATAAGACGTTATAGGTATGGAACCTCTAATTACTTATTCAGAAAGGCTGTGCTGCTTTCCGGCTATCTAGCTATTTGGGGTATGAAGTTGTTATAACAATTTGGTTCAGGTATTTTAGTACCGGCGGGGTCATAGCCTCTATAAGGTATAAGTACGCTTAGTAGTTAAATATAGATACGGTTTTGTGGATTATGTATTCAAAGGACACGAGTAGCCCAGTGGATAAGGAACCGAGCTATGGACAAATTGGTTCGCGATTCAAATCCTGACATTTACCACTAAATTGTTGTTTTCAGATTTATGTGCATATTTATAATTATTACTTGCTCGGCGGTGAAGGAAAAATCGTGAGGAAAACCATACGTCCAAGAAATTATATTTCGAAAGACGTGTGATCGAACCCAAGATAGATCCAGTTTTCTCTTTGGATTGTGGAGGTCTGAAAATCAGTACCCTCGCTAAATCCTTAGCCTTAGGTAGTGGACCCCACCAATCCAAATAGATTAAGAAACGGTTCAACGCTAAGACTGAGATATCCAAAGGAAATGTGAACTACGAAACTCACGTGTTTGATGACTGAAAGTCAACTCATAGATTGATGTCTACGTAGCATGTTATTCTTTTTTTTTTATTATGCTACGTAGCATGTTATTCTTTTTTTTTTATTATGCTACGTAGCATGTTATTCTTACGATTAACGTCTACAACGCCTGATGATGCCTCGTGGAGAGGCGAAACACGTGTCGCAGCGACGACCAGGCCAGTAGTGGCAGCGACGGTGGTGGTGGGGGCATGCGGATTCTGTTCCAGATGACGGACGACCGCAGCAGCCGAGGCAGAGACTACCGGAGCAGCCATGGCAGCGTCGGCATGTACCAAGTACTAACAGTAGTGGGTGGGTGCCGGCCGGCGCTAGGCCGCATGAACTAATTGGTGGCGGAAGCACGCAAAGCAGGTTAGATCAAATTGCATACATAAATATTTGGTTTATTCGTACTTTGACGAGCTCGGTGGCGCAGTGGTGAAACGCGCTGTTACGCTACTTTGACACCAACGCTCGTGGGTTCGATTCCCACACAATACAAACATTTGTGTGCATGAACATGTCTGTTTGTCTTGGTCTGGATATTTTCTATGTATAATAAGTATGTACTTACAAAAAAAAATGTATTTACGTATGTTTATCAGTTGTCAAGTACCCATAACACAAGCTTCGCTTTCTTTGGGGCTAGGCGGCGCTGTGTAATTTGTGACAATATTTATTTATTTATTCAATTTTAGATATTAGGCTGTATAGCAAGTTCATTCAATGCCACCTGCGTTAGTACTTAGCAACCAGAACTACACAACACACGAAAAACAAATTCTTTACCACATTACATTCCTAGGTAAATTAATTCACAGCTGTGTTTTATTTTTATTTTCAGAATGGTTGAGTTTAAGTAATGAAGAAGATTTATGATACAGATTCTATGCCACCAGAAATACTACGTGAAATATAAAAAGAATTCTGGCCTACTTCAATGTACCGATAAACAAATAATAGGAAAATGTTTCGTTATTTCTAATATTTAGAGTAACTCAAGATGAAAACGATGACATTATTAATAATACCATAACAAATACTGTGCAAATGCCAACGAAAGCCTTTGCATAAAATTTTTATGACTGTACTTTCGGTAATTGCTTAATAATTAAGCTTTATAATAACAAAATAAGCCATATTTATTTGTACTCGCAAGTGTGTTAAGTCACATGTGAAACGCATATGCATTGGTCATTACAGTCTTGACCATTACGCCGTGCTGCAATACCACCACGAGCCATGACTGTAATAATCAGCTTAACCAACTTAACATACGTTTATCATAATGTAGTTATAATTACAATAATAATTTGCATTTTAAATAATTTTCTTCCATAAGTATATTTTTTAAGGAAATTGTGGAAACAACTTTCCTCAACGGTTTTCCTAAATAAAATAATAAAAACCTATGGAGTCTTCAAGAAAAAAGTAATAGGCTGCGATTCCACAAGTTTGCTCTGTTCTTATGTAAATTATATGTATTAAGATGAAGTATGATATTAAGATCAAAATTTCATAAATAGTATATAAATTTCAAATGTAAATCCATACTGCTACACCTACAAGACATAATTATAATGAATGCGACACATTAGTCCTTTTTTACATTAGGATCACAGGCGGTCGCAGAATGTCCTCATTTACATTTTAATTGTTCTCTCAGAGGATTGGAATCAATTCTTGATTATTTTTAGGAGTGCCGAGTGCCATTAAGTGTAGCGCACATTCACGACCCGACATTATAGTTCTGTCATATTTATGTAATCATATGTACAATTAATATACGTAGAAGTGCCGCGCAGTAAACTTGAAGTAATATTACGTTTTTGTGGGTAAGTGCGTAAGCAGTAATTAATACAAATAATGCTCAGATTCGGAAGATACTGCTAAAATGATGTCCAGTGTAGTCAATTAAACAACGGACTAGATGGATAAGGACGATCGGAAGTTTTAATCGTAGAGGGGTCAGTTTATGCTCTACTAGAACCTATGTCGTTCAGTAAGTTTCTTGTGGTATAGTAGCTATACTATGTTGATATAAGTAACGTCATTACAACGTAGCATACAAATTAGTTTTGTAGCAAGTGTGCGGTTGTTCTGAAGTATGTTAAGTAAAAACATTTTGTTAATGTCTTCATTATTGAACCGGATTCAATTTGTTTAAATTTCTGTAATGTGGGTAAGCTTTGTGAAGTTTATTGGAAATTTTTAGACTTTTAAGAAATTATATTTTCAATTGTTTCAGAACTAATTCAATTTCTTTTAGTAAAATACAATGTCTATTATTATAATGTTTGATTTTAATTTTTATTTACTTGGGGAATAATTTGATTTATTCTCGCATTTAACTTTCAATCAACGTTTGAAGTGTCCGCTAATATAAGGTAATAACTATGTTTTAGGGTCGGCAACCCAAGAGAGACACCCCCGGTGTTGCAAATATCCATAGTCTGCGGTAACTGCTTACTATCAGGCAGGCCGTAGGGTTATTTGCCACTTTAGTGGTATTAAAAAATGTTATGTAATTTTTTCTGACGAGACTATATTTGTATAAGTTTCTATCTATTCAATAAACAAAAAAATTCTTTATTTAACTTTAGACCCTCATGGGCACTTAGACATGTCTCACATTCTCAATATTGTATCTTATTAATTTTTCATAGTTTTGATTTCTCTTTTTTAATCTACCAGCATTTCAAATGACCATTGGCCAAGAAGAAATGCCAAAAGAAACTTGGCAATACAGGTCTCCTTTCAATTCGTCAATTTATATTACGATTAATTTATGCCAGTGTATAATGGTGACAAGTTGTACAGTTAAAGATATATTAACACATCTGCTGTGCACATCAGATATTCATCGATCATGTAATAACCCTTCGTATAGATTATTTTTGATGTGCGTTTTGAACATATTATCAGGCAAGGCAGAACTGTTTCAGATCAATTTATTGTAGAATTTATTATAATTTACAACAAAAGATCTACTCGTCTTAGCAAGCCGATGTACTGGCATACGCAATCTATTCCTGCTTCTAATATTCAATAATTTTTAAATACGACTTTATATTTTTACGAACATACATTATGTTCTCATAAATGTACTGAGAGGTAACCGTGAGGATATTTATTTCTTAGAATAGTTCTCTAAGTGATTTCCTGGAGCCCATGTTATAAAAAGAGCGGATGGCTCTCTTTTGTAATATAAAATAGTTTGAATATCAGCCGCTTTTCCCCACAACAGTATACCATATGACATAATGATGTGAAAGTAGCTGAAATAGACTAAGTGAGCAGTAGCCACATTCGTCAATTGTCTAATTCTTCTAACGGCATATGCGGCAGAGCTGAGCTTACTGGCTAGATAATTTATGTGTGAGCCCCGCTGCAATTTTGAGTCTATCGTAATTCCAAGAAATAGAGTATCGTTAATAAATTCTAGTATATTATTTTCAATGAAAACTCCTGTATTTTGGAATACTAAATTTTGTACATTTAGTTTTAGTTGAATATAATAAATGATTATACTATTATGTGAACCAATTTAGAATGTTAGATAGAAAACTATTTACCTTGTCAATATTTTCGCACCGGTGAACGACATTAAAAATTAAAGAAGTGTCATCGGCAAATAGTAGTATATCCGCCATTTTCTGCATCATGTAGGATAGATCATTTACATTTACTTAAAATAAAAAGGCTCCCAATACAGAGTCCTGGAGCACCTAATATTAACATTACTGCCTTTAGATTTGACCCCATTTATGGCAACAGTTTGTATTCTGTTGTTTAAGAAAGATGCAATCAAATTCTGGGCTTCACCTCTGACTCCATAATGGCACAATAGTGTCAGATGGTCAATACAACCAAAAGTTTTGGAAAGGTCACAGAAGACCTCAATAGTATCCTGGGATCTCTCCCATGTGCTAAGAACATGCTTGACTAATGCTACACCCGCATCTGTAGTGGATTTACCTGCTGTTAATCCGCACTGTGTACTATGAAAAATTTGAAAAAAAAGTTGTAATTGATCGAGCGTTGTCTTTGCTAATATTTTACTCAATACTGGTAAAATAGATATGGGTCTGTAATTCCCCAGTTCACTTTTTTCACCAAACTTGAATAATGGAATTAATTTACAAAATTTCATTAAGTCTGGGAACACACCCATATATTGATTAAAAATAAATGCCAAGTGCTCTAGCTCTTGACTCAATAATACAATAAAATACTTTTATTTTCAAACTATTAGATTTTGTATTTTTCCTATTGGTTTCCCTTCTTAAGTTTTGTTAATATTTCGTAATAAATTACTGATAAATCAGGCAGCTAAAAACTACCACTCTGATGAAAATCTCATCGGAACTAAGTTGCGGAAAGATACAGACACTGTAAAATCTGCTCAATTATTTCGACTACGTGATTTTTTTTCAAACACAGTACTCACCCTCGCAAACACACACATACATACATTATCAGTATATCAAATATAGCCCAGAATAAAGAGTGGATTCGCCGAGAAAAAAAATGTTGAATTTCTATTTTACAGCTGAGTTTGATTAATCCCAAAAATATTAAGTGCCGATAAATTGCGAATCTGCTGACCTGATCTTCGTCTCAAATACCGATCATAATAGCTTCTATAATTATTAATTCGGACTATCATCAGTTTGGAACCTTAAGTCATGGACAAACATGAACAGTCCTTCAGGATAAAATTATGACACGTTATAAAACTAAACACTTTTGATGAGCTCGGTAGTGCAGTGGTTGGTAACGCTGCTTTGACACCGACGCTCGTAGGCTCAATTCCTACACAGAACAATCATTTATGTGCATGAATGTCTGTTTGTCTTGATCTGGGTGTTTATAAGATAGGCAGGCTACATTAAAGCAGCCAATCTGGGAGAGTACCTCACAGAAAAACCGCAGCCAAATAACAACTCCTTGGAGGGTTGTTATGTTCCTGAGTATGAGTGACGTCACCAGTAGGTTCCTAGGAGCAGGGGTGGCATAGTTCAGATACTTAATGTATTACAATCGTTAATAGCCTACGGTAACCGCTTTGGTGAGCCATATGCTTTTAAGCCTCCCGACGTTGTATAAAAAAAATCTTCTCTAGTTTCAAAATCAAGTTATAGTGTTAATTTATATGTTTTATTTTTTTTTCGGACAAATTACACAGCGCCATCTAGCCCCAAAGTACGCGAAGCTTGTGTTATGGGATACTAGACAACTGATAAACATACGTAAATACATTTTTTTTTGTAAATACATACTTATTATACATAGAAAATACCCAGACCTAGACAAACAGACATGTTCATGCACACAAATGTTGGTCCAGTGTGGGAATCGAACCCACGAGCGTTGGTGTCAAAGTTGCGTAACAGCGCGTTTCACCACTGCGCCACCGTGCTCGTCGATTCGTTCGTCGATTTATTCATGTACATCACGTATTTCTGAAGTTAAGATATAGAAATTACCACCCTATTTTAGAAATACATTAGAAATCTGTAACACAAGGGGACAACTTACATTTCGTCGCATTTACTGAACATGTCCATTATACTAAACATATATTTGATGAATATGTTTCTTGACCACTATACTACCAAATGAATTCAAATAAATAAAGAAAAGCAGTAAGTTTAACTCACCACAAACCAATTAAGGCACATTTACGTTCTTGTTTTACATCTCAAGATAAAATCTAGTCCTAATATTTACAATACCCGTGATTCATAGTCCAAGCTTAACCATTAAAATAAATAGAAACAATTTTAAACCTCATTATAATGTTGCGCGCGTTGATTACGTCCCGCTTGATGACGGATCACTTCCTTCGACTACCTTGCTTAAGCGATTTTGAAAACAGTCTTTACGTCTTTAGGAATAAGATTGATGATTACTAATGAGTATTATTAATGTTGGATATGACACGAATCGCTGACGCCATGTCAATGTGACCCCGGTCGCGCTGTGACTTTGATGCTTTGAACACGTGCGCGGGTGTGGCCTTATTGGTCGTAGAAGCGATACGGGTAGCGTTTGATAAAGTTAATATAATAAGTAAAAAATTTATTCACTAGGAATGTAAAGTATGATAACTTCAATTAAATGCTCGAAATCATAGCGTTCACACAAATCCACATCGTTACAATTCCAAACGAAATCTACAGAAAAATCTGTCGCAACTGTTGCTTTTAAATGATTCGTTTCGTTTTGCGTTCGAAAGAATGTCGCTCACTCTTGGCAATCAAGATACATGGGCACATTAAAAATCAAAATACCTAATATCTTAGCACAAAAGCGCTTCTACCTACCCTACTAGGGTTTGATTTGAGATATAGTATATTATAATGGAATACCCAAATACTGTCTTGAATTTGTATAGCCTGACTGAAAACGATGTCATACCTTACTGACCACAACTGTAGATAATAAATATCTGAATGTTTGATGATTAAAGCAGAAAGATGATGTAATCTTTCTGCTCCTTGAGAGCAGCTTCTGAGTAGATATATTGATGTGATGGCAACGCGTAAGCAAACATTAACCGCTCAACATCGCGAGGGCTGTATTTTTGTTTACCATAAAAAAATATCGGTTTTCAAAAATCTGTTTTATTATTATGTTTATACTGTCAAAGAAAATAGTTTTAGTTTTGATCTTCCAAATCGGAGTAGAATGAATGTGACACTGCAGTTAATTAAATTCTAGTTTTAAATTGTTAACAAACTATTCATTCAGAAATATTGGAGTCACTCACACCAAAGGTATATTAGGATCCTTTCATTTAATCAATAGTAAAAGCTCGTTCAAAATTACGAAAATTTTATTTATTTTTCAGTCGTTTTACTCTGAGCATTTTTTTTAGTAAGAAACACAATCGATGAGTTTATAATCTGGCATAATTTATTTATTGCATTAGATATTATTTATTCTTCTAGAAATTTAATGCACTATGCATTAAATTTTAGTGACTAATTTAGTAGATGTAAACTAACTACTTCTTTATGTAAACACTTTTAACTACCAGAAACCCAGAGATTTCAATAGTTTCCACATAGCACTTAAAACATTGACCAAGATGCGAAGGAGTGACAAAGGACAAAGATCACAAAGAAAGAAGGCAAGGTTCAGGTTCAGCAAAGTATTCGAACGGACAGAAAGTCTATAATTTTGGACGGGTCTTATTCAGAAATACATTTTCGGTTGTCAACCGTATGATAAACCTTTCTTTCACCGTCGAGGAAGTGATAATTACATAAGTGTGAAAACACGTTGACGTGTGACCTAAGCTAAGAAAGCTCTGGTTATCACTGTTGTAGAGTTCTGACAGCAGACGCTATATGTAAATATCAGTAACTTCATCTAATCCTTACGATTAGGCTACGGACTTCGCTAATCCTAATATACGAGGAAACGAGTTAACGCTAGAAAAAAAATATTTAAACAAGGATTTGCTTTTTAAGTTTCTTCATATACGTGATTGAGAAAAATAACGTGTTTTTCTATAAAATTATAAAAATAAGAAGAGAATAATGAACTCAGTCACTTCGTGTCTTAGGAGTAAATATACAGTTATAATTATTAGTATACATAAAAATAGAAATTATTTCGTTGACTATTTACAAACCCAATATAAACAAGCTCTTAGGCTTATTATGAAGTCTGAAGGGTCAGTGATAGATTTAAAATTCTATTAAAGGCACATCAGCACGTGGCTGAATGGAAATGACTTTTTTTGTGTCATAGAAAAATACGGTATCGGAATAAATATGAATCCAAACATTTTGAATGAAAAATGCTGCCAAGTCTTTGTTGGTGTAAAGGAAATTGAGATCTAATGGGGCTACAAACATCGTTCATATTAGGTAGTAACATATCTTTCTTCTATACAACGTTCGGAGGGAAACAATCATGAAGCCCACCTGATGTAAACCGTTTGCCGTTTGCAAAATAGGAAATATCGTTCGCGCATTGCTTCACCACTCTCAATAGAGTAACACTTACTTTTTTTATAAAATGCCGGGAGGCATACAAGCATACCGCCCGCCTAATATAATGCGGTAACCACAGCCTATGAACGCGTGCAATACATCAAGTATCACTCGTGCGATGTCACCTCTGCTGTAAAACAGCAACTCCTTGGGAGTATACTGGTGACCCCACTCAATCGCAGGAACACAACTTTCCTTTAGGGTATTCTTATTTGGCTACAATTTTCTGTGAGGTAGAGGTGCTTCCCCAGATGGGCTGCCCAAGCTCTCTAGAAAATAGCATTACTCTACAATTAACGAATTGAAGACAGGGTCAAGCGCGTACTCCCATAAGAACGAGTTTCACAGTTCTATGCGTAAAACATTCAATTAAATATCCAGATATTTATTGCATTTTAGACGACGACGGAAGGCATACAAGCATACGGTACACTTATTGTTAACGGTTACCGTAGCCTATGAACGCTTGCAACATATTACAACCTCTGCTGCTCACAGAGTCACTCCTTAGGAGCTAACTAATGACTTACTGGTGACGTCACTCACTTGCAAGACCAGAACAACCCTCAAGGGAGTTGTTATTTAGCTGCGGTATTCCTTGAGGTGACGGTACTTCCCCAGATGTGGTTCTTTGATGCACCCTACATGTCCTAAAATATACCCAAACCAAGACAACCAGATATGTTCGTTCACGCTAATGCTTGTCGTGTGTGGGAATCGAACCAACGGGCGTTGGTGTCAAAGTAGCTTTACTAACCACTGCGCTCTTCAAAACTATTTATGACACTCTAACTTTCCAATAGTGGATATAAAATATCTAAAAAAAGGTAACTTTAACTTCTTTTCTAACTTCAACTTTTTTAATACATCTCGTGTGACGTGGTTTTCCTGCCGCTGTCCGTCACTCAATCATAAATGATCTTAAACATATTGTCAAAAAAAATATTCCATGACCTATTCGCGGGTTTCTTGTATTTCTATATTTCGTATAGTCTAAATATTGAGTAGTCAGAACCCGTTACACACGTTTTCCCATACATTTCGCGGTCGTAAACGACCACCCGGGTTTCGAAGGGTTAAGTGCTCAACAACCACATTACGATACACGGTAAACGCCTGGTGGCAGAATATGGAACTATCACTACTACAATTAGTTTTATTTTATATTATTTATAATTATTATTGCGATACTGATATGTTAATATAAAATAATTAAATATTATTATATTTTCAATGGAACATTTCGTGATTTATTTATTGTGTTCCTATTCTCACCAAATTTGTATTACTATTTATTAAGTAATGGTATATTATAAACGTTATTATAAGTCCGCAACATAAAAATACAATTTGCTGGAGTATGGTAACCGCCTCTCCCGCTCTCTCTGCCTACCCCGCTAAAATCTGGCATGAAAATATAGATCTATCCATTTATCTATATCTTTATACTACGGTGTCCTCTTCATATCAAGCGATCCGTATCTCTGTCTGACACCTATTAAATTCAAACACCATGAACGTTATCTGTCCAAGTATAAAATAAAACACCAAGACATTGGCAATGTAATATTTCCCATTTACAGCTTTTGACTGCATGACAGAATAAAAACCTTGCACAGTGAGTCACTTTAACGTACTTGATGCACTCAATATTTTTATGCGTGTTATTTATTATGGGTCGTCTAATAAACATGTCCGTAATATTAGAGACGTAATGTAGAGTTAGTCCGAATTAACTCTCTAATGTCACTGACAGCTTTACAATTGGCATAAAAATCGGTGGGTAAAACTCTACTATTGCAATAGCTTTTTGCCTCTTCCTGCTTGCTCTCTCTTCCTTTGCTGCCAAATTTTCTAGTACACATTGTATTTCGTAATGAAGACGTGAGAGAAAGAGTTGGTCTAAAAGAGTGTCGGTGTTTAGATAAGAAAGGGCATGCTCCGTTGGTTCGGGCATGTAGAAAGAATGCGGGACGAAAGAATGATGAAACAGATATACATTGCAAAAGTCGAAGGATGTAGGAGCCGAGGAAGGCCGGGACTAACCTACCATGATCAAATTGGTCTTGTTTTATCAGAAGATGATGTCAGGAGCCCCAGGAACCGGCGAGCGTGCATGAAAAGAGCTATGAATATCACAGAAGCGAGTGAAGTATGCAAGGACCGCGTCTTATGGCGCACGGTTCTCTCTGCCTACCCCGCAAGGGACTTGGCGTGAGGATATACATACAAACATTGTATTTCTTCATAAGCAGTTTGTGTAATACTGGCATGTCTGCATAATCGTGAACCCACCCAATGGATTCTCGAGAGACGCGTAGTTTGTTATCAACGCGTATATATCAGTAAAATAACTTATATACATGTGAATCTTTTTACTAGCCGATACGGCTATAGAGAAACTTCAAAAAGATTATTCTGAGAAAAGTAAGGTAAAAGCACCATTCGTTGTCACTTAATAAAATTAACGATCACACCAAATCCTCTATCCGATTGAGTGGTTACTCCACTGGAATATCAAGAGGTAAATCACTATACCATTTTGAATCGAGGTATCGCTAAGTAACGCAGATAAAATGAAACAATACCAGTTTCAATGTCAGTTGTCACTTCGTACGTTGAAAACACAATGAAGTAAACGAACAGTAAAGACATTTGGACGATGTTTTAAATTGACTCATATATCTTAGAAGGTATATATTTTCTACCTACTTACAAGTATAACAATTGAATTATAGCATAACGTGATACAAATTTGAATCAATACACCATAAGTAACAATTGAAACTATTATTAGAAATCTGTTACAAACTGTAAGTACTGAGCTCAAAACTTAGGTATCATATTAGCCTAGTGAGTGTATTTTTTATCACGTTAACGAGTGTAATAATAAAGTAAGTTCAACAAGTAGCTTTGAGATAAATTACGCATTGTCATTTGGTTCCAAACTATACTAAAAGCTTTTTATTCTGAGTAACTGTTACTAAAAATACCTTATCATTATCATATATATAAAAAATACTCAGAGCTAGAGAATCAAAGGTATTTATGTCCACAAATAGTCTCATACAGAACTCAAACCTTTCACATCTAGTATCAAAGTACACCGTTGTTAGTCACTCGACCACTGGGTGCATAAGGATGTGTGTATAAACAAAATATCTCCCATTTATCCGTACGGTGACGGAGAAAGAATATTAAAAATCACCGCCCCCTCTCTTCCCGTGGGTGTCGTAAGAGGCAACTAAGGGATTTCTTGAGATTCCAATATCTCAGCTGGTGGTAAGGTAAATATACCTGGTTATTTACCACTGTATACGCGGCTAAAAACTCTTGAAGTGGCGTACCTATGAGTACGTCGCGTTTCGGGATCAGCTGATGAATAACCAGTACTCGGGAGATTGTTGTTGCGATATTGCGGGAACAGTAGTGGATTTTGTCTATCTATTGTTAGGAGGACTGAGCTGATCCGTAAGCCAGGGAGACCCGTTGATACGATTGTTCCGCGGTGTAGTACAGGGGCCCAATCAAGTCTAACCACCTTGAGAGGCTGCCCTTTCATACTGCGCATAATCTCGGGGTTGATCGTCGTGCAGGTTGGTGACCGGATGGAGGGTACGGCGGATAATTCTATACTTTTCTAAACGTACATTTTTTATTTATAAATATATGACAATGGACGCGCGTTGACTTCGCATAGTATCGTAATCAATATAGTACTTCCGATTAGATGGCAGCAATGTATAGATAGTGAGAGTAAATACACACATCAAAAGTGTCTAGGGATCAAGCATTTTTATGCGGATTTCTTGAGATTGAGATGTGGCTTTGTAATAAATTTATGATTTTATAAATTTATATGGATCCTTTTTGGTGCATTTCATAATTTGAAACAGGAACTGTCAATCAAATTCGAGTAAAAGATGAAAATCAGCTGTCAATATTTTCCCTATAAAAACATACAACGCATTGAAGACATTATTAGTGCTACTGTTTCCCTACTACTGATTAAAACCAACGTTATTATGGAGCGGCGACGTCATTTAAGCAGGGAAGAAATGCTCAGAGCCGTGGGAATGATAGAAGCTGGTTCCCGGCAACGTACTGTGGCTTTAGCTCTGAATACAAGTCAGAGTGTTATCAGTCGACTTTGGACACGTTACGTTACGAAGCACTGGTACCGTGGCTGAGCGCCATGGAGGACGGTATCGCTGCACCACACGGAGACAAGACCGATACATTCAAAACACAACTCGAAGAGCTCCAACAATAACCGCCATGATGTTAGCCGTGACGCTTCATCACTCTTCAGGGAACTTAATTAGCGACCAAACAGTCAGAAACCGCTTGCATGAAGTGAACCTTCATTCCCGAAGACCGCTAAGGGTACCACCTATAGCAATGCACAATCGTAGGATTCGATTTCAATGGGCTCTTGAACACAGAAATTGGGCAGAAGAACAATGGCGTTTCGTGTGCTTTTCTGATGAGTCTCGTTTTGGTATGAGACCGGATACAAGACGTATACGACACTGGAGAACCCCTGGACGCCAACAGCGATTAAAATCCTGCCAGGAAGTCCATCCTTATAGTGGTGGAACCATCATGGTATGGGCGGGTATTTGGATCGGCGGAAGAACTGAGTTGATTTGGATCAGAGGCAACCTCAACGCTCAAATTTATGCTGAGACGATTGTATCAGACGTCATCGTTCCTCTACAAGTGCAAATCGGTCCCTTATTTCAGTTAATGCATGATAATGCACGACCGCACACCGCAAGAGTTGTAAGACAGACTCTCGCCGCAGCTAACATCAATGTCATGCCCTGGCCTGCTCAGTCGCCAGACTTGAACCCGATTGAGCATGCATGGGATATGCTACAGAGAAGAGCTCTGCCGAATATGGAGGGTATCCAGTCGCAAGAAGACCTTTTTTTGTTGTTGCAACGAACATGGGCGGCCATTCCACAGCGTGATTTGGATGAACTCATTTTGAGTATGCCAAACCGATGTTCTTGTGTTGTTAGTGTTCGCGGTAGAAACACGGATTATTAATTGTTTAAGTTACCCAATAAAATTTTAAAGAAAACTGTTATTTCAGTCTTTTTTTCGAACTTTAATGTTAGTGGTTCAAATGTCAAAAATCCCTTTATTATGAAAATGGCAAATTTCTTTATTAATGCAAAGGTGACTTGGTTTATCGTTACTGTAGACAAACGAAAACACTTTATTTGATGAATCCTTAAAGAAAATTTTAATTAATATCAATCAGGAGAAAAGTTATTGCAAAAATATATGTTGATCCCTAGACACTTTTGATGTGTGTATTTTGAATAAATAAATATGTTACAACTTAGAAAAAAAAGGTGTTTTAATTTTTCAGTACAAATCGGCAATTTCATATGTTATGAAATTTAATAATTTATATATTACAATAGTATCACGATTCACAAAAATTTAAAAGAAATTAATCTATTCTAAGTAAACTGCTACTACTAGTAAGAAACAAATCTAAGTCTTCTTCCCTTTGGTGTTATCCCAATTTCTAATACTAATTTGACAGACTTCGTTACCTAAGCCTAAGGATTTGGCGAATATACTGATTTTGACATTGTGTCTGTCTTCAAACCTCTACAACCAAGAGGGAAAACTAGACCTTTTTTAGAGTATGCCACACGTCATTCGATATATTCTTGGACGTGCTGGTGTTCTCGTGATGTTTTCCATCACCGCGGAACATGTGATAATTACAAATATAGGTTTTTTTATACAACGCCGGGAGGCATACACTTACACGTAGTGTTACCGTAACCTCGTAACCTATGAACGCTTGAAATATATTAAGTATCACTCGCGTGATGCCCACCTCTGCTGCTAACACAGCAAGCACCTTTACTTAAGACAAGTAGGAACACAACAACCCTCCATGGATTTGTTATTTGGCTGCAGTTTTTTGTGAGGTGGAGGTACTTCCCCAGACGGCTACTTTGATGCGCCCTACCTCTCTTAACACCTAGACCAAGACAAACAGATATGTGTCAAGCACACGAATGTTTGTCCTGTGTGGGAATTGAAACCACGAGCGTTGGTATCAAAGTAACTATTAATCTAGTCTAACGAATTTTATTTTATGTAGTTACTACATGTTTTTGTATTGTGGTTGTGAGAAGTGGCCGACGATTCGTCGTGCGATATCATACCCCATAAATTGCTTTTAACGTTAAATATTGCTGCCATGTTCGTTCTTTTGATATTAAACAACCTTGCGTTACGAAATTAAGGAAATATATTTTTTATTTCAAAATTTCAGTACATTTCAGTATTAGTATCTGGTTGAAATACACGATGTCTCATTAAGCTATTTGTTTAAAAAATGCAATTTTAAATCGGAGAATACATAGAATGACTTTGGGATAACGAGATTCCATGTATGGTCTATACGAAGCCAATGAGGTGTGTAAGGTAAGATTCACGTGTAGATTGAAAGACACCACGACCTATTCGGACTTCGAAACGAAAGTCAAATCTCCCATTTAATATTTGATTAAGCTGTACTCAGGTATAATACGGTTTCAAAATAACAGACACATATTGCAATCACATAAAAGAAATAAAAGATTATATGCAACAATAATGTAACAATAGAATTACTAAAATTTGCACACCTCAGAGCTAATCGTATGCACTTTTCATCATTTTCGTGAATCGGTAATGCAACTACTAAATCAGGCAAGGGACAGACCGCATTTGCATATGTGTGGGGCGACAAAGAACAAAGGATTTTTTTTACCTTTTTCCGGGCGAATCCGCTATCGGCAGACCCCGACGTAAATCAAGCTATCTGTGCTTTATAAATCATTACTTTAGCAGTAAATAATAGCGTGTCTTTTATGTCAAGTATTGTCTACAGTATTTTATGTGGGTGATATTTGAGTGTTTTTCACAAATACTCATAGTTTAACATTATTTAAGGAATATAAACGTAGCAACAAGCACCTAATTTGCTGCCAAAAAAGCGTATTCTATTTTAGAGAATCCACGATTTTATCTTCAAGAAACCTTTGAGAATATTTTAATTAACAAAATTTCATTATCACTTAGCTGAGCGTAACTTAATAATGTATTTTTAAATCAGGAATTATTTTTGAACCCTTTTATTATTCTATGTTAACCCTTCTGCAGTAACGAGCCAATTATTACATATATATGCAAGTATATCATATCGCGCTAAACCTTACTTATCCCACCGCAAGGATACGAGTCTGCTTTCAAACGAAGGAATTTAGAGCATGCTTGGTCACCCTGTTCAACTGTGGATTAGTGACGCCAGTGTTTTCAAGTCGGCAGAAGGTTCCTGACTTAGTATAATAAGTGTCATCTATAAAGATCATCAGGGACCGATCATCCCCAACCCATCCATAGAGAGGCTGCGGTCGACAATACTTACAGCGCGTTCGATTAGAGTGACACACGCTATATGCCATCGAGATCCTCAATAAAATATTAATAACATAATATTGTCGAGCTTCGTAAACGAAAATAAAAGAGTTTCAGTCAAAATGTGAAATATTTTGTTACCAAAGTTTGTCCCACAACCTAATTAAAAAAAAAGACAATACTGAACTCTAATATAACAGTGCTTGACCAGTTTTTTATTAATTTCTAATTGAGTGAAGGCGTTTTTTGTTAAGAGTGACAGAAGTTGCCTCAATGTTGGCAGTTTATTTGCATGTATAACTTTTAAGGCCTATTGTGTGATTCTATACTATACTTGAGAGGATTATTGTATGCGTCGTACATATATGTGATCACGGGTTACGTGTGCGGGAGCTTATATTTGACTTTGTGCCGTGTACATGTCTATGTAATGCGTCTTTGTGCGTGTCTGAAATTTGCATGTGTTTGCGTAAGTAAAGACCTATCCTCAGTCTACAAGTATATTTATCAAGTTTCAATAATTTTAAAACTAATAAATTCATAATTATAATAAACGTTAGGGATAATGTAAAAAACATATATTTCATTTGATATGTCATACATTCAGTACCTACGCGAAACTCTTTTTTTTTTAAATTAAACAAGCTCCCTCTAAAACTGCTTTTCGGTGTTTTTTTTTACAGAGTAATATAGAACACTTTGTGTACATGTCGACGTACGGTACAGTAAAATCGCATAAAACGGCTCGCGTGGCCTTGAAAAGTAAACTTAATATCATCTATATTTAATGTTACAATATTCTCCCCTAATATTGAAAATTAATAAAATATGAAGTTAAAAAAAGTGACACCCGCTTGAGCAAAGAGATTGGTCAGACTCCAGAGCGGTACGCCATACGTTTGACCCATTAAATACACGCGGTGTCATTAGCTCCATTGCTTACATTCTCATTATTTCTTTTGTATAGTCCTTTGTTGATAAAAATATAGTATTTAGGGTTACCACAAAAGGAAAAACGGAACCCTTATAGGATGACATTGTTGTTCGTCTGTCTGCCCCTTTTTCTCAGGGACGGGTGGAGCTATCAAGCTGAAATTAGTGCCAAATACTCAGGTCTGCAATCCCTTTGAGCAGTGAAAAAATCAAACGTCTAAGTCTACGCAATTAAAAGATATGGCTATTTATGCCCCTTTGATGAGCATATTTGACACTCGTAAGGGAATCAAAACCTTATACGTACTTTCCGTTTACATTACTCATGAAATTTGATAAAAAGCAATGTCATGTAGCATAAAAAATCGGCCAAGTGCGAGTCGGACTCGCACATGAAGGGTTCCGTACCATTATCGATAAAAACGGCAAAAAAATCACGTTTGTTGTATGGGAGCCCCCTTAAATATTTATTTTATTCTATTTTTTAGTATTTGTTGTTATAGTGGCAATAGAAATACATCATCTGTGAAAATTTTAACTGTCTAACTATCACGGTTCATGAGATACAGCCTGGTGACAGACGGACGGACGGACGGACGGACGGACGGACGGACGGACGGACGGACGGACGGACAGCGGAGCCTCAGTAATAGGGTTCCGTTTTACCCTTTGGGTACGGAACCCTAAAAACGGGTTGCACTCCGGGAGTGCCGGCAGAAGTGAAAACTTGAACATTAACGTTGTACATTTTTGAATATTTTGGAATGGTTAGGGAATAAATTCGCACGAATTGCCTTATTTATCAGTATAAAAGTACTATCATGTATGTGGTAAAATACAATATTCATTTATTGCGCTATCGTATACAAACATGACAATTTATATTACATTAAAAATTTAACACTTCAGAACTATTACAATTATTTTACATTAAAAAGTTTATCTCTCAGAAAAATCCACTTTTTTTTATACCACTAAGGTGGCATTCAAGCATACGGTTACCTGCCTGATGTTAAACAGTCACCGTAGCCTATAGACATTTGCAACACCAGGGGCGTCACTCATGCGTTGTCGACCCTCTAAAAACCTCTTCACGCATTTCTTGAAGAACTCCATGCTGTAGTCCCTTGGAAAAACCTCGGCTGGGAGCTCATTCCACAGCTTGAGTGTTCTCGGAAGAAAACCTCTCTGGAACCGCACAGTACGCGACCATTGCGGTTTAAGCGTGTGAGGGTGAACTCCCCGCCGTCGGCGAGCGGTGCGGTTATAAAACGTAGCTGTCAGCATCATTTCGAACAACTCTTCAGAACACAACCCGTTATACAATCGGTAGAACACACAAAGGGAGGCAAAGTCTCTCCTTAAACTTAAGGGTTCAAACTTTCATCCATAATTTCAACGACTCTTTCACCATCACCATTACCAACATCAGCATCGCCAATCTCTAAAACTCAAACACACACGCACACTTGCGCAAGCGCCCTGCACCGCTTAAACCAAACAGCGATGTTGATAAACTATGTTGAACGAAACGCGTAAACGCCAACAATTTCGTGACGCTTACGTTTTGGTCGCGAGAAAATAATGCCCTATGAACGATCTAGCGCTTCATGTTTTAATTGTTTAATTAGAGGTAACTAATGAACGCTGCAGCGAACTTAAGTTCTAATTCTCACCAAAATCTTACGGGGAGGGTCACGTGTCCTGACGCGAGTTTAGCATTTTATACTCATCCCAAAAAGTGCACAACGCCGCTAAAGAAGTTTTCGCTTCAAAAATCTAAAAACCGTAAATTTGTAGTTACATTACAATTTATTTTTTTGCTAAACTAATTTGCAAATATGTATTTACGAAACCCTCGGTGCGCGAGTCGGACTCGCACTTGACGGCCTTTTTATAGAAAGGGTATATTTATTTCTTAATTCTTTCTTCCTCCATTATTTTCATGAACAGCGCATGCCCCTTCTTATCTAACACTGGTACAATCTTCCTGTTCAACTCTGTTTCTTACATCATCATACCTTTTCACCATCATTCTTTTTACCTTTCAAAACTAAATTATGTTAGCACAAAGCTTCTTCCTCCCAATTCTCGACTACGCCGATATGTGTTATTTAGATGCGTCAGAGGAGCTGCTGAACAAGCTGGAGCGTCTGTAAAACTTGGCAATCCGGGATCAATTTGCCATCGTGTAGGACCTCAGGGCATAGTGCAGGTCGTATCTCGACGATTCCGTTTATAGAAGCGAGTCATAGGTGGCAACGCTTTAAGTTTATAGGACTGTCGAAAGTTTATGAAGCTAGGTTAGGGGTAACCTAGCGAAGGTCAATTGGAACCAGCCTAGCCATTCAAACGTGATGAGCAAAGAGGGCAAAGTTGAACAAAGAAAATGACTTTCATGTTTTTCTTTGAACTCAGGCATCTTTACAACATAATTTTTTATACATTTAACATACATACTTCCGTTATCATTTCATTATACATTATATTACTCGTAACAACATGCCTCGGCTTCGCACGGGTGATCTGTTTGTTACCAATCACCCATCAGCTAGACATCGGTTTAGCCGCTTTGGGGTCCATAAGGGACATATATACACACATCGACTTAAATTAAACAATACCTACTAGTGTTTTTTTAGGGAATTTCGCAAAGGAAATATAGCAGAGAAAATATTTTTTAGATTTACAAGTATGCATGCATAAACATACCTAAAAAGCTTTATATGGGGAAATAAATCACTATAGCGATGTTGGCTGTACTATTGAAGATTTGCAAACCATGTATTTTGCATAGTTACACGGCAAAGTTGCGTGTGTAGGTTAAAATAATATAAATCATCGTATAATCGAACCATTCCTGTCTGAGACAATGAAATATGACCAACGGCGACTTTCTGCCACACTACACGCTTTCCGAAGGCAAACAAACGATTTTCAAAACAGACATCATTAATATCGTACTAGTAGATAGACGTCGATAACGTGTTATAGGAAATTTAACCTTAACTTGTTGTAATACGGATGTATGATTTAAGGGGGTGGTAAAACTAATGGTCCTCTGCTAACACTTTTCATACGGTTATTACTTCTTGGCATGATATGAAAGTGCGATCAAATCCGATTTATCATAACCTGGTTAGTGCTAAGGAGTTCGCATAAATTTATATGCTATTAATTTTGTTAACAATGTTATAAATTCCCGAACGTCAATGTTCTTGACATTGTTTGGAAGCAGAAATAATAACACACGTGTTGGAAATTTTCATAGTGAATTTAATAGCTACCATCTAACAGATAGCAATTCTGGACGCGCACCGATCCGCTTGGAACATATGGAATTTAAGGGGTGGATTTATAGATAAGGTGATTGAACTGATAGATGTAATTAATGATTGACGTTTATACGTATGTTTGGAGTGCAATGAAGACTAAGCGGAAACAAAGACGATCTTCCTGGTGACCCTCTGGTCTGGATCAGGTACAACGTGTAAGTGAAAGAATGTAGGAGCCGAGAAAAATCTTGACTTGCTATGATCAACTTGGCCATGTGTTAGTTAGTGGAGCGAGTGAGACGTGTTAGGACCATGTCTAATGGAACTTGGTCCTCTCTACCTATCCCGCAAAGGACGTGGCGTAAAGATACATGTACATATACAAGGACTAAATCAGGTGGCGGATCACTCTGCCTGCCCCGTAAGAGATTTGGCGTGAATACCTTCAGATAGATTAATTGCGCCAATAAAGAATAGAAACCTATTTCGACGACTACAAAACAATGGAAGGACAATGAATTTAGAAATCTACGTATGTATGTGGTTGCAAATGGATGCTCGAACATTACTTAAAACTAGTCAACCAATTTGTCGTTATTGATAAAGTATATAAGCTATGTTAATATATATGCTAAATATAAGCTATGCTATCTGTATATATGAGCAACATAGTGGCTGTAAAGTCGACAAAAGGAACGGTAAACATTTTTTTTTTGTTTACGCCCAGTGGAGTTGGGTACAATTCGAAAAGAGATTTTTATTTGATTTGTTTGATTTTTTTAACGTAATTTATCGTTTTTTATGTTTAATTGTGTACTATGAAATATGTCTATTGCAATAATTACGGTTATATTTTTTTTATTGCACCAATTGTTGGTATGTATGTATTGAAACTTTTAATACACAGGTTGTTTGCGTGCCTACGGCAGAAATGCATAGCGTCATTGTCAAATCAAAATCTGTTATTAGCACATTTTTAAGACTTCAACATATTCACTGTTTTAAGTAGCGCAGTGACCAATTTTTCATATACAAAAACTGCTATACGCAAACAGGCACAATAAAGAGAATCTACGGCTGCTCAATTAAATTTGCTGTGTCACTACTAAAATATTGTCAATTGAAATCAACTACGAGTATGTGTCTGCCGAGCACATGGCATATTTTATTTGACAACGGTCAACTGCGACAGATACTTGAATAATTTGTTAGGTGTTTAGTCTAATGCAAATCATCTTAATAAACACTCTTATTACAGCTCAAACGTTAAACAAAGCTTTGCTATGATTAGTTTAGTCTGGGGTAGTACCTCAACCTCACAGAAACCCGCAGCCGAACAACATCTCCCTAGAGGGTTGTTGTGTTCCTGCGTGTGAGTGAGGTCACCAGAAAGCTCCTAAGGAGTCGCTGTGTTAGCAGCAGACGAGGCATCGCGCGACTGATACTTTATATATTAATAGGCTATGGTAACTGCTTTACAGTTACCGAAGTCTATTTAACTGTTTTACTTTTGCTAAGTTGCAAACCCTTTGACGGCACTCTGGTATCGTAAACTTTACAGTTTGTTTACAAATAAGCACCAATTTAGTTACACTGATTTATTAATCTACCTCCATAGTTTTAATAATGGGTTCATTTGATAACTCGTGTTGTTAGTCATATGGAACTCAGTTGTTAAACTACAGTTATATCGGCTACACTACCTGTTTTGGAGATTATTTATGCTTAACATCGATGCTTTGTGTTATTCTCATAATTGTGTTGGAAATGCAAAGGTGCAAAATGAGAAAGAGTAAGAAAATTATCGATTTGGCGTTGGCTGCTCGTAATATTGTATTCCAAGATGAATTTCAAGATATCTCAACTGAAGAAAATCTAAGAGAACCAACGCTCCTGATTCAAAATGAGCTACGTTGCAGTGAGATTAATAAACAATCTTATTTTTATTTTATTTTTATTTAAAACTTTATTGACCACTTTACATTTTGGTACAATAGGCGGACTTGATGCTTCTTCTTTTATCTTTAAATCCTCATCTTTAAGTGTACGCGAAGACAACAATTCTAACAATTCCTCCCTTGTAACTAGCTATTATATGAACTTTAATGGTGGTCTTTTTAAATTTAGTTAGTTTCTAGAATTATTTTTATGTAAAAGTTTACATGAGAATGTTTTTTTATTATCCCAAAAGATCGATTAAACTGATATTTATAAACTATAGATTTTTTTTACACAACATTGGGATGCATACAAGCATACGGCCCACCTGATGTAAAGCGGTTACCGTAGCCTATAAACGCTTGCAATACATTAAGAATTACTAGCACGATGCCGCCTCTGCTGCTAACATAGCAACTCCTTAGAAGCTTACTGGTAACCTCACTCGCAGGAACTCAACGAGAGGGTCGTTATTTGGCTGCGGTTTTCTGTAAAGTGGAGGTACTTCCCCAGACGGGCTGAATTGATGCGCCCTACCTCTCTCAAAAATACCCAGACCACGATAAACAGACATGCTCATGCACACAAATGTTTGTTCTGTGTGGGAATCGAACCCAGGAGCGTTGTCAATGTAGCGTAACAGCGCGTTTCACGACTGCGCCACCGAACTCTTCTATGTATTGAAAAATTGTATTATCTTGATAATTAGGACAGCGGATTATTGTAACCATTTTTTTACACTTTAAACAGCTTTTTTTACACTGTGATTCATTAAGTACGCCATGTAATCTTAGAATTAGTGGGATATTAGAAATTTAGCTAATATTTGTCGAAGTCAGAATTCCAGATACACATTATTACTGTAAAATTATGGATTGTTACAAAAATCTTGGCGTTATAATTTATTTAAAAGTTAACAAGAGTGCGAATGTTACAATTTGCTATATGAATAAAATCATTAAAAAGAAATCGAATCACCAAAAAATGTAGATAATATTAAATTTATCTATAATGAGGTAAGTACGAAAAACAATTATTTATAAAGCGAGGTCAGAAACACGGTATTAAAAGAAGCTAACACAGCCAGTGCTTAGCCTCAGGATAATAATCCTTTAATTTATTACTTTGAGGGAGCTGCATGTAAGTTGAGCGATAAAAGCTGATTCGTTACTGCATACCACAATATAAGGTATGGCAAGCGCAGATCATTATTACTTATTTATATCAATAGTTCTTACACAAGTATAGAATACATTCTATGTTGTATATTCCAGTATATTTAAATAGTAGGCTGGCGAAGAATATGTCCCAGCTGATGTTAGGTGGTTATCTTAAAAGAAAGTCATGTGGTCCGCGAGGTAGCAAAGTGTAATCGTGAGTAAACTACATAGATTATCGCTCTCACATTGACCCCGCTGACCAGACTGAGTACTCTTGATGTTTTATTTTTATATATAACGACAGACATACAAGTGTACGGCCCACCTGATGTAAAGCGGTTACCATAGCCTATGAACGCTCGGAATACATTAAGTATTACTCGCGCGATGCCGTTTCTGCTGCTAACACAGCAACTCTTTAGGAGCTTACTGGTGACCTCACGCACATGCGCCCTACCTATCTTAAAAAACTATGTCGTGAGCTATGCCGTCATTTGTAGTAGTTACCAATCTTAGTCTTCATCCTTCATCTAATGGAATTATTGAGAATCAAAGTGATAACCCTAAATAATTCCATTAAAACTAGTATCTTTGTAACTGTGCAATTTTGCTTATTATCCCACCTAAGAACTTATCAACATCTTTTTGTGACTACCACTCAATTTCCAGTATAGAGCTATTCTTTGTTTTCTGAAAGATCGTGTTATACTTGTGAGTATCGAGCAGGCTCTGGTGAGTTACATCAAACCCGTTTCTACCCTTACATCAAGTCTTTCAATACCATTCCAACTTTTATAATTCCAGTCGTATTCTTAATCTTTTACAATTCAAGCTAAGTGTCTCTAGAATTCTCTATCTTAAAACTGCCTAGAAGTTATCACTTGTTGATAAGACAGCTTGTTTTAGCTTATTATATCGTCTCATAATAGAATAGACTTCTACACAATGCCCATTCATCAGCAGTCAGAACCCGTTATATACTATATATTTTACCATACATTTCGCGGTCATATATGACCACCCGGGTTTCGAAGGGTTAAATATCTCTGTGACTTACTATTTTACATAATTCTTTAATATAAATTTTCACACATCGAAAATAGCTTGATGTGAGCCTTCCTCACTTATGTTTACGTAACAAATACCCACGCATTATAGCGGCGTATGATATTTTTAATCAAATATTTTAAACTAATGGGCGTCATGTGTTAGATCTAGACATTTTGACAAATCAATTTACAAATTAGAGTGAAACCATCCAGATATACACTTTTTTCCATTAAATTTACCCGACCTTAGATCATTTACAATATGTTCATGCGTACATGTTATGGAAATTTTAGATAAAATATTTTTTAAAAACTTATCAGACTTATTCAAATACACAATTTTAATTGTTATGTAATTATAACGGTTTTAAGGATTTATTTTAGCTAAAATTCATGCTTAAATAGTCGGTATCGCGCGACAAGTCGGGCAAATATAGTGGCGTTGGGGGTGGCGTGTAGATCTGCAATGAAGGTTATAGACAAAAACAATCATTAAATACGATAGGCGGTTTGATGGCTAAATCAATCTCTTTCATCTGACTCTGTAACCATTCTTTTCACAGAGTTTGCTCATCAACGCAGGTTATGCGTGCTAGTGAATTCTTGCTTCGACTTTGATAATTGTAGACCTCTCACATTCTTGTTATAGTTAATCGAATCTAATACCTCAATTGTACATATTATACATCCTACACACTTACTTACACATCCTAACACATCACATATATCCTGGATACGATATTCCTCGATTATCTTGGTAAGCGTATAAAATGATTTATACCGTAAAGTTTGTTCTACTAAAGTTGGATATCCAGAACATTGTTTCTCTGCCAACTTTATCAGTGCATTGCTGAATAATTTGTATTGTCAGACAAATAATGGACTAACAGGATTTTATACATTGTTTTATATAGTTGAGAATAAATTACACTACATCTTGTACTAGGCTAGCGAGGAACAGGTAATCCAATCCAGATAGTGTCCTTGACGTGAAGACATGTTGCAATATCTGTGTGATTTCCAATACATTCATAAAGTAACCCATAGATATTGAGTCCCATAGGTGTTGACTTTAAGGCCTATTTCGGCAAGTTTGCTCAATTTTCTTCATTATTAGTTCCATTCCTAAGACAAGGTTTTCAAGGTTCCTTCATTGCTCGCCTTGTAATTTTTAATCTGTGAATTTGCCCAAAAATAGGTTCCATGTCTATGCACCGTATTATAGAATATTCATATTCAAACAATACCATATAATACTATGCCATGATACAGGCTACAGAAAATTGAGCAAACTTGCCGAAATAGGCCTTAAAGTCAACCTTTAAGGCCTATTTCGGCAAGTTTGCTCAATTTTCTTCATTATTAGTTCCATTCCTAAGACAAGGTTTTCAAGGTTCCTTCATTGCTCGCCTTGTAATTTTTAATCTGTGAATTTGCCCAAAAATAGGTTCCATGTCTATGCACCGTATTATAGAATATTCATATTCAAACAATACCATATAATACTATGCCATGATACAGGCTACAGAAAATTGAGCAAACTTGCCGAAATAGGCCTTAAAGTCAACCTTTAAGGCCTATTTCGGCAAGTTTGCTCAATTTTCTTCATTATTAGTTTCATTCCTAAGACAAGGTTTTCAAGGTTCCTTCATTGCTCGCCTTGTAATTTTTAATCTGTGAATTTGCCCAAAAATAGGTTCCATGTCTATGCACCGTATTATAGAATATTCATATTCAAACAATACCATATAATACTATGCCATGATACAGGCTTTCATTCAATCGTGAGGTTCGGAATACTTGATCCTGGCTGACTTCAGATTGATGCAAGTAAAGGATTAATAATAAGTATATATATATATATATATATATATATATATATATAATACTATGCCATGATACAGGCTTTCATTCAATCGTGAGGTTCGGTATCGAGTATCGATATATATATATATATATATATATATATATATCGATACTTTACCTCTAGCATATTTCTAATTTCGAGAAAATATCAATAAATGCTAAAGCCTAAAAAAGCAAATTGCTTCGAACCAAAGTTTTATTTCTGGGGAGTAAGGTAAAACTCTAATCTATAGAGTCAAAAGTTAACCTTATGTGCATATGGTGCAACACAGCTCGTGCCTAGGCGACACCGTAACTAATTTAAAACAAGTAGGTTGTATAGCGGTTTATACAGATGTTTAAATTTATTACAGGCGTTCTCCTGCTCGAAAGTAAAAATGTCCTGATACTCTAATACAGCGCCACCTACCGGATCTAATTGTAAATGTAAACCATACTAAGAGCCAATCAAATGCATACCAACATTTCATTAAAATTGGTCGAGGTGGTTTTAGTGGAGTGACGTACAGAAGAAATATAAAATTCTTCCATCTATCGTATTATGTCTCACGGATCAATCAATATATTTACGTATAAGACTGAATTTGTGATAAAGTGATATAAACTTTGGTAACATTGTTGAAATAACATTTTATTTTCATAATTTTGTGTCACGATTGTTATAAAAAGACGGCCTTCCCGACAGCTAGCAGTTAGGCTATGTATATTCATACAGTAAAAAAGCGAATGGCGTATTCATGTTCAAACGTATATCAATTGGCAAAGTGGGACCCATTTATTAGCATAAGGTAACCACAAGTACGCCAAGCGACATCACCAATAATAAATTAGGGTAACCATTCCGAATGTGGACCACACGCCGCCGACCGCTATTGTACTGCCCCACTGCTAATTGTGTTTTTATTTGAGATTACAAAGTTAGAAAAAATCATAGAACGGGGTTACGGTATTTTTTTTATCGTAAGCTGTTAAAACAGACTTCATGTTACAAAAATAAATAAAACTCTACTTATTTGCGATTTTATTACATCGATTGCAGATGTCTCCTAAAAATAATTCTACCTAGTCCGGCCATAAGTTCTGCTACAAATGAATACACATTTATTTTTTATGAAGTAATGCAGTCTTCATAAAACTTATATACTCGTATTTATGGAAATCTCAGCAAAAAATAAAAAAAAGTGAATCTGTTTGAATTGGCCGCCTTTGACCTTGATACAGGCCTTGCCTTTAATCTGTCCGGCCACGAATGTATGGATTTATGCCCTGTTTCCATGGGAAATTTAGCCCCTGCTCTAGAGATTTCCGGAGACACAATGTCAGCGCGATGTTTCGAGTAGACCATGTCCTCTAAAACTGATCATAATTTGGTTTAGATGTGGGCCTGACGAGGGCCAGTCTTCAGCTCTATAAAGTTCGTACCGTTGGTTTCGAGACAGGCTTGGGTTGTTCGTGCCTCGTGATCAGGTGCAGTGTCCTGCTGGAAAGTCCACGGTATAATTTTGAAAAGTGTATTACTGAGAGATTCCCTAAATGAACTCAAAACAGTCTCTTTATACACTTTGGCTGAAGTCTTCACTCCTTTTTCACATAAATGAAGCTTTTTTACTCCTAAATACAGCCACCAAACCATTACAGGCGCAGGATGATGAGTACATTGCACCTTTCCGACCACTTGGGCGGCTCCTTTAGAACTGTGTGCACACAGTTTACACTACACTGTCATTGTCATTTACTTATTGTAGTGCTGTTCAATCGTGAAATTTATTTCATCTGTAAAGAGGATATTTCTGTGCCTTTCACCTGTGTATCGGGACAGAAGGCGTTTTGATCAATCTACTTCTCTTCAATTGTAGGGATTGATTTAGGGCATGTTCTGTATATCGACGATAAGCGCGTAGCTAGCGTTCAGGTCTTGTTTCATTCTACGCGTCCTAGCGGGAATCTTCATTTCTCGCGATAAGAGTTATTGTTTCCTATGGGGGTTTCGGCGAATTTTGGGTTTAACAGCCTTCGTAATTCTAACAGCACGCGGTTGCCCCGATATTTTATGGTCTTCAATAAAGGCAGTGTTGGTATATCTATCGATAGTACGATATACGAATATATACGAATAATACCACTTTGTGCAAGGTAATCACCGCAATCTTATTTTCTTTAACACCTCTTTCTTATTTTCTTTCCATATTATAATAAACACAAAAAATATATATAAAACGCCGGGAAATGGAAAGAACGCGAAACATAATAAACGCGTTCCAAATTCAAAATAATTAAACAGTTGAAAAAAAGAAAAGTTTCTATGTAACGTTATTTATGGCCAGACTAGATATATAGTACAACATCAAGTACTTTAAAATAATATACCGATTATAAATTACGCGTAAGTCAAAAATAAAATATACATATATATACAACTTTAAGCGGGATTGAATCGAATCGGATAGAAGAATCGGATGCAAACGTTGAAGAGTTTACCGTACCTATGTAAAATCGAAAAAAAATCACATGAAGACGAATAGCAGTGTAACTCTTGTTAAAGTTATTGGTTTATGAGAAAATACTGAAGTTATTATTTCATATATCTTGTCATTAAAACCATTTAACATTTTGACTGTAGAATTTGGACTACTTTTTTACATTTTTCAATATATAAGTGTAAGTATAGCCCTTCAATTATAAGCTCAAATAGCGGCTAAGTCTCAGCGGGCATATTGGCAATCTGCGCTAAACCTCCCTCATGTCGCCCATATGCCAAAGCGTTAACAATGGAATTAGTCGTCATTCAAAGTACCGAGGCAAATTCACAACATATCTGGATAACATGTAGCAAGTGCACCAGGGGTGACACTTTAAGCCCTCGATACTGACATTATGTGACAACAGCGCGCAGGGGCTCGCGACACAATGGCCCATCATTGGTGCTCTTCCCCTATTCATGTGTGAAATTTGGAATGAATATGAAATTGAGTCGAACTGGAAATTTGTTGTATTTTAAATTAGGTAATTTTATTGATGGTATTCGTTATGGAAATGACTCTACGTAACTAAGTTGGTACTGTAGTATAGTATATTGGTACATGAAACTCTAATTGTAACTCTGTTAACTGCTTGATAACATAGCAACTCCTGAGGGCCTTACGGGTAACCTCGCTCACTCGCAGGATATCTACTTAAAGTTATTTGGATGCGGTTTCTGTGAAGTAGAGGTACTTTGATGCGCCCTACCTCGCTTGTCAACACCCAGACCAAGACCAAACATGTTTGTGTGCATAAAATGTTTATCTTGTATAGGAATGGAAGTCATAAGCGTTGGTGTTAAAGTAGCATTGCTAACATCTTGCTAAAGCCGATACCTGACTCGTCAAGGTATAAAAAAAAACAATGACATTCACATTTACATGCAATTTGATCTAAACTGCTTTGTGTGCTTCCGCCATTTCAACGACATTCACATTGTTTATAAAAGGAAATGCAATTGTATTATAAAAATCGTCACACAAGTAAAAATTAAGAATAACGAGAATTTCATTTTAGCATTCAAAGTGAGGGAAGAAATAAATTCACCCACAAGCACGGCTCGAAATATTCAATGAAGAGATTTTATGAAGAAAAAAAACGCTAATTTGCATCTCAAAGCGATGCGAGTTAATGGGAACGTTTCAGATGCGAAGCACGTTCGGTCCTATTCGACAACCCTTCCTCGACACTTCGGGTGCCTACGGTAGCCGCGCGACCAATGGAGTGGATGACGATAATTGTTATTGTATATTTATGTCTCAAAAGTAAGTGTGTTACCATCAGCTGACTCGATGGCAACCACAAGGAGAGTGCCTACTGCCTTCGCTCCGCCCTATGCTATCCGATTTCTGACATTACATAGGAGGCAGTCAAAAAAATTGTTGAGCTTACTTATCTGAGATAATTAACGTTGATACAGGGTTATACCTTCAACTCAGAGAGAGAGAAGCTCAGCTCGCTTACCGTGCTATGAAAAGGGCTATGTTCAGTATTTCACTACGTGATAGAATCAGAAATGAGGATATGCGTAATAGAACTAAGGTAACTGACATAGCCCAATGGATAAGCGAAGTTGAAGCGGCAGTAGGCTGGTCGCATTACTCGTGGAAACGACAATGGCCGAGGAAAAAAGGTTCTGGATTGGCGTCTCCATACTGATGTACGCAGTCAGTAAGAAATTTATAGGAGGTCGGTGAATGCAGGTGGCTCAGAATCGAGACGAGTGACTCTATAGAGGGGAGGCCTTTGTCCAGCATTGAACTAATACGGGTTGAAATGATGATAGAAAAAATACAATTATGTTTCTATTTTTATGTACGTACGGAATATTATTTTTTAGATTATCGCAATCAGGGCTTGCGCGTTGTCACTCTTTTTTCTACCGAGAGCTTTTGAGTTGTGAAATAACATCCCTGCCGTGATTTTTCCCTGTTTATACAGCATGAGATTCTTAAAAAAAAGCCATGTCAAATGCCAAAGTAAATTAAAAAAAAGTAAATATGCTAAGGGAGCTGCTTACCATTTACCGTATGCTTGTTTGCTACCTTAGTGATGAAAAATTATGTCAGACTTTTTCTAGTGCGACTATTATTTTACACGAATGCCTACAAAAAAAGGGAAGTGTCTAACGACATAGATCTCAAGTAAATACCGCTGCCATAAACTGTGAAAATATAAATTCGGGTTTTTTAGTTTCCAATTTTCCAGTTGTATTTGTTTTATACCTTCATGTATAAATTGTTTGATGTCTGAATATCCAATTTAAAAATAGCTAATAGTAAATAAAAGAAAATTTATATTGCATGTAAAATTTTCTAATACAAAACGAAATTAAAAATAATTCGCTTTGTATTTTAACTGTTAATTTAAATGCCTAAAATAATTTAAAACCTCAATTTGCTACACAAGCTTATCAGAAATGTGATTCAAACCACAGCCACAATCAGCTTCTCTCCAAATCCAAAGTGTATTCCCGTAGAGGATTTTAATTTGAGCAATTTCAGACGTAGCTTATTGTTTCGTATTTGTAAATGCTGAGTGGTGACATACGGCTTTTAAGGATTGCCATCATTTTGTAACTAACGTAATAATTTAAAAATCATTTCTTTTATTAAAGACTTTTCGCGTATATTTCACGACTGTATAAGCTGAGGATAGTGTGAAGTGATAACTCGTGTCAGAATTCGAACTATCATCAGTGCGTTTAAATCACCAAAGAATTGTAATTCTTGAAGTTGAGATCTTCGTAGATATTTAGCAATGAAGTGGTCACCTAGCGGAGAAAGCAAGCTGCCGTCAAAGTAAGTACGTGTGTTGAACAAAATTAATATTATGATATTTGGAGTACTACCAATGTGGTAGAATATGGATACCACCACACGCTAGTGATTTGCTTCAAAATAGAGTTGTGAGATGTTTGACGATCCAATGACGACGATTACATAGGCAACGTTGTGAGAGATTAAGTTCCAGAGAAATTAAGCCAAACTAAATACAAGTTCTATTATTTATACGAGATGATACTGTACATCGCGAGTTATATATTTGATAATTTAGAGCGCCATAAGATACGGTCCTTCTTACTTCACTCGCTTCTGTGACATTCATAGCGCTTTTCATGCACGCTCGTAATAATGCTAGAAGAAAATAAAAAAAACCTTTATGTAAATATCCACACCGCGTACAATCTATTATTTATAAGGCTTAACTTAAAGATTTATTTGTAAATGATATATGGATTCATTCAAACTGCATAGACTCTGATGAATTCTTTCATAACCTCAGTAATTCAAGTCATTGCCAAAAAGAACTAATGCCCAAGTAGACTATGTGTTCGTTTATATATTTAAACATACATACGTAATATAAATAAGTACATATTAACATGTATGTACATGCGAACGTCGCAAAATGAATTGGAATGTCAAAGAAGCGAGCGAGGTGTGTAAGGACCGCACACCTCGTTCCCTCGTCGCGCTCGGTTCTCTCTATTTACCACGTTACGAGGAAGATATACATGATATATGTATGTACAGTAAAAAAATTAATAATAGTTTATTTTCAATTTAATTACAAGCGCTTGAAATTTCTCCTGCCATTGGTATAGGGTACGTTGCGTTACTTTCAATGCTATTGGTTCGATTCGTACTTATTAAATTAGATACGAACTTTTAAACTTTACGCTATTATTCATTTAGGACAATAGTATCCGTATAATAGAAGAAAGAACAATGTGTTATGAGTGAACAGAAACTATGATTTTATCGTAAGCGGTGACAGGTCTGGAGATGACATAATAATCCTTGTGGATAAACATTTTTGTACCATATCTATGCTACCTTAGTAATATAAAAGAAATGTGTACAACATGTACTATGCCTATATATATTTATAGTCGATGTTTACTACCCATAGCACAAGCTCTGTTGTGTGTGTCTAAAAATTAGATGCTGATGTGTAAAACGGGATCAAATAATTATTTACTTTTGTATACGTGCATGTTCGCCGATCTTTGAATCTGTGTATATCTCATAATCTCCGTGTGAGCGAACGTGTGCCTCTGTAAAATTAGCAAGCAGCCAACGTGACGAGCTTCAACTGGGTAAATTAATAGACATTCAAAAGCCCTTCCTTGTTCATGTATTTATTCAACAACCCTTTATTGATGTGTTTTTAATCACTGCCGTTTAAATACTCTGAATTTTAGGTTAAACGCAATTTTCATGACGGCAACAAGATTTTGGAATTATTCGAGTATATATGTTTTGCTGAAAATGTACATGTGTTAAAGACAATTAAATCTATACAATTTACCACGATCGGTTAAGTCATGCAAACTAGTGTTTCTTCTTCTTCTTTTGCGCATTATCCCTTTTCCTAATACAGTAAGATTGGCGGGGTCCGCTACCTAAGCCTAAGGATTTGGCGAAGACACTGAATTTTTAATGAAGCGACTGCCGTCAAACCTCCATAACCTAGATATTTTCTTGGATGTGTGGGTTTCCTTACGATGTTTTCCTTCGCCGCCGAGCAAGTGATAAATATGTACACAAATCCGGAAATACGAATTTAGTGGTTCATGCCCCCGCCTGGATTTGAACCGGGGACCATTTGCTTCATCCAAACTAGTGCATTCGTATATTATTGTACTAACGATCAAGATCTACAGCTTCTGAGTATGCCTTGTACAAAACCGTTTGTTGTTGTAGTCGTCTCGACGACAATGTAGTCAATGTGGTGAAGCCAGCACCCGAAGTAGCAGTCATAGGGGGCGTATGGAACTTCCATTACAGATGATGGGTAAATGCAGGTCAGCAGTCTGAGCAGAAATGACCACAGTAGTTACAACAAATCGGAAAAACCGCCTATAAATTTCCTGTAGGGTTGTTGAATTCCTGCAAGTAAATGAGGTAACTTGTAAAGTCTTGAAAAGTCGTTGTGTTAGCAGCGGAGGTAGCGCTGCTTTGGTAACTATTTCACATGTTTGCCTCTTAATTATGTATAAAAAAGTTATCTCTGTATAGTAAAAGTTCATCTAAATCCGTTTAGCAGTCATGTATAGTCATGTATAGTAGGTATAGACAGACAAATAGGGATATTTTAAAAAGGTCAGTTCAGTATAGCTTCATTATTATTTACAACAATATTTGATGTATAAAATTGACTCTGCTATGATTTAATATTTATAAACATGTATAGACACTGAATTGAAACTGGGAAATTTTTTAATTGTAGTAATAGCAAACAAGCACTATGACGAGAAGAATTATATTATATTTAAATTAACAATTGCCCTTCTGATACAAGAAGACACATTTGATTTTTTTGTCATTGCCATGTCGTTTTGGCAAATAATTAGACGGAGTGCTTATTGGGAAGCGATTACCGTAGCCTACATATACTTTGAACACTAGACAAGTCCTTCGTACATTGCTATGCTGCCTATGCTGCTGGGATAGGCAGCATAGCTTGCAGGGCCTCCTCGGGACCTCCTTAATAACTTTTTTTTTTACTAGTCCATGCATTGTCAAGTGGTTTTTGGTTTGTGATTCACCCCAATATGAAATTATTACTTGACTATGGACTTCTGAAGCACGTCTTCTGTGAGATAACTAGACCTTAGTGTGAACGTGACCTTAGTATTGAAAAATATTGTAATTCTAATTAAAACTCGTACTCAAAAAAAAACAAAAACAATTTCAGTTACTCGGTCTGATAACATGACAAATTAATAATAACTTTAAATCGATAATCATCATACTGTATAATAATAAAAAAAAAACATAAAACAACGACATCGATTGCACGAAAAAAATTGAATTATGCATACATGAAGAACATTCGCGGAACGAATAAAGGTACTTTTACACTACTCTATAATTACGTAAGCGATAGCATCGGTATCGAGCAAGTATCGATACATCGGACGAGATCCGATTCGAATAAGCGGGACCAATTTTATTCACGAAACATTTAGCTTGTAGATAAAATCTTATGGCCGCTTCGTAATGGTCTAAGCTGAAGTTCAAACAATAAAGTTTCAATGCGTTTGTTAGTAAATCTGATTACTTTAACTAACAAAAAAGTTTTGCAGTTTAGTATTATGTGTACCGCATACTCTTATTATAGAAACATTTCTGTCTTTTTTATCTTTTTTATACAACGTTGGGCATGCAACGGATGTAAACCATACCGTAGTTTATGAAAGGTCGCTCACGCGCTGCCACCTCATTTAATATTTATTTATTTTTTATTTATTTATTCACACACATAAAGTTTTTAACATCTAGTACAACACAAAGTGATAAAACAATTGTGAGATATGTCACAAACCTCTTTAATCTGTATAAACCATGTAGTTATTTTCTGAGTTTTGTAGGAGCATACATAATAACAATAATAGATTTGTATAATCTTCAAGAATTAACATTTATATTAACTTGGCTTCAGTTTATACAACTGTGGTTTTCTGTGAGGATAATTATTTTGGTTAATTATTAATATGAATTACGATGTGCACACCCCGCATGAAGTTGCATTTTATGTATTCTCATCGTGACATGTTACGAGTTGTACACTTTAACATTTTGCTGCTCCGTTTACTTTCACTTAATTTAGAGAAAATTTTCACTTTAAATATAGAACTACTAGCTTGTACCCGCGGCTTCGCTCGCATTGATAAAAAATATATATTTTTTTTAATAAAAAGTATCCAATTTTACTTCTGATACCTCCAAGAATATGTATACAATATTCATGATGATCAGTTCAGTAGTATTCGCGTGAAAGCGTAACACGCAAACGGACATTCACATTTATAATATTAGTAGGATAACAATTCGCTATAATATACGAGTATGTTATTAAAAAACAAAAGAAATATTACTACTTCAAATATGGAAACTATTACGTGGCAAGCCGGGCAATAACACAACAACACCTTAAGAGCTTACTGGTAACCTTACTCACTCGCTGATTTATTACTCAGCTGGAAAATAAGCATAGATAAACCTGATGGATAACAAATACAACTTCAATCCCACTCATGTTCCTAAATTATTAAAATTAAACAAAACGGTATTCAATTTGAATGAGTATAGCGAATTCCAGCAGCTCTGTTCACGAGAATTTACTGGATAATTAGAAATACAATACTGATATGTATTAAAGCCATACAATTAATTTAAAATAAAAAGTTCCACCAGACTGAGACAAACAGACAAGAGATGAAAAAAATCACCACTGGCTCCTATTCGATATCAAGGTATCGCAGGAACAGTTTTTTCCAAAAAATATTCTGCATTCATTACATAAAATAAATTATACTGATTTTATAGACCCGTTGTACTCCAATATTATCCTACTATGACTATCTACTACTTTCGACGAGCTCGGTGGCTCAGTCGTGAATGACGCGACTTTGACTCCAACGCTCGTGGGTTCGATTCCCACATAAAACAAACATTTGTGTGCATGAACACGTCTGTTTATCTTGGTCTGGAAGTTTAAAGAGAGGCGCGCATCAATGCAGCCCGTCTGGGGAAGTACCTCCACCTCAGAAAACCTCAGCCAAATAAAAACTCCCTAGAGGGTTGTTGTGTTCCTGTGTGTGAGTAAGCTCCGAAGGAGTTGCTATGTAAGCAGCAGAGGAGGCATCGCGCGAGTGATACTTAATATATTACAAGTATTAATAGGCTACGGTACCCGCTTTACATCAGGTGGGCCGTATGCTTGTAAGCTGACGTAGTATAAAAAAAAGATCTACAAAAATAAATAAAAACAAATAAAATATATCCTCATCGATAACTCGGTCAACACGTAAATTGCTGAAACCTAAAAGATAAATCGCCTGTGGTCCAGAAACCTTTTTCGCAATCATTACAGCAAATTTCAAAGATAACGATTTACACGGAAGGGAAATCGGGGGCGGGAGATTTATCAAAGAAACTTTGAAAAAATCTTAATCGCCACATCAAAATCTGAGGGAGTTCCAATTATTATTAAAATCGTTCACGATAAAATCGAGTTAATGAAGAACGGTACTCGAGATGTCGATCGGCGTACTAACTTTGAAATTGATTTCGTTCCATCGTATCGATGCGAGTCGATGGTGTACACTGATATAAATCGCGGAAGCGATTCGCTTTTCTATCGGGTATCCTTTTGAAGGTTTATTTATAGAAAAATGATGGATACTCGCATAACGGAGTGCAATTAACGGCATCGACAGAGCAGCATAGAAACGCGCATTGATTTTTAAATACACAGTATATGTCTATTGAACTGGAAAGGTGACCCAGTTTTACAAATATTTTGTGGTATTTTGAGTTGTAAATTCAGTTTGTCGTTGTTTATTTGTATTTTTCAATATTCCAGTAACTTCAAATTTATTCTACAATAAATTGCACTGTACAAGTGTAATTTATTGTTATAATTAATTTAATCAAATTAACATAATCAATTGGGTGTGATTATAATACAAATGACTTCTCAATAATAGATTTTTTTTTCTTATGGCTACTTTAGTAAAGATCAAGCTACTAATTGAGATAGTTGCATGTATTTTTTGTTCGGATACTGAACATCAGCAGAGACGACTCTAGCAACGAAAACGGTTGCATGAACCTTATGGCTGATTCAGTCGTTGTTATGTATTTAATAAAGATAGCGAGTAGCTACCTGAAGGTGTTCGTATGAATTAACTGATGGCCGAAGCACACAATGTATTTGATTATGATAGTTTAAACTGCCCATTACTGTAGTCTCGTCTGCAATGATTTTCTCTGCGCAAACAATGTATTGTGGGCATATTGACTTACAGATGTAGACGGCAATGGTAGCAGATAGGTGCTGGTAGACGCTAGTTTGCATAAGCAAACTTAAACGAGGTACCTATACACAATATTAATCAAATTATCAAGAAGTTGAAAGTCAGCAGGGCTATAATCTTCTTGTTTAGAAGCAGCAAACAAACTCTGTGCGCAATAATCAAACCTCCCAACATAACAAACGTTCATAATGACGTTATCGATTTTCCAATCACACATTCAATTTGCCACGATCCCTCGACAGTTGGTGTGTCAATAATAATTCTGTAACTGTACACTGCCGAATAAAATGATTAACCTACGAGCGGGGAACGGTTGACCGGCGCAAGTTTGTATGCTGTATACAGGTTGGTGTTTAAGTAAAAATTTGAAAACGCGTTTATAGTCGCAATATAAATTCAAGAGCTAGCAAATTTGTATCTAATATTTTTCTCCCGTCCTAATTAATCTTTCGGAAGGCATGTTACTTTTTTTTTATACCACTAAGGTGGCAAAGAAGCGTACGGTCTGCCTGATGTTAAGCAGTTACCGTAGCCTATGGGCATTTGCAACACCAGGGGTGTCACTCTTGCGTTGCCGAGCCTGTAAGAACCTCTTCACGCCTTTCTTGAAGAACCCCATACTGTAGTCCCTTGGGAAAACCTCCGCAGGGAGCTCATTCCACAACTTAATAGTTCTCGGTATAAAACTTCTGTTTACTTATTGAATTGCTTATTGTGTATTGACTTGAGTTACTGATATTCTTCTAACGATTTCCTCGTTAGATGTGACTATCAATGAGTAACCAGGCTTTGAAGGACCGAAATGCATTTCTTAAAGATAAAAACGTACTTTGAAAAAAAAACACAAATATACGTGGCATGCCTTGCATTGACATGCTCCGTTTGTTCGGACGTGTGGAAAGAATGCAGGTTGAAAAAATTACGAAACAGATACATAATGCGAAAGTGGAAGCTATATAGGAGCCGATGAAGACCAAGACTCATATACCATAACCAAATTGGTCGTGTTTTATCAGAAAGTGGTGTCAATTGCTCTAGGAATCGACGAGCGTGCATGAAAAGATCTATGAATGTGAAAGAATCGAGCCAGGTTTTTAAGGACCACGCCTTATAGCGCTCCGTTCTCTCTGGTGTGAAGATATTCACCCATACATACATACAAACATAAAGGTAGTAAGAATGAAATTTGTCATTATATATTTTGACCTTTGATGTTCGATTGTAATAAAAGCAAATGTAACAATACAACCGCCTGTATTGTATAATGGAAATGTCAACATTGAACTTGGATGTCGAGAACATTTCGGGATATGACATAAATTTAATGTCAACCCTCGTTGGGTGAATGAAATGAAATAAAGAGCATATGTATACCGGTTCAAGTTACGTCGGCCTCTGCTAATTCCCTAACAGTTAGTGTGGTGCAAAAAACAAGACCTAGCGATTTTAAATGTAGATTGTAATTTATTATTTTTATTTGCAGATACATTTATGTGATGAGTTTCAACATATTTGTTTGTTGATCGGAGTTCAGTGAAATCTAACCATATGATTATAATTATGAAGCGCCAATAGGGTTCTATTGGCGCTTGTTACATGTATAGATAAAACGTAAATAATATCTACTAAGACATGTCACTATACATAGAGTATACGTATTAAGTATGTTTAATATTTTTTAATATATAACTTATAATATTAACGGTATTTAAATTACTTATCATAGCTTTTAGGGATAAAGGTAATCTACTAATCAACTAATAGATCGTGGAATATTATAGGAAATACGATATTTTGACAAACCCGATGGAGAAGTGGTTAGTAGTCTTACTTTAACAACAATGCTCGTGGGTTTGATTCTCACACAGAAAAAATATTTGTGTGTGAACATGTGTGTTTGTATTAGTCTGGGTATTACAGGTAGAAGCATTCTTGCATGCGTCTGCATTGATGCTTCTACCGTCTAGGGAATTACTTCCACGTCACGGAAAATCGCAGCCAAATAACAGCTCTCTGGTAAGATGTTGTATTCCTGCGAGTGGGTGGGTTACTAAAAATGCTCCTGAGACCTTGCTGTGTTAGAAAATCGAGTAGGAATGCGCGGACGATACTCCCTGTGTTACAAGCGTTCATAAAATTCGGTAGCTACTTTACATGTGCCTCCCGACAATAAAAAAAAATGGTGAAAAAGTTGAAATAATGTTGGAAAAATGTCATCTGATTTAACAACAAAGCTTCTAAAGGGGATATAGTGTGGGTGATACAAGTTATGACGAAAGGGTATATGCGGTGCGGTAGCTATTTTACATAAGACGTATATGTAGTATGCTAATTGGTCATATGAGTAATACAAGACAGAACTAAACAGTAAACCGCTATATCTTTATACTTAAAAATATAAACAGATACAAAACAGATATCAGTCCCGTCGCCCGCCATTATTGCTCCGAACTTTTAGTGACAGTTCATTGTGGTGTAATTATATATCATTGTTAGTTTATTTCGTTCACATATTGTCTACTGATGATAAGGTTACTATCGTTTTACTTGTGTTACACGTTAGTTATAAGCTAAATCAATCATGTATTCATTTTTCAGTCCTATGTCCTAATCCTAATATGAAGTCGCCTAATAGGTCGATGATAATGACATCTTATGATGATTAAACGATAAGAGAAACCGCTGGTTCTTCATAGACAAATTCATATTCCATTACTTTAAACGAGCAATTCTTATATACATATATATACTACTACAACTTCACACCAAATCCCTTATAGGGTAGGCAGAGAGAACCGAGCGCCACGTGACTCGATCCTTATATATCGCACTCGCTTCTTTAATATTCATTGCTCTTCTCATGCACGCTCGCCGGTTTCTAGGGCTCCTGACATCACCTTCTCATAGAACACGACCAATTTGATCATATATATATATATATATATATATATATATATATATATATATATATATATATATACATAAATATAATTCATGTATCTTGGAAACGATTCAAATGATTTGAATTCAAATTGTGTATTTAAATTAAGTGTTTGCTTTTTAAGTTTAATTACATCTTTACCGAAGTAAATGCGATATTACGCAAAAAAAAACCTAAAAATATATTTCACTGTCATCCAAATACTTATTAAAACGCACACATATCGTTCATAAATAACCTTTATGTATTCGTAGTATCAATAGTTTTCTCAAACTGCTGTTGGTTTGCATCAGTATAACATCTCCCGCTTGCCACCACTCAAATTCAAAGAGGCGCGATCTACATATTTTATGGACTAGTTTCACCGCATCAATTAAAGATTTATGAGAATCTTCTAACTTCAACTTCACCAGTATGTAGCTGCTGGAATTGAAATCACTACAACAATGTCAACTCCGTGTCAGTAGTCTGTGGGGAGCAAGTGCTTCGTACTCTTGTTCTACATTCTAAAGTTTCTTTCGTAGAACTAAAATGCAAAAATACAGTGTTATATTAATCCATTTTGTAGCCTATAAGGCATAATTATTATGCTTGTTGTTGTTGCTGGAATTTGGAGACTGATTTATTCGTTCGGTTGTATTGTTAATTATATTATTGTATCAAATAACTATTGGTACTATCATTTAACTAGTACCGATATTAATGACCAATATCTATATTTTTCTACTCACGATAGCTCGCTGATAGAGATACAGATATATTATGATGCAGATAAGATGTATCGGCTAAGGAAGATATTTATTTGTGTCTCCGTGAGAAAAATAATAGTGGACCGCGCGGTATTGACGGATCGCGTTAAAGTCCCCTGTCATTGCAAATATTCATGTTCGTTATAGAATCCGCTGCAGTATCAAATATCTTTTTTAATTTCGCTATTAGAGGTGATAAAATTAAAGAAGAAAAGTTAAGTAAATAGGGAAGGGGGCAAAAGCGCGGCGTCTTTCACTTCAGTGTAGTGCATGTTATGCAACAGTGAGGTTCACTCAGTCTCTTTTTCGAGTACAAGCACTAAAACAAGGGCTTTGCTCAGTTCAGTCTCTCGTGGCAAAGAAAAAGTAATCCTCCTATTCGGGGATCCTACGGGCAGCGATCAGCGATTGCATCGTATCTCTGTCATTGTTGCGTTGGTTGTTGTGCACATACCGCTAGTGCTTGTTCGTTATCCACCATTTCGCACGGATCCCCTCTTCTCATCGACTTATTTTGAACTATCTATCTATTACTTTACGCCAAGCCCATGTAATCCCTTTTTAATTTTTCCCTTTCACGCTTATTGAACTCTGGTGACCTCACACAATTTAAGTGTGTGACAACAAACCTTACGGACTTGGAGTTTGTCTTCTGTGAGGTGGAAGGACTGCACCATCATGAAAAAATCTGTGGTAACTTAAAAGTAGGACAAGTTCTTCTCCACATTACGATAGACTCCAGGTAAAAACTGTTCAGTCATTCTCTTCTTACATATGAGTGAGGTTGTCAATAAGTTTCCACGATGATGCAGTGTTAGCGTTAAGTAAATGACGAGCTCGGAGGCGAAGTGGTTAGCAGTGCTACTTTAATACCGCTCGTGAGTTCGATTCCACACAGAATAAACATTTGTAGAGCGGTAGGGCGCCTCAAAGAAGACTGACTGGGGAAATACCTTACAGAAAAATAATAACTCGCTAGAGGGATGTCGTGTTCTTGCGAGTGAGGGAAGTTACGAGTAAACTCCTAAGAAGTTGTTGTATTAAAAGTATGTCATAATCCGCGGTATTCAATGCATTACTGAAGTCGAGCAATGTCAAAACTATTATCACCAGCATTATCCATATTAGAACGGATATCCTTAGTAATTTTCAGGAGAGCGGTAGTCGTGCTATGACCTGGGCAAAAACCTGATGAGAAGGGATTGAGAATCTTATACGTGTTAAGGAAACAACTTAACTGCTGCTGAACCAAGCGTTTGAGGACCTTAGATAAAAAAGGAAGAATAGAGATAGATCGAAAATCTGAGCTAGATGAAGGTTTGGGTTTTTGGGTAAAGGAACGTGAGCATTTTTCCAAGAAGAAGGAAAGTCTCCGGATGTTATGGAATTATTTATGTAAGAACAGGAAGGATGATATCGAGAATCGGTAGAATCATAAGACGACTTACGCTATCATCTCATACAGATTTGACGCTACTGTATCTACAGTAGCATTAGGATTCTGGGTGTCGTAATCTCCAGCGATGTTCAATACCGAAGTCACCTGGAGGAGAAGATCAACCTGGCATCCAAGAAACTGCGTGTGTTCTACAGAGCAAAGCAGCACTTCACACACTGAAGTGCTGCTTTGCTCTGTATTCAGGCTCTTGGATTCAGGCAAAGACTTATTCGTATAATGTATAAGTCTCAAGTCATACCGCACATGATTTTCCAGTTATTTTGATTTAAAAATGAAACTACTGAATGGATTTTGATTGATTAAAATTTGTAGGGAACCAATCTGAACCTATCGATTAAAAAATAATTAGGTTGGTTTATAAATGACGATGGTGACAAATATAAAAAAGGACAACAGAATTGATAACCTCCTCCTTTTTTAAAATTGGTTTAAAATGAGTATACTAATTAGTGAATATCTACATACTAAGTCAAATAAGTTCCGAAACACTAAAATGAGTATACTGATTAGTGTAAATACATATAAGCAAGTACATTTGTACTAAAACAAACATTAAATGAGCACGTAAATCGGAACTCAATTCTATCAATTGGCCGGTGGTGCAAATGCGACGAATCGCTGATCCGGTATTATCTGTGATTTAAAAACACTGATATAAATGAACTAGATCTACGAGTGAACCTCGTATTCTTTTTTATGTCTAACAAGTGAATCTGTGTTGCGTTAGCTTTACACGAACTGAAGTTTCATTTGTATAGTATTTTTTTTTAGTTGTTTTTAAAAGAGGTAGGGTGCAACAAGCACGACTGAGGAGGTACCTTAGCCTCATAGAAAACTGCAGCCAAATAATAATTCTCTGGAGGGTTGTTGTATTGTATCAAGCTAACAGGAAGTCGGAGTAGGTCGGCAGGTTAACTTGTTTGGGCTCGTTTGAATTGTATTAGTGAGTCATTACGCAATGTATCATCAAAGGGCTCAATAAGATAAGATATCCTTTAGCCTATTTTTATTTTTTGGTTCATTTTCCATATTTTTCGTCTATACTATTATGGAACATGCCGGGTTTTGGGTTTAGCAACAATTTTAATGGCTGAACCGACTTAGACGGGACTTTCACTGGTAGGTAGAAAGACTGTTCGGAGCAGAATATAGGGTATTTTATCCCGTAAATATTTAGGGTTCCTGCGTAAAAAATGAAAAACTGTTAAAATTAGGGGGACATATCTTCTCCTCCGGGGGACTTTGCAATTTTATTTTTATTATTTTCATAGAATACCTAAGTATTTATTGTGACATAAAATAACTACGCATTTTTATGTAATAAAAATAAAATAAATATACGTTGCCTCCCGTAAAGATCAATAGATGGCGCTGCATGAAAATTTAATCGCTCTATGGTTGCATCTACGACCCTAAACTTTTTTTTTTTGTTTAAACAGAAAGAATTTGAGGTCTATAGGGAAATAAAGGCTACTAAAAGCCCAAATCTCATGCGTGCGAAGCCGCGGGCTTTAGCTAGTGTCCAATAAAGATTACACCGGTCAATTTTTCAAGTTTTACGCAGCAACTCTAAATACATTCGATATAGATACATACGAGTAGTTTAAAGAGTTATTGTTTTGATTGTAGAGTCTAATCATAGCGCTATTACAAAAGGCCTTGTATATGCTCAACACTTTTATGATTCTAGTATAAGCTATCCTCGTTTGATGATGTTCGTGAATCATTCGTGAATTCAAATTTTTTACAACTCTAAATTGAAATATTATCTATACCACTCAGGAATAATGTAACTTTCTATTAGTGAAAAAAATTTCAAACTCGAATCAGTAGTCGCATAAAATTGAAAAGCATTGTTTTAGGTAGCATATTATTTTCAGGTATAATTAACATTTGGCATAAGAGTAGAAACAAATAAATGCTTAGGCATACTTTTTCCCCATAAATACTATTTTCATAATAATTCCTTTGCTGAAATCGTCGTTGCCAACGACTAAACCAATTGACTAAAATTCAACTGAAATCATCGGTCTAAATGGTATATTTTATGAGTTTGAAATTCATGCTCAATTTGTTTTTGATAGTCACAAATAAGTTAAACACTTATCACAGGAACATCGAAATGCGTGCATATTATTGTTTAGTCTAAAGGACGATGATGATGTTGAAATTTATTGGTAACAAGATAATAAAAAAGATAAGATAAAAATTCTTTATTTGCCTTTAGACCCTCACGGGCACTTAGACACGTCTTACATTTTCAATATTATATATTATCATTATTTTTTTTTAAGTTTTTCTCTTTTTTAATCTACCAGCATTTCAAATGACCATTGGCGAAGAAGAAATGCCGAAAGAAACTTGCCAATAAAAATATATTTTATAATTTACATTAGTTGACTATTATCTATCTATCTATAACTTCACGCCCTTGCGGAGAGAACCGAGCGCCACGTGACTCGATCACTCGCTTCTTTGACATTCATTGCTCTTCTCACGCACGCTCGCCGGTTTCTAAGGCTGCTGACATTACCTTCTGATAGAACACAACCAATTTGGTATGTAAGTTTTGGCCTTGATTATTAGTCGTACAAAAATATGTTATTAACACTTATATTAAAGACAATTTGACCGCGCAATATTTATACAGATGAAATCATTATGCACGTAAATAATTATGCCAATAACTAATTATGCGAAAAAACTTTAGACGAAACCGTTTATGATATTTACAATGTTACGACTAAAAATCATATGTGCATAAGAGGGAGATTACAACAAATTGAACAAAACTTTGCCGCTTTATGATATTAGTGTAGATCGGTAAGACTACTCCTACAATAATAATTAATGTAAATAAAATCGCCTCAGCAAATCGACCAACTTTAATGCAGTTGTTGCTATATATAAATCTCGCTAATTATATATTGTTCGTTAAATATTGTGTAAATCTAGAGATTTTACATCGATGTAATGTATGCATTAAAGCAATGCAGGAAATGAGCACGTGGATTGAGAGCGCTTTATACAACCTATAAAACAGTGCATATAACAATCCTTTTAATTATTGCTTGTTTGGAGATTAATTTATGAGAGCTCACATCCTGTCATCGCTTCGTTGAAATTGTCACGGATTATTTATTAGCAATTACATTCATTGATGTACATATTCAATATTGTGGTAGAAAATGCTCTCAAATTGTCCTGTTTTTTAAAATACTACTTACACTTTTTAAAGAATTTTATCAACACTAATTACATAATTTTGACGAGCTCAACGGTGCAGTGGTAATATAACGCTACTTTGAGATCAATACTCGTGGGTTCGATTCCCACACAGGGCAAACATATGTGTGCATAAATGTGTCTAGGTGACTTTCAAAGAGGTAGCTGCATCAAAGCAGCCCACTTTACCCGCAACCAAATAACAACTCCCTGGAGGGTTGTTGTGTTCCTGCGTGCATGCGAGGTCACTAGTAAGCTCCTTAGGGGTAGCTAACAAACGTTCGAAGGCTACGGTAACTACTTTCCATGAGGTGAATACGGCCCATCTGCGTCTATGCTTCCCAACGATGTATAAAAAAAATCTAATTACGAACTCATAAATAGACAATAACTAACATGCCATGGACACAAGCATCAATGTTTTAAAGAGCAGAGGGCATATCGGTGTAGATGAGACATAATAGAATGTATTTTATTACGAATATCGCAATTCAGTTTAAATAAGAAATTATCTTTTTCTGTCCACGACAACTTACCACCTAGAAGTTATGAAATAGTAGTGGATGAAAAACCGATCCATTATCTGTTGGTCTCTAGTTCGAATTCTTGTGTGGACATGTACCACTAAATTGGTGTTTTCGGATTTATGTACATATTTGTAATTATCACGTGCTGGATGGTGAAGCAAGACGTCATGAGAAAAACCGCATGTTCAAGAAATTATATTTCGAAAGACGAATTATATTTCATACCACTAACCTAATAAAGCTCTGGTAATCCCATGGTGGTCCGACGGTAGTCGCTCTCTGTCAAAATTAGTATCTTCGCCAAATTAGTAGTCCCTGCCAATCCTGATGATTGGCAATTGAAATTTACGGATTAGGAAACGAAATAACGCTAGGAAGAAGAAAAATAATATTTTTCTATTCAGTCGATAGAGCTCTAAGGTGCTTGTCGCTTTAACATGTTGAGAATGTAGCTCGACGACCCTCACTTCGAAAACGCAAACCCGTGATTATAATACCTAACTACCTACATGGAATTATTATATCATATTTATTTTGATACATTTTGGACAACTTTACTGGCATCTGCTGTTAAGCGCCGAAGCGTTCTGGTTTCAAAACATACGTACTGGAGGTAGGACATTTTACAATTGAATATGTAGAAAATGTTACCTGGAGAAAGGTTTAATAAAGTGCCTCTTGTACTTGAACTACTTTTTGGATGCAAGTCTGAAATCAAGAATAAATCGGGTAGTAAACTGTCTATACAATTACTGTTATTACTGTTTTAAGAGTTCCACAGTTTTTTAGTTTGGTTGGATACAATTTTGGTGTCTTGTGTTGCGATTTTGGTAGTTATCATACTCTGGAATAGAGAGAAAAATATTTTTCGACTGTATCTATTTTTCTGTTGATAACAATAAAGCTTCACGTAACTCGCTACTATGCAAACAAAAATGAAAAGAAAATAGTTTGACAGAGATAGAAACAAAAACGTTCTGCACGTTTTTGTTTCTGTCATGTCGTTACATCACAGTTATTCCAAATACTCGTATGAATGTATGAATAGTGTATATATATTTTTTTAATCATCAGTTTTAAATACTGGTCACTTAAAAATCAGATGACATATCAATACCTACATGAGTAAAACGTGTATAGCCTTCCATTTTAGTTGGACCATTGGAATGTTAATTAAATAATCTCGGTAATTCTGTGGTGACAGATTAAAACCGATCGGAATTAGTTTTAATCTGTCACCACAATATTAAATACATTCAAGCGTTATTTTGCGGAAGTCGAATTTACAGGCAATTTCATTTAACTAATTTATGATTCCGCCTTCAGATACTAACGTCAATAACGCCGGCAGTACCCATCTACTACCATTAATATACGCATGTCTTGTTCAGAAATGTTAATAATTACAGGTTATTATATGAATTAAAAATCTTTCATGAATTGAATACTAATATATATGTATAATAACAGCTTTGGGAAATATTTGGAAGTATTAAAGGGACATACGTCTAACATTGTTACGTACGTATACGTATAACTTTTTATTTGTTTTTTTACTGCTCTTCCGCTATTTTCTTTGTATTATCAAACTCAACATATTTGTACCTAGTCCGGTCATAAGTTCTGTTACAAATGAATATGCCTTTTTTATGAAGTAAGTACATTTTTAAAAAGTGTACTACTGTGAGGTACATCCTCCATCAAACTATTACAGATGCAGGATGATGACCACGTTGTACCTTTTCGATCACTTGGACGGCTTTTATATAACTGTGTGCGTACACTTTGACATTTTACTTCTTGTAGTGTCCTTCAATCGTGAAATGTTTTTCATCAGTAAAGAGGTTATTTCTGAGGCTTTCACCTGCATATCAGGACAGAAGACGTTTTGATCGATCCACTCTCTTCAACTATAGGGATTGATTTAAGGCATGTCCTTTATATCAACGATAAGCGCCGAGCTTCAGGTCATGTTATATTATATAGAGTCCTAGCGCGAATCTTCATTTCTCGCCATAAGATTTTTGTTTCGTAATGGGGTTTCGGCGAATGCTCGCTTTAACAGCATTAACAGTCATTATAGTTCTAACAGTACGCGGTCGCCCTATCTTTTACTGTGTTCAACAGCAGAAGTGTTGGTATATCTGTCTGAGTACGATATACAAACATAAAGCTGATATGACCGACGGCTCCATACCCACTTTGTGCAAGGCAATCACTGCAATCCTATTTTCTTTAACATCCCATTCACATACATTTTAAGCTGAAGTTTTGTAGCATTGCAGCGTCCGTGGTCGCAGGAAGACTGATTCAGGTTCAACAAAATAAATAAAATACGCGATACTTCCGTTAAAAATTGTTTAATTCAAATTATAACTTAATTACCTAAATATGAGTATAAGTTCATATTTAATGCTAACAGCTTTATGCTACGCAAAAATAGACTAACATACATAAAATGTTTTTTTGGAAATTATTATTATATATATTACGTACCTAATAATAAATAGAAACGAGCACACAAGGACAAAGAAACATTTTCTCTCACCCATAACTCGTTCACCGTGCTAAACTATGAATATTTTAAAGTTCCATTTTAACAGGAGCTTTTGTGATATGTAAAATTAATGGATAAAATTAAAACACAGTTAAAATTAGAACACAAATAATTATCCATCGATGGATGTTTTTTTTTAAAGTTTAATTATACTGTACTTATTTTCAAATACGGATGATGTCCTGAATATACTGTATAATTTACAACTCAATTATCACTCAAGCAAAATCAAAACAATTTGTAAATAATTTACATGAATAAAACAATTGCTATCGCTGTGCATAATTCCCTGTGAGAGATGTCAGCTGCGTTCAGCCGATGTATTCAGTGCGGGCGTTCCGTAAACTGTAAGTGCGTTTGAGAATTAATTTGCAATGCAAATGAGAACGAGATAAATAAAAATGGTGAACGCAATATTATAGATTATATTAGGGGAGATATTTATGTTGCATTTTAATTTATAATTACAATACATGCATAATATATTAAATTGATTTAAGGTAAAGATGTTTTACACATAACGAAATATTTATTTTTATTTTTAGCACAGGCAAGGGACAGACATAAGAGTATGATCGCTATGTTTAAACTTTGATGAGCTCGGTGGCATAGTGGTGAAACGCGCTTCGTTCTGTTACTTTGACACCAACGCTGAGTGACTCCGATTCCCACGCAGGATAAACATTTGTGTGCATAAACATATCTATTTGCCATGGCCTGTGTATTTTTAAGAGAGGTAGGACGCATCTAAGTAGCCCGTTTGGGGAAGTACACGGAAAACCGCAGCCAAATAACAACTTCCTGTAGGTTTGTAGTGTTGTTGCGCGTAAGTGAGGTAAGCAGTAAGCTCTTAAGATGCTTGCTATGTTAGGAGCAGCGGTTGCATCGCGCTGATACGTCTTATTTAACGTATTAGCCTTGACAGATTACGGGACGTTGAATAAAATAAACAACGCCATTAATGTTTATCGTATTTAATCTAGGTGGCACAGAGTTTAAATAATAGCTTCCTTGTTAACGCGTTCTGTGCCTGGTCGGACAATGCAGGGCGACTGTTAACTTTCTCTTCAGGATATATAGAAAAATGAGAAAATCGTGCGAGACTCGCGTGGCGCTCGGTTCTCTCTGCCTACCCCGTAAGGGATTTGGCGTGAAGTTATAGACAGATAGAAAATCGTGAAAAATTAATCTTTTATTTATTTGTACTCTGCCTACCCCGCAAGGGACTTGGCGTGAAGATATACATACATACATAAATTTTATTCTTATTATTTCAGAAGATGCATTCATTTACCCTCGTTTTCTATTCGATAAATATCATTATTATCATTCGTTAGGAGTAACTAACTCCATGCGTCGTAGCTGACACACATACGTACTTTTTTTATTTGATATCTGTACTATTACATACTTATTTTTTCCTAGAGTTAAAGTGTAGTGAAGTTTCCAAATTCGTATTATAAATGTGATTTGTAGCCATTATGGTCTCAATTTGAGCTCGTATTTTTTACGTGGTTTGGTTTAAAAAAAAATATAAAAATTGTGGTAAAATTTTTTGTTTTTTTTTTTCAATAAAACGTAATTAATTTGCCTATTTTTGTATTTATCCTACTTTATATATCTATTGGTACTATTGGTACTAGATTAAACCATACAAAGAAAAATGAACAGCATTACTTTAAAAATATATATTAAATAATTTGAAGGAATACACTAGTAACAGTTTGAAAAAAATATAATAAGCTAAAATATAAAAACAAAAAGTTCTACTATGTAAGTAACTAACAACTAAGACTAACAATTTTATATGCGACGTTGAACGTGTTAAATTTTTATTTATTCTTCATGATTGGAAGGTAATGTTGAAGGGTAACTTTTTATATATGTAAAACAATATTATAGGAAGGCGATTAGATCACTTCTTGACTGTCATTGCCACAGCCTAAACCTCTGGAACTAGAAACTTGGAATTTAAAGATTATATTTCTTTTGTGCCTTAGATTTTTGTAATACCCACGGGAATTGGTACGAAATCGTAGAAATACATTTAGTTCTGTACGTGCTGGATGCTTTCCACAAACGAGATTCTCGGGTTTCAGCTTAAAGTTATTTCCAGGAACAAGAACTCCCTTAAGATAGTCACTTGACATAGAATGTGGACACTATGCTTCATCGTTCCATATACTGTTTAGGTCTTTCCTTCTGCATTTATTTACCGCTGACTCTGGAAATAACCAATCTACTACCTTGCAAACTTTATACCCATCTGATGTAAAGTGCCTATGAAGACTTGATACACGAAAAATTTCGATTCCGCTTTGCCACCCCTACTGCTAACAGCAATTCCTTAGGATCTTACTGGTAACACTCACAGGAATGCAACAACCCTCTAGCAATTATTAAATTGCGGTTTTCTGTGAGGTGGAGGTATTTCCCTAGCACAGCTGCTTTGTTGCGTCTTACCTCTCTTAAAAATGCTTAGATAAAGACAACCAGATATATTCATGCATATTAATGTTTCTTCTGTGTGAAAACCGAATCCACGAGCTTTGATTTTAAAGTAACAATGCCAACTGAAAGACCATCGTGTTTGTCTAATCTGCATTGCAGGTACAGCAGTAGTAGGAAATGAGTACCACTGCTGGAAGACTTCCGTTTTTTTTATATACAACGTCGGGAGGCATACAAGCATACGGCCCACCTGACGTAAAGCGGTTACGGTAGCCTATAAACGTTTGAAATACATTAAGTATCACTGGCGCGATGCCACCTTTACTGCTAACTACTGCTGCTCCATAGAGGTTTACTCGTGACCTCACTGATACGCAGGAACACAACAACCATCCAGGGAATTGTTATTTGATTGCGGCTTTGTATGAGGTACTTTCCCAGTAGACGGGCTGCTTTGACGCCTCTCTTAAAATACACAGACTAAGACAAACAGACATGTTCATGTACACAAATGCTTGTCCTGTGTGGGAATCGAACCCAGGAGCATTGGTGTCAAAGTAATGTAACAGCGTGTGTCACCACTACGCAGCTGCGCTCAAGTGCGCCAAGCTCGTCAATCTACATCGCAGAGAAGCATGTGGATTAATTTTGCACGAAAACACAACCCATAGAGAAAAACAGATTTTTTAGACAAGGTCAAACATCTTCGGAAATATAATTTGTTGGCCGTGCGAGTTTCCACACAATGTTTTTGGTTATCACCGAGCAAGTGATAATTAAGGCCAGTTTCCAAACATCCAGGTACTGGCGCGGCGAGGATATACCGCAGTCCTAAATCTTATCCGAATATACTCGTACCTCCATACAAAGATGATAAACATAATAACATTGTTACTAATCCAGACCTGTCGCGTAAATTGATTAATTGTATTCCTAATATATTATCCTTATAACTATATACAATCTATATTCAATAGCATGATCCAGGATTTAGGAAGATTAAATATATCAACAAAAGGTGATAATAGCAACAATAGATTAAGCATTAACAATTAATAAAATCAGATTTCTATAACACTAGTTTCTTACCTTAGTGTATATGTTCCATTCTTGCGTACACAGTACATTCGTATATACTTTGAGCAGTGATAACGCAGTGGATAAACCAACTGGTCCCTGTTTCGTTTCCTGGCATATACCACTAAACTGGTGTTTTCTTTTATTATTATTTATTTAAAACTTTAATTGACCACATTACGTTTTGCTACAATAGGCGGACTTAATGCTAGTTGCATTCTCTACCAGTCGACCTTTGGAAGTGCAGAGAATCACGATTGCGGCTATACATATACATACATACATACAAATTATACGATTCATACACACGTATTAGACATACATTACTGTTACATCTTATATTAAAATAATTAGAAATATATATATATATGTATATATAAAGATGGCGGTCTTACTGTCTTGTCGAGCTTTCAAAAAGATATTGGTGTACCTTCTTTATAAAGACAAATTTGCTGCACGATTTCTTAATAGATACTGGTAACGCATTCCAGAGTTGAATAGATTGCCGAGAAAAGGTGGTGGTCATGAAGCCTGTTTATGTACATACCTGTAATGGCCACTTGCTCGGCGATGAAAGAAAACATTGTAAGGAAACCCTCAAGTCTAACAAATTATATTTCGGAAGATGTTTGACCTTGTCTAAAAAGTTTTCTCTTTGGGTTGTGTCTTCATGTAAAATTCATCCACATGTTTCTCTGCAATATAGATTCAGAAATGAGCACATTCGTGGTAGAACTGGAAATACCAACTCGACTCTAAGCATCAGCAAGCTGATGTGGCGGTGGGCAGTCCAGGAATGGCGAATGTGAATGTCGAATGGCGACCACGAACTGGAAATGGGAGCGCTCCCCCCCCCCCCCCCCCAATCCCCCACGATGGATCGCAGGGAACCGATTGATGCAAGCGGCACAGATCCGATCGCTGTGGAAGTCTAAGTTAGACCTATGCTCAGCAGTGGACATCACAATCGCGTACGGTAAACGAACCACTTCAAGTGTAAAGTATGTATATTGCAGCATATATTAGACTTAGGAGTTTGTGACGTTGTGTAACTTTGTGACATAAGAATACGAGAATCCTCTATATTCTACTTATCTGGCTGCGATCTACTGTAAGATATTTCCCACTCCGATTTCAATGATTAAATGCCGCGACTCCCTAACTCTCTTTAAAAAAGTAAACAATGCCTATTTTTAATAAAAACCACCAATATTAAAAAGAAAACGAGTGCGCTTTAGACCACACGACCGAAGTAAAACTTCTTTAGCTCCATGGTGTGATACAGACAATAGGCCTGCACTGTGTATTAGATATACGAAACTTAACTCGCTGTGAGAGAAAGAGAGAAAGAAAATGTGTCCTCTCTTTCTTGCCCCTACAGTAATATACGAAATGTATCTCTCTCTCTCTTTCTATCTTCACTAACTTGTATCTCCCTCTCAACTTCCGTTCGCCTCGCCCTATCACACTTTTCGTAACGCTCTCGTCACGAATTCACCAGCTTACTCCCCAAGTCAAGCTTGCGTAAAGAAGTTTTACTTCAAAAAAACTCAAGTATCATTGTACAGTATTTCCTGTTCAAACAGAAAGGTGTTGTGAATATAAATTACTCTGCGTAAGAAAATAGCTCCAATATCTCCAGTCACTTGTTAGATAGCTAAAGTTAAGTTCAATTTGTCAGTGCTAAATAAATCCGGAGAACCTCACCTATCCCTCGGAGCAGACCGACTGATTTCCCAGGACAGACTGCCATTGTAGTACAATGAAATATGCAAGCGTGACATACATGCGTGAAATAACGTAACGTTACATATGATTCTGCATCAACCCCACGCAGTTATAGCGTGATGTTCCATTTTCCCATACGTCACGATATTCAGTAATTTAGTTTTGAGTAATTAGGAGCAGTTGACCTAATAAAAGAATATTAAATGTAGTTGAGCTAGTTTAAATGATCGTAAATAACATTTACCTACGTGAGGAATCATTCAGAAAATAATAGGATCTATTGTAATAGATTAAAATTTATACAAAATAATTATACGTACGTTGTATGTCTTGAATGACCTTTCGATAGGGATGCAACATCGCTGGTGTGTAGAAAGACGAGTGAGTGCTGGGAACAGGGTGAATGGAGAGGGGGAAAACTTACAGGTAGTAGGAAGCTGAAGAAGGCTCTGCTTTCTACACACAATGCAGTGCTGATCCCAATGCTAATTATAGAAGCGAGAGCTTGATAAGGTAGGGAGAGCGTCAAAGTAGAATAATCGCGTTCTAAATGAGAGTGGTGCGCACAATATGTGGTGTACATTATCACCGGGAACGTAGTACAGGAGAGACCACGGTCGCAATAATGAAAAACAGAGCTGGTCTAAAATAGAACATTTATAGGAGATATTTCCTCTAACGGGCTGCTTTACCTCTATCTCTCTTAAAGTTATAGTTCTGTCGATACGTTAGTGACACCTTAGTTCTTATGATGCCTATGGCCTAGAGTCTTATTTGTTAACTAGCTGTGCCCGCGACTTCGTCCGCGCGGAATAGTTATTGTTTTATTATTTATTTATATTAAAAAAATACATGTATATTTCTAAAATGAAAGTAGCCTAAGTTACTCCTTATTACATCAGCTATCTGCCAGTGAAAGTCCCGTCAAAATCGCTCCAGCCATTTCAGAGATTAGCCGGTACAAACAGACAGACAGACAAAAATTGAAAAATATTCATTTTGGTATATGTACCGTGTGTACATCCATATGCATTTAGTAAGAAGCGGTTATTTTAATATTTCAAACAGACACTCCAATTTTATTTATCTGTATAGATAATAGAGTGGCTTACGCATAAGTGATATTGTCTTTGACTCTACAATGTCGATTACAACCCAAAACTCCTATGATATTATGTCAGAATGTAAATTGATTTTACATTTTTTGTTTTTCAGCATGATCTAAATATTCCGCGTATTATACACCAATTATAATATAATAAACAAATACATGAATCCATTCTCGATGTATGCATGAATGTAGTTATAAAAAAAATAACAATAAAAATGTTTTGTGTTGAAAACAAAGCAAACACACACCAATTAACGTTCGTGCGTGCACGTTCAGCAACTACTTAGCAATGTCAAAAAACAGTCCATTAGTTCCACAATCTTTTTTTTAGTATTACATTCATCTACACATATATTAATATTTTGTATATCAAATATTATTTGTTTTCACAATGTAATGGAAACGCACCATTCGCTTTGCATTAACGATAAAGTTTTGATATAATTTTTTGATATCGTCAGAGGGGGCGCTTTGACGCCGTTGAAGCGATTTCTATAAATTCGTATCTAAATCCAATATCTTGTTTACAAAGGCCCTTTGCAAAGCGTCATATTTTGTGTATAGATGTTGTCTGTTAGTGCTAGTTTAGAATCGATATACACTGACAAAGGTTATAGGTATTTATATTCATTTTATTAGTCGCATTTATGATTTAATGCTTATTATTATTAACGTTACTTCAATGTTAAGATAACTTTGACATTTTTCACTACTATTGATTACATACAAATTTTTAAATTATCACTGTGTTTATGTTCATATATATTTTGTCTCTTTATATGCCAGTCATGCTTATTTAAGTTAGGCAGAGATTACCAAGCGCCACATGACTCAGCCTTACACACGACACTTACTATTTGATTTTTTTTTATAATTAATAGTATTTTTGCTATTTCACTAAATGCTACATATAAATATAGCATTCTGTTGAAGAGCAAAAATACATCTGCAGTCGAACATGTCAAACCCTCTGTTGAGGATAGCTTTTACATAACCTTTTTATACTTTTGTAAACTCTATGTTTTTACACTCTGGTATTATTCTTGCTTTTGTTTTTTGCTGTTATATTTATTGTGTCGTCGTTCGTCTTTTGTTAAGCATTATTTTATTATAACTCCTATATTCTAAATAAATAGAAAATACTCTGATATCTGGTCTTTTACCTATTTATTAAATACAGTCCACCCTTTCTTTAAAACCCATTCTTTACACCCTCTAATTTCAACAGCTTTTGATTGTCACATGAACTTTATAAATTTTGACGATAAGACATACTCTATTTTTTTGACTTGTTCTTGTTGATTTTGTCACGATTGACAAAGAGATTGAGCCATTTCAAAAATTAGTCTAGCCAAACATAAAAACAGACACAAAGAAAAAATTATCATATGCATAATATTATTATTACATTCAAATTTTATCTTCTTTTTATAGATAATACTTGCTTGAGTAACCCTATTAAGATATCTGTAATGAAATCCGTCATTATTATTTGCAGTCCACAGTTTGCCAATAAAAAAATAATGTAGCTTTTGCACACGCGAAACAATTTGCGTTTACTGCAACTCGCTTCATATGAAACAATAAACAATACAGAACTGGAGGTGAGGTAATGAAATGCAAATATGGTCGCGGAACCACTTTACCTCGGGTTTGTAAATAACAGGCGACTTCTTGATAGTGCTTGTCTGGCTAAGGCACTTAGGAAGTTATACTTGAGAATGGCGTACTTACTTATACATTTTTAGTAATTACGTGATAAGTACTAGTGCTCATAAATGTTCAAGTACTGCTTATGTTGAAAATGAGTACGTTTTTAATAAACTTTCAGGATGATATAAAAGTTTTGAGAATGATCTAGTAGGTACCCAGGTAGCGTAATTCTAGAACACTCCAAATTATATCTTTATATTTTATGAATTACAAAGAATTGATACAAAGAGTAAAAATGTTTAGATTTAGAAAGATGTCACTACTTTTTTTATACAACGTCGGATCCCACCTGATGTACAGCGGTTACCGTAGCCTACGAATGCTTGTAGCACATGAAGTATCACTATATATATTTTTTATGTCTGGGAATTGAACCAACGAGCGTCGGTGTCAAAGTAGCTTTACTAACCACTACGCTACCGAACTTGTCGAATACTTGATAACAATTGATCCACGTCGGTATATGAATGAGAAATGAAACTTTTTTTCTATCTGTGTGGATATGTATAGGTAATATATATAATAACAATTATTCGTGACAATTAATCAATTGAAAAGATTCAAATGGTAAAGAAGTTAATATGCTAAAGAAGCGAGTGAGATGAGAAGAAACCGCGTCATGTGGTGTTTGTTCATCCCTGCCTACTCCGCCAAGGGACATGGCATAAAGGTGCTATTACAACTAGTAGAAAAATCAAAATAAAGTTAGCTGTAAAATACATCAGAGACTTGTATACAGATACAGGCGAAGCCGTATGCATAATCTAGCGATTAACAAAATCTGTGTTATATCAAAGCGTATAAACGCACAGTTATGCTTACTAGACCGACGTCCTAACAGCAAAATATCTCAGAGGCATTTCATCCCAGTATTAATTACGGATCTATTAACCGAGACAAGCCATTTTCTGTTATACAGTTACCGCAAGCGGGGACTCTGTGTGGTCTGTTTCTAGTACTATTAACCTGATACATTGATGACTGATACTTTTCCGTCCGGCATAAATTACTATTCATTATGTAAGCGAATGTTTTATATGCAGGATGTCGTGATGAAGGCATACACTTTAAACTGGCAGTGTTATTTTTTAGAATGTAAATTCTAATGCTTTATACCTCGCGAATTCCTCGTTTTCCTCCTAATGGGCTGCGATTGTTTTAGACCCCGTTTTGCGTTACTCGTATCGTTACCGGCATTGTTTTATGCAAACGAGAATTTATGTATTCTATTTTTAATTTTTTCTGTAGATTTATTGCCTTCCGCATTTGAATGACTGTTGCATGGTTATTTATGATCGGATCTGATTTTCGTTTTTGTTTCGTTTATATGAGCACTAACGACCCCCTCCGATTTCGCAATCATATATGGATAGAAAGATAAATTAGAACTCTCTTTGGACAAATAGAACATAACAACTATTCCTTATTCTTTTATAAAGCGTTTAAAGTCATGTGTAATAAAATATATAATTAATATTATAAACTACTTGTTCAATTGTTTCTAATGACACAAAAAATTAATGTGTAGGTAACCCAATGGACTAAGCGTCGGGCTGTTGCTCATAACGATTTTTCTTATATTTAGCATTTCTGTACCCGTCATAACTTCTAAACGAAAGCGCTGATTCCAATAATTTTAGAAGGAATTTACATGTACATGATCATTCTTGATTATAACACTATTTAGTTAAATAAGGATTAATACTATTATGATACCTTTGGTATTTTTGATACTACGCGTATTTTTGATTGACTAATTTGAACAAAAGACGGTTATTTTTAACTACAATAGTTAGACATATACCATATATCCTTTCTTGTGGCTAATGATCAGTATTATAAACACGTAATATATTATTTTATACATCAATAGTTTTCGCAGCGCACGCCAATTTATGACATTTGTAGGCAAATTTATGATACCTTGTGTTACATAGAATCTCTAATTTGTTGAAATTTTTTCTTCTTCTTTATGTTGTACTGTATTCTTACAAATAAAGAACTTGACCTATATAATATTCGTTAGATAAGTACGGAGTGAGGAAGTATAAGCAAAGAATAAAAATCCTGGCAAGGTATTAAGCAACGTAAATGGGGAAAATTCGTTGTTTCTTTTAAATAAATGTAAGTTTATCTCATTCGTTCACAATGTTTTCAATTTTCTATTATTTCCACTACGTGACCAAAGTTATTAGGCAAGCTTTTAACCTAATTGTCCAGTCATTTAGCTAACTTCTATTTACATGTGATTAGATTGTTCTTAATTAAATGCTATCCATGTCCATGCTCATGACTTTGTGCGCATCGAGTTTTATTTTGCAATTATTTCACGGTATCTCTATACACAGGGATAGACAAATATTAACCTACCCAAATATTAAAAAATAAATTTCTTTATTTCCATTTTTGTTAAACTGAAACGTGTATCAAGTATTTAGGTCTGCAACATAAACATTTTATTTTGTTTGGCAGTAAAATTCGTCTATGACACATAGACGGATAAGAATATGTTATCAGTGCTATCACGAGTTTCTCCGTGCTTGGGAGGGCACGTTAAGCCGTCTGTTCCGGCTGTTGTCGATAGATGACAGTCGTTAAGCTAAGTCAGTGGCCCTCGGGTGGCTTGAAAATACTGGCCTCCGCTAATCCGCATTTGAGCAGCGTGTGGAGTATGCTGCAGACCCGTATCCCTGCAGTGGGATGAGTAAGTGTTGATGTGGGGCTATTTGTTTTTAGGCTTCCTCCTAGTGTTATCCTGTTATCTATAGTAATAAAGTATATAATTTATTACGATTGGCTGGACCTGTTACCTATTCCGAAATGCTGGTAGATTAAAAAAGAGAGATTAAAAGTAAAAAAAAAAACTGGAAAATTATTAAGATGTAATATGATTTAATTTAAAGAATGTAAGACGTGTCTAAGTGCCCGTAAGGGTCTAATGGCAAATAAATGATTTTTATCTTTATCTTTATAGATTTAGAGATGATACTGATTTTGACATGAAGCGACTAGGTTAGATCACACGTCTATCGACATATAATTTCTTGGACGTGCGGGTTTCCTTACGATGTTTTCCATCACCGCCGAGCAAGTAATAATTACACATATGTACATAAATTAGAAAACACGAATTTAGTGGTACATACCCATGCAAAGATTCTAAGGAACGTCGTATAATGGATTAGTCCTTTATCCATTGGACTGTCACTGTTTCTTATTCTACACCGCATTTATTCCTTTTACGGTACGTAACTAAAAATAAACATATTATTTTTGACGGTAAATTTCAAGTTACCTTACATCTTGAAAGTGGACGTAACAAAGTATTAGGTAGATAGTTAACTCAGCTAAGAAATCTCACAGCTTGAAGCTCGTTACCTCGCGCGAACTTGCACGATTTGGGTCGAGAATGTATTCTGACGTCAAATAAGTGGTGTCTTGCACTTTCAATGTCCAATTTACGTGCATATCGAACGCGTGTAAATTGGACATTGCATCGTCAGAAGAAAGGTTTAATAAATAATTACGAGGAACACAGCTGCGGATTGATCAAATTTCAAGGTTTCAATGCCTCCAAAAAGTCTTCGAAATAATCCACTTTGCACAGACTGTCGATTAGGAGAGAAGGTTGGATCCAACGATATTTAATTACGAGAAACCCAGTGACCAATGCGTGGATTAGGAATCGAAGACCACCGAAAATTACAGCAAAATGACACTTTCCGGAGTAATAATACCAGGCAGTTCAAACAAATTCGATGATAGGAAATTCTGTCATTAAAACGTTAGCCAGTAAGTGAAGTATACGTATTTACTTTTACCATATCTTTTTCAATTATTGTCATAGTTCTCAAGGTAACATCTAATAAATCCAAAATTTTTATTAGTCATTTTTACATCGCAATAGTTTATAAATACCGAAAATCCCTAGTTTCTAAATAACATTTACTAAAATTTGCTGTTAAAAAGGGCTTAGCGCGCAGTACATAGTTTTTTAAAACTCTGACGTTTATTCAACTTTTAAAATCTTAAAAAAAAATATTATTTTAATACCAATGAAACGCCAAGAACTTCACAATAAAATTAGTATTCTACAACCAAAAATGGTAAGAAACACTGACTTAAGTCATATTTCCGCCAAATTCATACGGAACATGTGGTACGCTAGTACTCTTCTGGCAATAAAAGTGTGATTAAAATCGATTCTGAATTTGAGAAAATATTGTATAATACACACATTGAAAATATACACGAATTTTGAATTTCCGGTGTCTAGAAGTTCATTTAAAAAGGCCAACATATGTATCGCGAATCGTTGGAGTTATGGGCACATTTGATTTGACTTGACTGTATTGTATTTTTTTTTATACAACGTCGGAAGGCATACAAGCATAAGGGCCATCTGATGTAAAGCGGTTACCGTAGCCTATGAACGCTTGTAATACATTATCACTCGCGCGATGCCTCCTCTGCTGATAACACAGCAACTCCTTAGGAGCTTACTGGTGACCTCACTCACACGCAGGAATACAACTAGGGAGTTGTTATTCGGCTGCGGTTTTTGTGAGGTAGAGGTACCTCCCAAAACGGGCTGCTTTGATGCGCCCTACCTCTCTTAAAGCATCCAGACCAAGACAAACAGACATGTTCACGCACACAAATGTTTACTCTGTGTGGGAATCGAGCCCACGAGCGTTGGTGCCAAAGCGTCATTCATGACTGCGCAATCAGGGTCGTAAAAAGATTATTTAAACTGTCAAACAATTGAACAAAATGAAATATGCCTTACAATAACTTTTTTTTAAGTTAGGAGGCTCGCTAATGTAAAACGGTTACCGTAGTCTATGAACGCATACAATACATTAAGTGTCACTCCCGCGATGCCACCTCTGCTAATAATACAGCAACTCCTTAGGAGCTTACTGGTGACCTTACTCATACGCGGGAACACAACATCCCTCCAATACTGGCTGATATTGAAACTATTTTTATATTACAAAAGAGAGCCATCCGCTCTATTTATAACATGGGCTCCAGGGAATCACTTAGAGAACTATTCAAAGAAATAAATCTCCTCACGGTTACCTCTCAGTACATTTATGAGAACATAATGAATGCTCGTAAAAATATAAATTCGTTTTCAAAATGTAGTGAAAATCTTAGAAGCAGGAATAGATTGCATATGTCAGTACATCGGCTTACTAAGACTAATAGATCTTTTGTTGTAAATTGTATTCGATTCTATAATAAATTACCTGAAACAATTCTGTCCTTGCCTGACAATATGTTCAAAAGGCACATCAAAAATACTCTATGTAAGAAGGGTTATTATGATATATATATATATATCGTAATTAATTAATTAATTCTGGTAGATTAAAAAAGAGAAAAACTTTAATAAGATATAATATTGAAAATGTAAGACGTGTCTAAGTGCCCGTGAGGGTCTAAAGGTAAATAAAGAATTTTTATCTTTATCTTTAATATATTCGGGTCATATCATCATTAACAAATAACAACTCCTTGGAAGGTCGTTGTCACCCACAAGTGAGCGATGTTACCAGCATGCTCCTAAGGAGTTGTTGTGTTAGCAGTATAAGTCGCATCGCAGTTGCAATATATCATTTATCGCAAGTATTCAACATTTATTTCAGTTGGGCCCTATATTTGTATGCCTACCGACTCTGTATAAAAAAAAACAAATTCTATGAAGAATCCCAGTATACGAGAAGAGTCTCTTTACAATAGACTTTAACGAACATTTTCAAGTAAAACTGTTAATAAAGTTTATCATAGCAATCCTCTTCTCATTAAAGCAAGAAATGCCATAACTTTATGACGTTGTATCAAGATAGGTATTATAATATCGGGAAGCATCACTTTCTCACTAGTATGTTTTTGTTCCACCGTCGCTTCGATTTTATCTGTACTCATATTTCAGCTCAGTACATTGTATTCTAAAATAATGCGCCATGTTGACACGCCGAGCTGATGTGGGAGATAGCGTAAAGTATTCTGACGTGAAAGCCAATAACGTGTAACAGATATAAACACGATGAGATGTACTTTACCATGCGAGTGATGATTTACTGAGATACTTTCGCATATTAAAACTAAAGAAGTACTCAGTCAAAATTACGAGTATATTGACATTTCTATTCTGGGTAATATTAATAAGAGCATGTAAACATTGTGAAAATAATAAGGCCGACATTGTAATATGCATTGAAAACGGGGGGTAAGCATGTATATACATACTCGTACATGCGCTTTCAATGAACTTGGTAACGCTACTTTGAAACCACTAGCTCGTGGGTTGGATTCCCACACAGGACAAACATTGCACAGCAATGATAACCGCTTAACATCAGACGGGTCGTGTGCCTGTATGTATCCCGACGTTGTATAAAATAAATGTATAGGTACACATAACAAAATCACAACAGGATCAAAACTGTTCTATCTATCCCCTCATGACAAGTCACCTGCAGGTAGGCAGAGAGAATCGAGTGCCTCGTGACTCGGTCCTCACACCTTAATCGCTTATTTAACGATCATAGTTCTTTTCATGTATGCTCACCGGTTCCTAGGGCTCCTGACTCCTTCTGTTAACACACGACCAATTTAGTCATGGTAGGTGAGTCTTGGCCTTTCTCAATACAGAGCCGAGGAAGTCCAAGATAATTACGTGGGAACTTAATTAGTCGATAACTGGCTGGCTTCGGTGTAAATAAACCATAAAATTATTATATATGAACGAATGCCTATCTATTATTTTTTCATGAACCTGCTAGTGTTAGTTTATAGTTTTACTTATATGAAGAAAAAAAAGAAAACATTCACAAATGTAATGTGTAATATTGTGTTAATATTGTGCCGATCACTGATCGATCAATTGATGAGATACGTAATTACCACACGAAATCATACTCAGATTACGTGATAGAATTCCTGTCAGCTGTATGTATGTACGATTATCTTCAATTATTCTTTATTAAAAATAAGAATTTCACAATCGAAGTTAACTTCGTCAATAAATTGAATAAAATTAAGACTAAACTTAATAAAATGTGGAAGAAAGGTTCCCAAATGAAAACAAACTTAACTTATTAAAATACACTAAAAATGAAAAAGCTACGATATATATATAAATGGTCTCCGGTGTACAATGTTATAGGAAATGAACATTACTATCGAAAGTTCGGTCCAAAGTGGTATTTATCCTAAAATACAATTTGACATGTTGCTCCGTTTGAATGTATTAGACATTCAAATGTTTTATTTATTTAGCTTGAAAACAATCTTTCGATTAGCTAGAACAAACACATACTATAGGTAGTTTATTTCGCTTCTTTACATTACTAGTTGACTAAAGTTTAGTATCGGGTATGTAAAGAGGTTAAGAAATATTGTACATGCATATATGTTTATATTGTAGTAGCACACCCAACACGCGTTGTCTTGCACGAAATAAAAAAATCTTAGAACCCAATTGCAGCACCATTTACCGGGTCAAATGTGTTATTACTAGGACTACAATTGTGTAGAGCGGAGTTGGTATCTTCCTCTCCTTTACAATTTTCGCAATTATATGACTTGATTATAATACATAATTTTATACTGATAAGAAACCCCCACTATATAAGATAAAGATTCCCTGAAAATTTCATCAAAATCCAGCCATTTTCGAGTCCATAGTGGACATATAAACATTCATTTTTATATATTAAAGAAGAAGAAGACAGTGATAAAAAACTTTTAGTTCGACATTGATAATAATATATTACAGTGTGTACTGTATGTTCCTTAATATTAAACAACAATTTGTATTGACAATATATCAAGCCGAAAGACCTATTTTTCATTAAATACAAACTTTTGACACAAATGATCTTGTTTGTCTCATAACAAGGGTAAACTTTCCTCATTCGGTGGCAGCTAAGTTTAAGTAGAAACTTAGACGTGGATCAACGTGGATATATAACTTAAACCCCCCGTGCGGCTAATATCGTAGTTATATGTATGTACAAATGAAGAAACTTACTGACTAACATTTCAGTGCAGAGCTCAAAAGTCTAGGACTCCAGGACCTTCTAAATGGGGTTTTCTTAGACATCCACAGCAGTCAGATTAAAAGTTAAAGTTGAAGTTGAATTAGACTTTCTTTTCGATTGTAGGCTAACTAACTTTTATAAGACTATGGTGACAAACAATAACCTTTCTGATGTAAGTAATTACCGTAGCTTGTGGATCGAAACGAATTCATGTCTCTAGGCTTCCAAATATCCAGTTACCTAATATTTTACCGACTGTGAGTGCTTCTAGACAATGAACATTTGTAATACAAGGAGTATCACTCGCATGTTGTCATCACAGCCGCTGACACCAACAACTACTCAGGAGCTTAACGTTAACATCATTCACACATATTACAACCCTTCAGAGGATTGTTATTTGGCTGCGATGTTGTTCTGTGAGGCGAATTTACTTTTAGGTACTTACTGACTTCACTTTTGTAAGAGCCTCCTTTACTACTTAGCATAGTACACTGCATGTATTTTTAACTGTAAAGACGACGATGATAAGGCTACGTACATACGATTTTTTCGTTTTCTATGTGGTAGACTCCTTGGAAAATTAGAAGCGTTCATAGACTACGGTAACCGCTTTACATCAGGTGGGCCGTATGCTTGTATGCCTTCCGACGATGTATAAAATAAATCCTACTATCGTATGAAAATGGAGGTCACCTATGTCTTTAGATGTACTGACGAAGCTAAGATTGCAGCATAAACAAACTTACGCAGTGTGCACCTAAGATAATATGAATATGGAGGTCACCTACGATATGTCCTTAGATGTACAGACGATATGCTCTTGTTTCCAGAGCAATATTAATTTGCAACTTGTTGATGATCTGAGCCCGCGTTTATCGTGCGCGTCACGGCACTACCCGCGCACATTAATCACGTGACCTCACCTCGAAACAAACAAAGAGTAGAGATAATACAGACGAGTGAATCTCGGTTTTATCATAACTAGATAATATATGCATACAGAATATACAATGCGAATATGGAAGAATGTAAGACGCGAGGAAGGCCAATAGTCAACGTCGTTCAAATTGACCGTATTTTATCAGAAGCTCTGGATTATTAGCTTTTATGAAAAGAACTAAGAAAGTTAAGGAAAGAAGCAATGTGTATACATTACATTCTCTCTGCTTATCTCGACAACGACAGTATGCTGGAGTAGAATAAGACTCGCGACTTTGATACCAACGCTGGTGGATTCGATTCCCACACAAGACAAATATTTGTGTGCATGATACAGTTAGAATTACATGTCTGTTTTTCTTGGTCTGGATGTTTTAAGATAGATAGGGCGCATCAAAGCAGCCTGTCTGGAGGAAGTACCTCCGGCTCATTGAAATCCTCAGTCAAATAACAACTCCCTAGAGGGTTGTTGTATTCCTGCGTGTGAGTGAGGTCACCAGTAAGCTCCTAAGGAGTTGCTGTGTAAGCACAGCAAAGGAGGCATCGCGCGAAAGATACGTAATATATTACAAGCGTTAATAGGCTACGGTAACTGCTTTACATCAGGTGGGTCGTATACTTGTATGCCTTCCGACGTAGTATAAGAAAAAGATTATAATGAAAGTATTATATTTAAATAACTATTCACGCAATTATCGTATTTTCGACGAATTTGTAAACAACACTTCGTCAACTATCTTTTTAAAACGCAGTTAAGCTGAAACTATGCTTGTTTAAAGTTGTTTAAAAAGTAAGACTTTCGAAAGGCCATATATTCCGAATTTAGAAGCTCATAGACTATTAGTCCAAGAGTAATTCATGTGGGTAAAAACTTATTCCATGTTCAGATATGCTTAATCTTTGACAACGCGACGTTGTTTCACCCTAAGGTGAGACGCGACGGCTTATTAAGGGGAACCTAGAACTTTGGGGTCGAGTTTACCTTACATGAGGGACATGGGAATATATTTACTCGTTTCTACTCCTGTACCATGATATCTCAATTTAACGCTTCTAACCAAAAATACTGCATCCGTCCCTTTCATAATAGGGTTATTTGAAAGAGATAGCATTTACAATATGTTTGGAAAGTATATTATGGTATGATCACGACATAGAACATAGCCTTAGGCTCTAGGGAAATTCCGTTCCGTAAGTGGGGGCGACTCGTCAATCAGTATTAAAACACTGAAAGCTTATCGCGGATTGGTTTTATCAATTGGTTTTATATAGGGGTCCCATTGTAAAAATACACTTTTTTTAGAAATTGACTTAAAATCGATATGTTTAAAATTATTTCTTACATATTTATATAAGTAATTAAGTTCTGAGTTATGTTTATTTCCTTTGATGTTAGTATCAGTAAAAAAGGGAATAATTTTGATGCTCCTTTATTTCAGCTACCTTATTCTATTTTAGGGATAATTTTTGGATGCAGTGAAAGAAGTTTAAGGCCGTCTTAGATATTAGTTTTATGTTAAGACGTAAATACATAATGAGGCCAACCTTGAAGTTTTGAAGAAGACATGTGGCCATCCACATGTCCGTGCAACAATGGTTTTTGTTGTAATTTCCGTAAGATATAGACTGCTACACAGAAAATTGATAAATACCAGTTTGTGTCTACAACCCTAATGTAAAATCGTGCTTATATTTGGTAAAATCAGAATGATGCGTAAATAATGTATTTCTTATACGTGTATACAGTGAACTACCTGCGTTAACCACAGTCTACACACAATTGCACAGACCATAATCCTCCACCCATTAAACCTATATTGTTATAATATGACAAGTTAATCGAATTGCATGTAACACGTTACATATAGGTATGTTTAATCTCCCAAGACGATACGCTACACAGCTCACATGGTATACATCATTAGATCCAAAGCCAAGCGAATTAATACCAGATCATTATTAATAATAAATCAAAGATGAGAGATAACTTTGCCACAACTAAATCGAGGTTAATAAATCTTCTATTTCGTAATGTCGGCTTGCAACCTGACTTTATCTTCGCGGATTTATCTAAGGATAGTGTTAATAATTTTATGCGCGGTGCGGCCATGGATGTATTGTGTAGTGGTTATGGATGGACCCTTTCTAGACATTTCTTTCCCACGTAACTTGCCTGTTTTTGTAAACGTAGCCGTGCGATAGGCGATACTCTTGCAGTTTGTCTGCTATATTACAGACATGAAGGGTAATGCGAGTGCGCGAGCTTCTTACGCAATCCTTTCGCATCACTCCGCACATGAAGCGCAACATATTCATCTCCGTGACACGCAGCTCCTGCTTCTCCTTTTTGGACCGGTCAGCACTAGTTGGGTTGGTACCTATATGCCATCTATCTTATGATACATATCATAAATCCCTTTCGGGGTAAGAAGAGAGAACTTCTACACATAGGTCTTCATGTACGCTCGCCAATCTCTAGGTCTCCTGGCATCACCTTCTGATAAAACACGATCAATTTGGTTATGGTAGGCAAGTCTTGGTCTTCCTCGGCTCCTACATCCTCCTACTTAGTATATCAGTATCGTAATCCTTTTTTTCAACATTATAATCTACATGTCTGAACCAACGGAGCATGTGTCTTTTTATTTTAACACTGATACTCTCTTTCGAACCTACGCTACTCTGAAATGCGGCCTACTCACAAAAATTTTGCGCAACGACCGCATTTTCGCATTTATTCCTACTTTCATGCTCTCTCTGCTATAACCAGCTCTCGATTTCATAGATTAGCATTAGTAGCAGCATTGCGTTGCACATAGCGAGCTGTGCTTGCTGGCTCTGCTGCTAATAAAGTAATAAATAGGATGTGCGGTGGCGCTCAAAAAGGCCGATACTTTATTTTTGTTTATGTGTTGAAATAATGAATAAAATAAGAATGTTAAACATATTATTATTTCATATCATTGTTTTCCAGTGGCATAAGAAATATCAATAAATAAATATCTCCAGACAAATTATACAGCGCCTAATCTCATATTAAGGGTATTTGATAACTTTACACATAAATAAATCAATTTATTTTCTAAGTACACACTTACGAGTATAATACATAAAAAGCACCAAAATAACATGTACATGTATACAAGTATTTGTCTGAATAATGAGAATTAAATCCACAACCCCTTGTGTTAAAGTAGCTATCTATTGCTCTCTATATAACTGACAGCCGAACCAAACAACCGTAGGACAAATGGAGTAATAATAGTTAATACCTTCAGACGTTAATTGAGACAGAACAGTGATAATGGTGGATAAAAGAATCAGCCTATTATCCGACTATTATCCTGGGTTCAAATCCTGGCGTGGCATGTACCATTAAATTTGTCTTTTCGTATTGATATACATATCTGTAATTATTACTTGCGCGGCGGTGTAGGAAACATGGTGAGGGAACCCGCACGTCTAAGAAATTCTATTTCAAAAGACGTGTAACTCAACCTAAGAAACGTCTAGTTTTCCCTCTAGATTATGGAGGTCTGACGGCAGTCACTCCGTTTATAAAATCAGTATCTTCACCAATGCCTTAGGCTTAGTTAGCGGACCACGTCAATCCTTATGGATTAGGAAACAGGATAACGCTAAGAAAAGTAAAGCTTTAGGCTTTCATTTGCCAATGTCAAATTTACATTAACTTTGATCTAATTAGTTTACTCGAACTAACGCCGGCTGACACTCTTCTACTACCGTTAGTAGCATGCATGACGTCTCCACTATTCGCCCTCCGCCGCCGAGACGACCGAAGCGGCCACGACAGATGAGTACCGGCCGGCGCTAGTTCTCGTGAACTAATTGATGGCCGAAACACGTACATCAGGTTAGACCAAATTGTATACAAATGAAGTATCAAGATTACATTAAATTGAGTCAAATGAATCGTGAGAATGTATTGAATTGTAGAGACGATGTAGAATATTAACAATTATTATCAAATAAATATTTAGTTTCTGTTCTTATAAATATATTCCATGTCATTTTCATGTCCATCAGTCAGTCTTGTCGATCTATCATAGCATCTTCTATATGCATAGTAGTCTCGTTGATCAATATTTCAATACGATCATTTTTCTATAGTGATTTATTGTTCTCATGCTGTCGTTTTACATACAAATAGCTGTGTTTACTTTGAATGAAGCCTATTAAAATATTGATGAGTCTCAAACTATATTCAAAATCTATGCAGTTTTAATGCATCTATAAATAATGGAACATTATATAATCGCTGGTCTAAGTGTAAGTTTCTTGTCGTGAGTCCGTCAGTTATTATATAGTTATATCAGTTATTATATGCTCGAGTTTTGCTCGAAAGTTACCGAAGTTTTTTTAGGCAAAGAAGGATACAGCGCACCTGATGCTATGTGGTTAACGTAGCCTATAACTTGCAATACAGAGCATATCGCTCGCTGCTAATACAGCAACTCGTCAAAAGTTTAACCTCGCTCCCTCGTAGGGCCATAAAAACTTCACCGTTCCCCTATCCCTCGTAACTACGCCTGATGTGAAGCATTTCCAACGGATAGAGAATGCTTGTAATGCAAGAAGTATAGCTACCCCTGCAATTTAAAAAACTAAAAAAAAAACTAAAAAAACTTTAAACTCTTTAGAACTCTCACAGAAAACCGCACCCTAATAACAACTTTGTTTTTGTGTGAGTGAGGTCACCGATAAGGAGTTGCTTTGCTAGCAGCAGAGGTGGCATCGTGCGAGTGATACTTAACATATTGCGAGCGTTCATAGACTACGGTAATCGCTTTCCATCACGTGGGCCGTATGCTTGTATGTCTCCCAAGTTTATATGAATAATAAAAAAACAATACGTAAGATTATTTTTTCTTTATCGAAGGTGGAAAATATAGAAATCTTTTATTATTTAATTTATTTTAGATATTAAAAATTCCCATTTTGTACATTATTGGCAAGTTCAGCAAACCTCTAATGTTGTTTATAGCGAACTTGGCCTCTTTTTGTTTGAGTACACAATGAGTTCACAATACAGACAATGATAGCAAAACCGAATTAAATATTCAGATTAGTAAATTTAATTTCCATTGCATTGGCGCAAATGAACTTGCTTCACACAAAATCTATCCAATTATAAATAATTGAGTACATCATTAGGGGGTGATTCTTTAGGTGGCGTAACTCGTTTACGAAAAATCTTGCATGAATGGCTTGTTAGCGTTTTCCAGTTGGGCTCGAGAGTGCAGACTCAATGTAAGGCAAATTAGTTAAAAGGGCTAACATCTCATTAGCTTCATTTTTTTTTTTATACAACGTCGGTTGTCATGCAAGCATACGGCCCACCTGATGTAAAGCAGTTACCGTAGCCTATTAACGCGTGTTATATATTGAGTATCACTCGCGAGATGCCTCCTCTACTGCTTACACAGCAACTTCTTAGGAGCTTACTGCCTCACACAGGAACACAACAACCCTCCAGGGAGTTGTTATTTGGCTGCGGTTTTCTGTGAGGTACTTCCCCAGCCGGGCTGCTTTGATGCGCCCTACCTCTCTTAAAACATCCAGATCAAGACAAACAGACATGTTCATGCACACAAATGTTTGTCTTGTGTGGGAGTCGAACCCACGAGCGTTGGTGTCAAAGTCGCGTCTTTCACGACTGAGCCACCGAGCAGGTCAAAGTTGTATGAAAACAGCGCATACTTACAGTGATTAATATAACAGGAAGCTTCTAAAGAGATGCTGTGTTAGTAGTGCGGATGGATAAATACTTATAGTGTATTTCTTTATACATTTCAACAATTTTACCGCCAACGGTTACGTATTCGATTCTTGTACGTCACAAGCATATCTATGCGTGAACTTGTCTATTCTTTTTGATCTGGGTATAGTCTATGTACTCGTAATTTGTTGCGCTACAAATAAAGAAGCATAATATACTCCTGATAGAAGGTAGTTATCCATCTGCAACCGCTCACAAGTTACACATGCAAAAACTCCTCGAGGTCCTTCTGGTGACCTTAACTAATCATAAGATATAACCATTTGTAAAAAAATGTTCTTTTGCTCCAAAAGGTGAAGGTACAGAGTAGATACGTAGGTGAACTTTATCACTTTTAATTTCATACCTATCTTATTTCGTACGGAGTAAAACTTACTCGTACAATCGCAATTCGAATATCGCAGTCGCAGTCGCTCTCTGCACCATAGTTTTTAATCCCTAGAGTCTCGCTTGATGATATGTTTTCAACGTCGGGGTTGATTTTAGCTGGATTAATGTTAGTAGCAATTATTTGTACCACAAATTTTACTTGTAAAAACATATACTCAAACATATAAAAAATATTGTATATAAAAATATTAACGAAATTTATAAAAAAAACATATATTACGCGTTTAAGTGCCCACCAATGGCAGCTCCCAGGAGTCCAATGGCAGCATAAAGAATTTAAATTTACTAATATGATAAATAAAAATTCGCCATAAAAATTGATTAGGTACGACCCTCAGAAACATTAACTGAACTTTCTACTAAACAACCGAATCGAAAACAAATCCCTCTTTCTTATTCCCTGTTTGCACCCTAAGAATAGCCATAATTTTCCATCGCAGAAGTCAAAGGGGAGCTAACATTATGGGGTGAATGCAATTGGACCTATACAATGAGACATATTTTTTGTACTAGCAAATAGGTGTGGGGGTTTAACGACCTACCAATTTGGTCGGCTATTCCCTGTAGATGTTTATTGTTATTATAATTTTGTCGGGTTTTCGCTTGCCTACTTTTATATTCCTTAGTCACCTAATTGATTCTATTAGTAACAAGTGCCTATCAGCGAATATTTGAATGCGGTTAGGTTTGTTGTGATGAAAAGTATTATGGGAGACATATATCCAGCAATCATATGGGAAATGATATTTATGATAATTAGATTTTCTAAAGTAATAAAAGCAGTTATTTTGTTTTCAAGTATGATTTTGGTTACCTGAGACTAATGGGCAAGAAAAGGTGTCTATTTTAATTTCTATTTCAAAAGCATGCTCCAAGTCTAGAGAGATTTGCGCTAAAGTAATAAGGTTTATAAAACGTATGTAGAGGAGAATGCCCATTCATGGTTTCAAGTTGTGCACACTTATAACAAACATTAAAAATCAAATCGTTATTTTTCACTACGTCTACCAAAAAATTAAGCCATAATTTCTGTATGTATGTCTGTTGATAAGCAGGGTGCACCATGTGCAAGTGAGGTTGGATTTGGCTCTAAAGTTGACATTGAACCACTTACGCCCCAAAATTAATTACATTGGACACATCATGCAGGTTGGAGAAAAAGCCAAAAAGAACTTTTATGCGTTAACTCGAATTTCCACCTCGGCATGGAGCTTAAGGTTTAAAATGTTAAAAATTATTTTTACAGCCACATACTTAGGATGTATTACGTACGGTTCACCTGCATATGCTGATAGGGCTACCATAGGTGCTGCGCGTCGTAAGTTGATTCAAAGTCAGCGTCCCGCTTAGACAGACAGACATTAAATAAAGAGTGGTTAGAAATCGATCATCCCGTTGCGCAATGTTTAACTAAGCATAGAAGCTTTAGAGCTGAGCTCTTTTCGTTTAGACTTGTGTCATCGCCTTTATGTGAGTGTTCTACAACAAATCATGAATTCGAGCAAACAGCACATCATGTTCTCTGGGAGTGCGATCTCTGGCAACGGGAGCGGGACGATATGTTAAATTCCTTGCGTGTCACATCCGGGGTAGTATACTATTCTGATTTGGTGGCAACAAGCGAGAACTACCAGGCGTTTAGGCGGTTCTGCAATCTATATTATTGAAATCGATGTGTAAGGTAACAACTAACAATTTAGATCCCAATAGTGTTAGCTATCTGATAAGCCGTGGTGCACGGCAGTCGAGCTTCACTTGACTTTTTCCATCTCTTTGAGATTTTCTTAATGATTTATTTGTCATATAGTTGTCTCTCACTTTGCCACGAGGAAGTCAATTCCAAAACTTCCGACTCCTACAAATTTCTTCTGATTAAATTCGTTGTGAGTTCCAAGGCAGCTGTAGTTTAACCCCCGGGACAGCAATGAACTTCACTATTCATTGCCTGTTGATTCTGGCTATACAGGAGATATAGTATGATGGGAATGAGTAGTGGGCCTGTCCCATAAAAAAATAATGTTACTTATATTCTAATATTATGGTTGAAACCTTATAGATTGCAGCCGGTTTCATTTCTGCACAACAAAAATAATATTGAAACCGAACTCCATACAACAATGGGTATTCTACTTTGTAACTTTCAACATTATTTACTACTAATAATTAAATAATAAAGTAATACTATCAAAAATCTAAATGTTTCTTTGGATTTACTAGAATCATGTGCCTAAATGAATGGAATCAAATATGGAAATAAATGCCATACGTTTTGTTGATTACCATTATATAAATAAGGTGTAAATTCTGGTCACACATAATTTGATCATTTGTATATAATGAGCTTGCTTGATTGAATAAAATTGCCTATAACACGGCATCAAGATTTAATGATATTCCATTTCTTAATTTCACTAAACATTTACTATTTTGTGGGAGCGTTCCGCTTAAATTGTATGATTTAGTACATTGAATTCGTTAGTTAATTCTTTAAGGTCAGAAGTTAGGGTCGGCAACGCATGAGTGACACCCCTGGTGTTACAAATGTCAGTAGGCTACGGTAACGGCTTACCATCAGGCAGACCGCACGCTTGTCCTTAGTGGTATAAAAAAATTACCCTCTTATTAACAAAATAATCTTACATTTCGCCCATGTCGGTATACTTCATCATGAAGAACTCATTATCACGACACTACCTCCAAAATATACCAGATTTCATCATGATCCACACAGGACGTCCGATCAGTTTATCCGTAAAAAGAATAAGAAAGAAGACGGAAGAAGAAAGATAATCAATAAGGGAGACACATAGAGGAAAAAATAAATATCAGAGTTTATTAGTCTGTATTAGAAGTACTTATTATTCACATTATAACATGCCTGACTTGAAAGCATTTGAAGTTTTAACTTAGATAGTAGACTCGAAAGGGTAAGGGAAAGATTAAGACATAATTAGAGAACAAAAAGATATTACGGAAGTAAATATGAAATATGTGCATAATTTGAGGAGAAAGATGTAATAAAAAGAAAGTGAAGAGATGAGTGAATTGTTGTAACTTCAACAAACTTGATACTTGCAATAAATACTATTCACAATAAATTTACATGAACATGGTTTCTAAATAAGGAAAGGAATAATAAAAAGAACTATAATAGTAATTGAATAAAGAAGCATGAACTCGTCATTTTACTTTTATCTTTCCAAAGTTTTCATCAGAACTTTCAATAGAACGAACAGTCGTCGTAGAACCATCTGTTAAACCATCTTATTACAGAACAAACATTGTTTTCAGATAGCCTGAAATCGAAGTACTGTTTGCCAAATTAATATCATAATAAACATATACACTACCTACGCAAAAATATATACGAGTATTTTAGTTATACTTGAGATACGAGATCATTAAATCATATTCTTTAGTATATCGATAGCAACTTTTGACATTAAGTTGGGCAACAATTCTTTAAAAGTGCTCAGTAAATTAACTCAAAATTTATTTCTAGCACAAAAATCTGTTATTTCTTTTAGTACAGCTTCATCTACAATTTGCTATCACGCTGTGTCTTCACGTCGGTGAAGCTCGTAAAAAATGTAACGGCCGAGTTATATTACTTTGTAAATGAGTTTAATAAATTTTGACAGACGCCATAAAGTGAACCGAAAAGTGTAAGTCAAAAACAAATGTACACCGCAGGTGTCATTGACAACATGATGTCAAATCGGTTATAGTCGACAATGTGAATCGACTTCTTTATTGGGGTTCCTCTTAGTAATATGAAAACAAATTAATTATCATCTTACCTTATTTTTATCAGAAGCTAAGCTGAATAACTTAAGTTAAGTATTCTCCCAGTTATGTCTCAGTATATTTATGAATTCATAATGTATATTAGTGAAAATCTCGTAAATTTCCTTTTCAAAATTCTATGAAAATGTTAGAATCAAGAACGTTGATACATCTGCTTATATTATACTCGTATTAACACTGGAAGATCTTTTATTGTAAATTATATTCGATAGTTTTGTTCCATTCCTGATAATATCATTAAAACGCACATTAAAACACTCTTTGTAAAAAGGCTTTTACAAAATTGATAAGAAATTTTTTTGATTGATAATGAAAGACGACGTTTAAAAAGGATTCAGCATTTAATACATACATGAATATATCTATAACTTGACATAATTATTATTGTACTTATTTTTTATATACTCTTTTAATAAATTTGTATCAGTATAAGACACAAATTTATTAGAATATGAATTGACAATTTGAAAGACGCAAGTGGCAAGTTTCTTTCGGTATTTCTTCTTCGCCAATAGTCACTTCCGAAATGCTGGTAGATTGAAATTTAAAACTATCAGAAATCGATAAGTTACAATAACATTTTATTAACAAAATATTTGATATATAAATCGCTGGGGAAAGCAAAGATTTTTATCTTTTTGAGAACTCATTGCTTACAGAGTTTGTTTTATACTTTTGTGTCATATAAGCCGCTCTATGACGCACATTGTTCGTTTTAGCTAAACAAAATTGATTATCCAACTTAAGCATTCAATTTCGATTATATATTATTTACGAATATATTTAAATAAAATTTGTTTTAATTATATCAATAAATTAACAAATGTAATTATATACAGTCGATATACGGATACCAAAATATAACTTTCGTATACAAAAAGGACCATGACTTTATATACGAGTACAAACAAGCATTAAATTAAACAATTTTTACCGGAAGTATCGCAGGAAGACTTCCTGTGACCACGGACTCTGCAAAGCATTCGAAACGTCAGGTTCAACAAAATAAATAAAACACGCGATACTTCCGTTAAAAATTGTTTATTTCAATGTGTAACAATCGCGAAACCCCAAGACAAACAAGCATTATTTACAAATAAATAAATTTTGTTTCAAATTTTAAATTGTATACTAAACCAGTGCTAAATAGTAGTAATTCTTCTAATGGAACAACACATAATGAAAAATAATAATAAAAAACATGAAATCATACGCTGCAGCTGTCGAAAAAGGAAATGCCTATTTGTTACTTCATCATAACATCGGTTCGAAAAGGATTTTGAAGTAACGTGTTAATTACGTTTTAATATCATACGGGACCCCTTCTGTTGTCATCGGCGGCATACTACTTATTGTTTTTATTTTGTCTCGTTCCTACTCGCCACCTGCCGGGAAGCCATTACGACCGGATCCGAATTCACGACTATCACCACAAATAAATATAATTTTATTTTGATTGCCTTTTCTAAGGTTTGTTTTGAGCTCTGAATGTGTCTACGTGCACTTTTTTGTAAAGAATATTGTCGCTTGTGTACAGTTTGCATAATTACTAGTTATAATTAATAAAACTCATGAATATGCGGAATTTATTTACATTATTTATTATTTATTTAAGATAGTAAAACCAAGTACGACTGGCAACTGTGGTATGAGATTTCCGTCTAAAAGTTCTTAAATTTTATTTTTGTTGCTATTAATTAAAAAGTAAGATGGAAATAAAACCAGTTGAGAATGCGTAAGCTTGCATTGCCAGAGGAACACCTGGCTCGTCAATTATATAACAATTCATTTTTTTTTTTGTTTTAAGTTTTCGGCCATTTTGACCATTTAAGGAACATAGTCAAAATGGCCGAAAAATTAAAAAGAGATAGGAACGGAGTTCCTGATCATTCCTATTCTACTTTTTTATGCTGAATCCGAATCTGAAGTCAAAATTCGAATATTCGAAAAAAGTGACAGACACACGCACACACAGACACACACACAGACAAACATATATATTTCATATAGGAACGGTGTTCCTGATTAATTGGAAAGGAAAAAAAGTATTTTCCTTTCTCTAGAAATCCATGAAAATACATTTGACCAGTTTAGTATTGACGAACCCAGCTATCGAGTGATTAGCAACGGCTATTTTAACACCATGGGTCGTGGGATCGGTTCCCGCACAAACCAAAAAATGTTTGTGAGCATGAACATGCCTATGAATTTGAACATTTACCATGAATATGTATTTACGAAAAAATGTATTTACATATGCTTCTCAGTAGTCTAGTATTCACAGTATAAACGTCGCTTATTTGTATAGATGGTGCTGCTCGTAAAAAGTTCCCGTGTTAACAGCGGGGTAGCAACGGGCCAACTATCATTCTTGTATTTCAAGCGCTTATAGGCTATGGAAAATACTTTACATCAGGTTACATCCTGACGTTGTATAAAAAGTAGGCACTCATAAGGACTGCCGACAGAAATGAAAACTCATAACTCGTGCTCTAGAAGTGGTTACAGATATGCTGCTAACATAAGCTTGCTTACAGGAACTAAAAAGATTACGCCTACCAAAAATGGCTGAATGCGCCTAAAGAAGTTTTTAATGAAAAAATGTAATGATAAAACACGACCAATTTTGTCAGGTTAGTCTTGGCCTTCCTCGGCTCTTACATTCTTCCACTTTCGCATTGTATATCTGTTTCATCATTTTTTCATACCGCATTCTTTCTACATGTCCGAACCAACGGAGCATGCCGTTTCTTATCTTAACACCGATACTCTTGCAGACAACTCTCTTTCTTACGTGATCATTACGAACGCAATGCTCTCATCTCGATCGCATTTATTCTACTTTCATGCTCTCTCTGCCATACCCATTATTAAAGAACAAATAAAAGTATAAGATTTTTTCAAATAGCAAACTTCGTAGATGTAGCTCTGATCTAACAAGTCATGAGGAACGAACCAAATTTATTACACATTAAATTTAAGAACGTGGAATTGAAAAGCAGCCCGTCTGGTGAAGTACCTTTACCTTACAGTAAACTGCGACCAACTAACTGCGAATGAATGAGGTTACTAGTAAGGTCCTCAGTAGTTGCTAATGCAGAGATGCAACGGTAACCTTTCTACATTAGGTGGCACTTAAAAATTATGACAAAATACCGTATTTTGTTGAGTTTTGATAGAATATAGCGTATTAGTAATTATTTCGCATCAGTTTTATGGTAGCGGAATGTACTTCCTTAATCGAAATGCTTTGTTGCATTCTATTTCTCTTACAAAGGCACATAATACTAGAAACAGACGTGTTTAGGCACACAAATGTTTATACTGTGTAGAAATCGTACCTACAAGCCTTGGTGTTAAATGTAGACATCTTACATTTTTTGAATTATAAAAAACTATCTCTGTGTTCAAACAAAATGCACGAAGAGAGTCTCACACTTAGGTACTGCATATATGTACATACATCTCAGACTGGTTGTGTTCCGCTTCTCACGTCTCATAACATCAACCAGTCAACCATACGACACTTTTCTTAATACCACTTAGTGATCCCCTTAATTAATTTGATACTAATCTTGACCGTAAATTGTCTGAATGTCATATTTGGTGTCATATTACTATTGATGAGCTCGGTGGCGCAGTGGTTGGTAGTAGTTGGTAACGTTACTTTGACATCATAGCTTGTGGCTTCGATTCCCACACATAACAAACATTTTTGTGTTAGTACATGTCTGTTTGTCTTGGACTGGGTGTTTTTAAAATGCAGAGCACATCAGACCTACTGCCTGGGGAAGTACCACCAACTCACAGAAACCACAGCCAAATAATAACTGTTGTTCTATTCCTGCGTGTGAGGACACCAGTAAGCTCGTAAGGGTAATGCTGTTGAACTATATGCTTGCACGTCTCGACTTTGTTCTAAAAAAATGACAAAAAGAGCTATTATAGTATAGCACCTGGACGATTGAGCTTTGTTAGGTGCCTTTATGATTTTGTTTATAAAAAAATCATTTCAGGAAAGATACCTGTAATTTAAAAAGCAAGACCTTATCTAATCCAAATTTTTCCGAGATATTCGGAGCTTCCGAGATATTTATAGTTCCACTATGGATATGGATTTCCTCATTTCGAATTCTATTGCGCAGCCAAACCCCCAGCATTACCCTTTGCCCATAGCATATTGGGCGACCTTGAGATTTCCCATACAACCCGCAGTACTATTAATTATTCTGTACTGCAGTGAAGGGCCATGTCTCAGTCCCGTATGTCATCAAAAGCAACACACCGAACACTTTAGTCTTCAGGCGTTGAAGTTTGTTAAAGTACGATCCAATTTTTAGAATGTCTTAGCAATAAACCGAATTGACATTGATCCGTCAACTAGCCACTTAGAGCTCCGCGGTCTCTTGGCCCATGACAGTGAGTTGAGTTTCAAAGTAAAAACGTTCTACGACCATTTGGTTATTTCCCTGATACTATAAAAGCAATCTATGAAATGGTTAGGTGGTGTAGTAGCTGAATATCATCTTTAGAGTCAAAGCAGTTTTCCTCACGATATTTCTCTTTACCTCAAGTGCAGTGATAATTACAAATATGTTCATAAATTCGAAGGCACGAATTTAGTACTTCATGCCAGAATTCAAAGCAGGTACCTCATGAGATTATTTTATATAAGTTATTACACATAAATCTGAAATTACATTTTAACAAATACTTACTTACTTTCGTATCATTACGAAAGGCCATTTTGAGATCAGTGCTCATGATAATTTAATAATGAATGAAAATAGCATGTTTTCGCAACTGCCCACATATCAATATGCCACTTGCCTCTAGCACATATATTTTATCATCAATATGAACGTATCTCTTGTAGTGTTTCGAAAACCTCTTTACTTCATGCAATGACCGCACGGTTTCAGTATTTGAGGTCACATTAACAACTGGTGTCATTCAATTTGCTAACTGGGATATGCCTTTTTTTTTTTTTTTTTTTTTTTTTTTTTTTTTTTGTGACGCGGGGAAAAATGCGTTACGCACACCACCGGTGCCTGGGTGGCCTCCGGTGGTAGTGTGGGACTCGCCGTCGGCTGTCCGACGGTATACCCACTAAACGACCCCGCGAAATGCCATCGGCCGCGTTGGTGTGGTGCCCCGGATCTGTCAGCAACAGGGCACCACTGCGACTGGCCAGCCCCTCAAAAGGGGCCGGACTTCTTCTCTCTAGGGGCCATCCCGGCAAATTGGGACAGCCCCTCCGGCGGCGGGACCATTATGGGGCCAGGTTCCCATCCTGACCCCTAATCCCACAAATTAGGGAGGCGGCAGTAGGTGCGCGTAGCGCCTACGCCGCACTCCCGTCCGCCGTCTCCGGAGCGGAACAGCCAAGGGATCGTCCTCCCTGTCCCGCTCCGAGGCCTCCTTCTGGGACATGACCGTCTCACAGAAGGAGGCCATCGCCTGCCAGGCACTGTCACTCCCGAGCATGGAGCGGACCACGCTCGGGAGCGAGAGGTCCGCGCTTCCTAGCGCGGACACCAGATCGTGGCGCTGCCGAGACCACATGGGACACTGCTCCAGAGTGTGCTGGGCAGTGTCCTCGGCCGCGCCACAATCGTGGCAGCCCGGCTGCTCCTCCCGCCTCGCGACCCGGTGCAGGTACTCACCGAAGCACCCATGCCCGGTGAGCACCTGCACCATGCGGAAGGTGAGGGGTTTGCGCCTACGGCGCATCCACGACTCCAGGACCGGGCGCAGCGCATCCGCGACGCGGACTCCATACCGCGGCTGCGCCAGGTCCTCCCCCCACCTCCGCATCATTTCCGTATGCCCTCGCTGGCGATACCGCCCCACCTCCTCCAACGTGGGGCGCTCGCCGAGACTCCTCCTTTCAGCAACGAAGCCGTATACCTCGGCGAGCACCTCCGCCACCAACTCCCAGGGCGGGTCGCCAGCGAGGGCGGTCGCGGCCGTCCAAGCTACCGTACGGTACCCCCTTATTGCCCTATGCGCTATGACCCGCTGCGCTCTGCGCAGCTGAGCCCTGTTCCGAGCGCAGAGGGCTTCCGCCCATATGGGGGCACCGTACGTGGCCATACTCCGGCAGATGCCGGAGTACAGCCTTCTGCACGCGGCGCTGGGCCCGCCCAAATTGGGCAGAAGACGACCCAGCGCCGCCGCAGCTCTGATGACCTTCGGTCCCAACCGCTCGAAGTGGGGGCCGAAGGTCCATCGTCCGTCAAGGGTGAGGCCCAGGTAGCTCATCTGGGCACTCACCCTTATCCTCTCTCCTCCAATTTGGAGGTGCGCTCCCGAGGGGGGGCCCCGCCTACCGGTCCCGCGGAAGAGGAGGGCTTCGGTTTTATCCAATCGGACCCGAAGCCCAAGCCTCTCTATGCGGCCGACCACCAGTCCTACTCCGACTTCGGCCAGCCGCGCCGCCTCCACGAAGGTCTTACCCCGGGATGTGACGAGGGTGTCATCTGCATAGCAGATGACACTCATCCCGGGGAGGAGACGGCCCCGCAGGACCCAGTCGTATGCGAGGTCCCACAGGATGGGGCCCAGAACGGACCCCTGTGGGACACCGCACACGACGCGTCTTCTGACCATTTGGCCCCTCGCGTCCTCGTAGCGCACCGCCCTGTCCTCCAAGTATGCCTTCAACAGTCTCCCCAAGTACGGAGGCACCTCAAAGTATTTGAGGGCCTCCAGTATGGTACTGTGGGGGAGGCTGTTGAAGGCATTGGCGATGTCTAAAGACACCGCCACCACCACATCTCCCTCGCGCTCCGCATCCTCCGTCACCGACCTTAGGCGTCTTATGGCATCGACGGTCGACCGTCTGGCCCGGAACCCGAACTGGGCATCCGATAGGCCCGGTCCCGGGCCATCCTCCAAGTGCTGAGCGAGGCGGGAAGCGACAACCCTTTCAAGGGCTTTCCCCGCCTCGTTCAGCAGAACGACCGGTCGAACCGCCGACCCCGAGTCCGGGGGCCGGTCTCCCTTCAACAGAAGGCAGAGCCGGCCCACCCTGAAGGGTCCCGGGCAGCACCCCGACCGCAGGCAGCAGTCGAGGAGCTCCCGGAACCTGTCTCCGAGGTGCACGAGAGCCAACGCTAGCACCTTCCCGTGCACCCCGTCCGGACCCGGCGCCCTCTTCTTGCCTCGGAGGCGGTCAACGACCGCCTCCATCTCCTGGTCGGTGACGGGCAGCGGAGCGCCCTCCTCCTCTCCTCTGGAGTCCGACGATCGGGCCATCCTCGGGGGAGCGTAGCCCCGTGGGTTGTCGGGGAAGAGTTCCCCGACAACCCTCTCCAACAGGGCCGGCTGGAGGGTCTCCGTCAGAGGGGCCGACTGAGCGCGGATTTTGTTCCGCGCTCCCCTGTACGGTCGGCCCCACGGGTCCCGGTCTAGGCCCTCCAGCAGCTCCTGCCACGCTCCCTCCTTGGCCCTACTTATGGCCATCTGCAAGGCTTTCTTCTTCTCCACGTAGATGCCGTGCAGATGGCCATCTCTTCCTTCGTCCCGGGGGCGGCGACGCCTGCTCCGAGTGTACGCTCTACGCGCCCCGTTGCAGGCGTCCCGGAGGTCGGCTATCTCCGCCGACCACCAGTAGACCGCCCGCCTTGGAGGCGGACGCCCAACGCTGGGCATGGCCGCCCCGCACACCGCCGTGAAGGCGTCGCAGAGACGACCAGCCCCCTGCTCCGCGCCCAAATCCTCCACTGGCGGGAGGCCCCAGCGGCCGACAATGGCCGCCTCCTCTGCCAGTTCCCGGTCGAGCCTGGTGAGTGCCCAACGCGGGAACCGACTCCGCCACCGGGACGAAATCGCCGGACTCCCGGGGGCTCGAGACACCTCGAACCTGATGTATCGATGGTCCGAGAGTGTCTCTACCCCCGTCTCTACCCTCCAATCCTCGATACGGCGCGCGGTGGACGCGGTGGCGAAGGACAGATCCACCACCGACCCTCCATTCCACCGCACGCACGTTTGGACCGTCCCCCTATTCAAGAGGGACAGTCCCGCGGCCAGCGCCCACTCCTCCACCTTCCGCCCTTTGGCTTCCGTGGCCGGGTTGCCCCACGCCGTGGACTTGGCGTTGAAGTCCCCGGCCACGACAACCTGGGCGGGCGCTAGCCGCCTCACTGCCGACCCGAGAGCGTCGAGCAGCTGCTCCAAGGCCGGCAGGTCGCGGTTCGGTGAGAAGTACACACCGATTATTGCGTACTCTCCCCGAACCGCCGCCACGTAACCCGCTCCCCTCGCCCTCACCACGAGTGGGGGGCTGGCGCCAGGCCTCGTGACGATGGCCACGGATCCGTCCTGGTCCCCGGCCCAGTTAGGCCGGGAGGGCACGAAATATGGTTCCGCAACCACCGCCACGTCCACGTCCCACTCCGCCATGGTCTGCAGGAAAAGGTCCTGAGCCCCGGCGCAGTGGTTGACGTTGGCCTGTAGGAAGCGAGGATGTCCGGCCATTACTCGGACATCCTAGCCTCCGGCGCCTCCTGCCGCCCACTCCCGCGAGAGGTGGGGGGCATTCTCCCGCGGATGGATGGGGGGTTGCAGAGACGGCCCCCCATCACGTGACTCGCCTTCCGTCCGGCGTCGGCGCACACGGCACAGCGGGCCTGTGCCGAGCAGCCCGAGGCAATGTGCCCCGGCTGCCCGCACCTGTAACACAGGCGGCTGCGGTCCGCCTTGGAGGGGCACAACTCCGCTGTGTGCCCCTTCCCCATGCACTTAAAGCAGTGCATGGGGCGCGCCTTCAGCAGGTGGAGCTGCGCCCTGCTCCAGCCCACCCCGATACTGCCCAGCTCAAGCAGCTTCTTCGCTGCCGTGAGCGGGCAGCGCATCAGGGCGGAACTAGAGTTCCGCCAGTCCGGGCGGATTTCGCCCACCCGGACCTGCTCAGGGGTGCAGCCCCCCTCCCGCGCGACCGCAGCCTGGACCCGCTGTGCCGTAGCGGCGTCGTCCAGACCCGTGAGGCGGAACTCCGCACACTTCACGGGCCTGGACACCTCCACGACGCCGGACAAGGCGGCCGTCAACTTTGCCGCCAGGGCGTCAGCCTTTTCGTGACTGGAGGAGCCTGGTACCTCTATGAGCCTCGCTCCGGTCGCAGACTTCCGGATCCGAAGCGAGCCGATTCCCAGCTCCCCCAGATTCACCTCCCGCTCGGCTTTTAACAGGGCCGAGGCATATGATGCCCCCCCTTGGGCTGCCTCCGGCCGTAACTTTAATATTACGGCCGTGGAGCCGGGGAGCACCACCTTGGCCTTGCGGCCCTCCTCCTTGCCCGCGGGGGTAGAGGCTGACGCCTTGGCGGGCGCTGGCCCCGCAGGAGTCGCGGGGGCCGCGGATTTCCGCGGCTTGCGGCGGACCACCTCGGTCCACGATGCCACCTTCGGGACCTCGGTGGTCCCTGCCGCTGCCGAGGGTGTCGCCGCGGCCCTAGATGTGGACGGCCCGAAGCTCGTCCACGACTCCTCGCTGGCACCAGTACGGCGGGCTGGACCCACTTTTGCGGCCCGCCTCGCCCGAGGGCGCACATCCAGCTCGGCCGGCGAACTCGCCTTCTGCGGAGCCGGAGCCGGTCGTCCCGCTCTCTCGATGGCCGCTCTTGCGGCCTTGGCCACCCCCGACTTGTCACCCGCCAATGGCGGACGGGTGACCGCGGGGGGAGGCAACCGAGACTCCAGCTCCGCGAGACGTCCGTCAACTAGGTTGCCGACGAGCCGGGCGATATTGCTCTCCAGAGCCTCGAGATCGACCGGGCCCGTCGGCCCCTGCGCCCTCCTCTCCTTCCGGAGCTCCTCGAACTCCCGGCGGTGCGCATGAACTGGGATATGCCTAGGCAAACGTTACTAAGTAAATGTTTTGGTGGGCCCGTTGGCTAGCAATGGCTACTTTAATGCTATGAGTTATGGTTCGATTCCCGCACAGGATAAACATTTGTCTGCATGAAAATGTCTGTTTACAGGCAATTTGATTGATTTGTGATTTGATTTGAATTTGATTGATTGATTTTGAAAGTACCTTGCGTGCCTACATGTTTTCTAACTGTTCGAATATTTAGTTTTATGCTTTTAACTTTTGTGTATAAGATTGTATAAGCATTAGTGGAGGATACAATTAAAGAACTCAATTTTTTTTAGAAATGTGTAATCTTGCCTGTAAATTAGATTAGTCCGTAATATAATGCCGGAATCTATTAAATTATAGAAATTGTAAAATAAAATTATATTCCCTTTCAAGCGTTACCCGTTTCCTAATCCATTAGGATTGTCGTCGTCCGCTACCTAAACGTAAAATTTGGCGAAGATACTGATTTTACATAGAGCGAGTACTAACTGTCAGGCCTCTAGAACCCACAGGGAAAACTAGACCTTTCTTAGGTTAGGTGACATCACATACCTTTCGAAATATATTTTCTTGAACATGCGGTTTTTCTCACGATGTTTTTCTTCAGCGCCGGGCAAGTGATAATTACAAACATTTAAATTTAATTAAGCAACTTGACAAGGTACTTTACAGCCAAATAATTTCCTAGGCAATCGTTGTGTTTCTCCTGAAAATGCTATTTTAGCAACTTGAGTGGTAACCCGCGAGATATATCCAGTGTTGCAATCAATCATAGAGTGTACCTTGTTACTCTTGCCACCCAATGTGTTATAAAAACACACAATATTTTCATTAAGTAACAAATAACAAAGATAAAGGCAAAAGTTCATCATAAAGTATCGACTTACTCATGTTTATGATGCATAAACCGTTCTTATAGTTTTAAGTTTAGCATCTCGGCTCACAAATTGTGTTTTATTAGCGCATGTGGTTTTACGAGCCCTGTGTTATGAGGAGAGAACGTAGCGGAAACAAAGTAGGTTCATATTTGGAAGAAAAATGTTTTATGACCTATCAAGTCTTATTAAGCAATTCGCGGGAGATATGATTCGTGAGAAACAAGATGGCGGAGTTATGATGTACTCCAATGTTCCAGAAATGTACCTATTAAATTCACATTGCCTAATGTATTAATTTTTTTAATATTTTTACACTAAGTAGTGTCAGGTATATGTATATAGATATACGGAATGCATGATGAATCGAACCTAGAAACCTTAGTGTTAAAGTCGACATTGCTGACCCATTGAGGAGTCACTTGAAGGAAAAGGTCAATCTAGCATACTTGACGTGTTCAAGAGAACGAAACTGTACTTTATTTCGATACTTACGCCATATAAGTCTGAAATCAGCATATGGAGTACTGTAGTTACTTTTGAACATACGTAGGTAGTAAGTAAATTGTAACAGTAATTCCGTTGAGAGACGAACTGCGAGAATTGTTAATGATTCCGATCTTAAAAGCAGTACAGAACCCTGAAGTCTAAAGAGAGCCCATGTATATGTATGTATATCTTCACGCCAGGTCCCTTGCAGGGTAAGCAGAGAGAACCGTGCGCCATAAGACGCGGACCTCACACACCTCGCTCGCTTCTTTAACATTCATGGCTCTTTTCATGCACGCTTGCCGGTTCCAGGGCTTCTGACATCACATTCTAATAAAACATAACCATAAGTCTTCCTGCGACCACGGATGCTGCAAAGCATTCGAAACGTCAGGTTCAACAAAATAAATAAAACACGCGATACTTCCGTTAAAAATTGTTTAATTCAAAACATAACTAGTATACCGATTATGCAATTATTTTGTAATGCCCATAGAATTTGTTCAATATGATTCTCACAGCTTCCTTTTCCGCAAAGCTCGCCATCAATAGCTAGCCATCCTCAACCACAATGGGAACACAATAGTAGTATACTATGCGGTTCCAGAGAGGTTTTCTTCCGAGAAACGTTACTTTGTGAGACTTTTATAAAATGACGTGAAGTGTTCCTTACATTTTCAACAGCAGAAGAGAACCCCTGATGTTGCAAGTGTCTGTACGCCAGTACCAGTACGTACGTACGTACGAAGTACCAGTGGCACCACTTGTACTTTGGTAAACATGCATCTGTTTGTCCAGTTGGTCAAAAATTATCAGAAAGAAGTTTATTATAAATGAAATTCTTTAGAAACTTTCAGTGTATATCTTAAAAATAAATATGGCCGTTAACGCACTTAATTAGCGCGACATGTATTCAAAACTTTAACTAACACATTACTTTCCTTAAACCGAATAATTAAGTTCATTTATGAAGATATAATTAACAAAATAACATTGCCCGGCAAATTACGCAGAACCATCTAGTCTCAAAGGAAGTGAAACCTCTGATATACATTTTCAGGAACACCGTTCCTAAATGAAATCTAAATGTTTGTCTGTGTGTGTGTATGTCGCTTTTTTTTCGAATATTCGAATTTTGACTTCAGATTCGGATTCAGCATAAAAAAGTAGAATAGGAATGTCTGAAAAACCAACCTCCTATCTCTTAAGGAAGATGGTCAAAATGGCCGACAATTAAAAAAAAAAATTATTTTATTTATTTTTTTATATTTGTTCGGCATAGTGGCTCCTCTTGGCCTGATGGAAAGTGAAAGAGGAGCCCAAATCGCAACTGCAACTGACAAAATACTACACTGTATCCTGTCAGTTGACGCTGCCATGCTGACCCGCAAGATGCTTCTTCACGCTTCGTTTCAAGGATCCCATATTGTAGGAAGGAGGAAACACATATGCAGGCAAGGCGTTCCACTTTTTAACTTTTGAACTTTTATTTCAGATTCGAAAAGTAAATTAAAAAGTAGAATAGGAATGTCTTAAAAACCAATATCATATTTACATGCAATTTGATCTAACCTGCTTTGTGTGCTTCCGCCACCAATTAGTTCATGCGGCCTAGCGCCGGCCGGCACCCGCCCACTACTGATAGTAAGTGCTAGGTCAAAATCGCCGACAAAGTTAAAAAAAAAAAAAATTGTTATATAATTAACGAGCCAGGTGTTCCTCTGGCAATGCAAGCTTGCGCATTCTTAACTGGTTATATATATATTTCTTCAGAACAAATGTACGGTGTCACTGAAACTAAACGACCAGATCGAAATCGTCCATGTCGGATTCTAATAGTATTTTTAATTCAATCACTATTAGACAATCGTGACTGTAACATTGTACACCGTGACAGTATTGCCATTTATTTCAACAATGAATCACGCACATTATTGAACCCAACAAAAAATCACTCACCGTGTAATAGTTAAGCAATCGAAACGCCCATATGGAAATCAAATGGTAGCAAAAGCTATCAACCTTTTTTTGTATCCCAAACTTGCATCGCGACTTACTTAGATTACATAGCATGAATCGTAGTATCTCATTACGGCGGAAATGCTTACTAATGTACGTAGAGTATAAAAAAATGGACGGCGCTTTATGAGCTGGCAAACAGTAAATTTGTCTATGAATTCTTCATGTATGTTTCTGTTTTTAAAAATGCCCATACTATTAAAACAATTTAAATTTTCGGATGCATATATTTATTTTACATTTGTCAATTCAATATTTTTTGTTATTTCATAATTTTCCTACAGCTAATGATACTATAGATAACTATTTTACGTTATAAAAATTCGCTAATTATACAGATTTAAGATATATTTACTTAAGCAGAAGGGGCATAAATCTTAAGTAAAAATAGCTCAAATCAAATTAAATTTTCTAATATAATAGACCCACTGTCTCTGTAACTTCTTTATTATTATATTAAATCCTAATTTACATTTTGATTGTTGATTTTACAAAATCTGAAATCAATTATTAAATCCATTAGAGTAGAGGTGAATATTATGTTTTTGTGTACCTACGCGCTCTCTATTCTAAACACTCTACGTAAATGCATCCGATTCTCTATTTGTGAAATTATAGCCCATGGAGATAATACTACGAAACGAGGTAATAGAAGTGAGAGTTTGCTTGATGCTTTTGATGATAAAATGATGGAATAATATTCGCATGGAAGGTGAAAGTTGTACATAATCGGATTATTACATGTTTTGAGTGGGCACTTTTGGGAGTTATTTTCTCATTAACGTACATTTTATTTCATTTAATATAACAATTAAATAGGTTTGTTTATACACTTTAATAATAACCATGCAACCTAGATTTTTTAAATATGCTTTAAGGGGAAGAATGCAGGAACAAAGAAAAACTAAGACTCGCGAAGAAATAGCCCATTTTTTCTTGAAGGTGAAGTCAGAAACCCCAGAAACTTGGATGAAAAGAGATATGAACTTAAAAGAGGACCGAATTATGGGACGTTCGGTTCTCTCAGTCTACCTCGCGAGAGACTGAGTTCGCGGTTATTAAAGCAGACCAAAGTGACTGTTCTATTCCCATTAACATACAAATACTGTCGAAGATATGCGTGATAAATTGTGTAGATAAGACTGCGGTGAAAGACACACAGCACAGACTTCGCAAGTAATTACAGGTTAGTAAACGGCGTGAAAGATCTCGCAAATAATTTCACTAGAAACGCAGTGTCACCGTTTGGTTAAATAAATAGTAACACTGTAAAGAACGCTGTTTAACCGGATGAAATTATTTTATCGCTAACATGTTTTTTTTTTTTATACTACTAAGGTGGCAATCAAGCATACGGCCTGCCTGATGTTAAACAGTCACCGTAGCCTATGGACATTTGCAACACCAGGGGCGTCACTCATGCGTTGCCGACCCTCTAAAAACCTCTTCACGCATTTCTTGAAGAACTCCATGCTGTAGTTCCTTGGAAAAACCTCGGCTGGGAGCTCATTGTACTATATACTCATGTACCAGCAATACTAAGCTCGGCTCTTTCTGCCTACTCCACAAGGAATTTGGCTTGAAGTTATAGATAGATAGATGTATTCGCGAATTATTTTCGCCACCAATATAGTCTGGATAGCATGAAGGAACAAGCTGTTTTCGTGGATCTACTAAGCTGATTGCAATTGGAAACGCAATCGCGAAAGAAGTCGTGGATTCAAACTCTATAATGTTAATTCATGAAATGAAGAGGGGAACTATCAATTAAAAAAATATAATAATTAAAATATTTTATGAAAAACAGCCAAGCTTTAAGGTATTTTAGAAAGTCAAACCTGTCTTGTTACTGTTATGAATATTTATTGGCGGCGGGAGTGCGAAAATAATCCCAGTTTAATTTTTTTTGATCGAATGACTGACAATATGGGATAGTTTTAGTAGTTTAGGGTCTAAATGGTTCAATGAGCCTTTAGAGCCAAAGCCAACTTCACCTACACGTGGTGCACCTGCTTATTAATAGACGAAGTTCTGGCGAAAGAGGGATAGGGCACGACGTTAGCTACTGGGGAAGTGCCTCCACCTCACAGAAGACGGCAGCCAAATAACATCTTCCTGGAGGGTTGTTGTGTTGTCGCGAGTGAGCGAGGCTATCGGAAGATGAAGAGTTGCTGTGTTGACAGCGTGGGAGGCAACGCGCTAGCGACATTCTTTTTATTGCTAGCGTTCATAGGTTACGGTAACCGCTTTACATCAGGCGGATCGTATGCTTGTTTGGTATCCGTCGTAGTATAAAAAAGTGAGGATATTATGATTTTCCAACAATATTATAATACCATCTGCATATGTAATACTAGCGACCCGCCCTAGCTTCCCATGGGTAGATAGATAAAAAGATAAATTAGCTATTTATTTGGCCAAATACAACATAACAACAATTCCTTCTGGAAGTATTAAGTTCGATTAGGATTAATATCATCATCTTTAGATTCTAGCTATGTTTTGATTGTCTAATTTGAATAAAAGACGGTAATTGTGAAGGAGCTATAATAGCTTGGAGTACGTCTTTGTGAGTGTTTTCGTGTTGGTTGTTATTATAAACATGTAAGACAATAGTTTTCGCAGCGCACGCCTAATAATGACTTTTATAGGCAAATTTTTGATACCTTGGGTTACATTACTAAAATTTTTGTACCGATCTCTATTTTTTTGAGAATAAAATACAACCCGTATTACTTGCTCATAATGATGATTTCTATAGGTGAAAGATTTTTCTTTTAGTAGGTTAGGTATTTATTGAATTTATCCATTACAAAGAAACGTAGGAAAAAATCAATTCTTTTCTGTTTATAATATTAGTTTATACAAAAAAAAAATTTTTTGTTTGTTTGTTGTTGTTCGTTATTGTTGTTTAAGCACTCAGAAAGTTTTAAGAAATTAATACAAATAATTTTATTGTTAATGTATGTATGTATGTATGTATGTATGTATGTATGTATGTATATCTTCACGCCAAGTCCCTTGCGGGGTAGGCAGAGAGAACCGAGCGCCATAAGACGCGGTCCTTGCATACTTCACTCGCTTCTGTGACAATCATAGCTCTTTTCATGCACGCTCGCCGGTTCCTAGGGCTCCTGACATCACCTTCTGATAAAAAATTCATTATTGTTAATGATATTTCGTTAAATCTTTTCAGAGAACCATTCAAGGCCCTACAAATTTCACATTAGGATTATTGTCTATTCTGTGGTATAACTGTGTATAGATATGCATAATAGATACTAATCACATATTATACTTTTTCGCCATGCTACTATGTATGCAAAAAAATTCTGAATCTGATTCGGTGGTCATATATTCCGAGTTCATGTCAAAACACTTTCTTACAAGCCAATTTACACCCATTTCGCTAAATACATAAAAGCACGTTGCGAAATGCCGCCACTACTCAAAACGTGAATTAAATGTACCGCGTCGAAACCTTTCGAAAAATAAATCGGATCGCTGTCAATTAAAGGTAGACAGGGAAGAATGGTCCATTTTGTGTATATCGACCAACGCTGCACCGATGCAGATTCGATCTTGATACCGTTAACTGATTATCTTGAGTGACGTCCAAGTAACACCCAATTAAATGAGCGATACCACAGTATATAAGAGTAGAATAACTTCAAAGAAACGTTGTACATCGTTGCACCTACGCAGAAACGCGAAGTTACACGGTATCTAAGTCAAGTTCGCAACCATTTAGTCGCGGCTGGTTGATCCGTCGACACGATCTCTCACGTTTATACATGTGTGATACATATAACTGTGTGAGTACATAGCCACATGTAGTTTTCGATCTCGAAAAGTCACAACAACACGAGCATCGATAGTTATGTCGAAAAAGCCCTAAGTACGCAAGTTAACCTACTATTACCTCTCTCTACTGTGGCGATACATTAAACGCAATTTCGACGTATGAATCGCCGTTTCGCGTGTTCATTACTTAGTATACCTGTCTTTCTTGCACTTTTAAACTGTGAAAGAGATATTGGATGTGTCAGACATAATTACAGACGAGGTGACAGGCTAACTTCAAGTGTTTATGCACCCTCAATTCTGAGGAGAAGGATCTGCAGACGTCAGTATGCAGACACGGTAATTTTGATAGCGGGCATTGACGCCTTTTTTAATGAGGAAGAAATTGGATTTTGTTTCTGTTGTAAAGTTATTTAGTTCTGATAATGCATATGGTGATAAACAAACATACGGTCCATCACGGTCCATCGATGTGAAACGGTTACAGTAGCCAACCAAGAGGTATTGTTCACGCGTTGTCACGCTCGCCGCTAATGTAGCAGATATGCTACAATCACCTTGAGATTTGACAGCAGTTTTTTAAGGTGTTTACCAATTGGGCTGCTTTTAAATAAACATCACTGTGTACTACATTCGTTTAGTTAGAATCTTCTTTGCTAGTCAGCGGAATGCACCACGTATTACTCGGTCAATTCTACGCAGTCATACTGGAAACATATTTATACTTTAGACAGACAAAAAATAGTAATCCCTTTGACACTTGTTGTGTTTTTGCGCCCAGCATGCGAACCATTTCGAACAAATTTCAATAAAAATTGGCGACTTGTTCATTCGCCACAACTTATTACAATCGTTGTCTAACTACTATATTGTTGCCCAAAGAGTTAACTAGCTTTGAGTATCTCTTGATGTTGAACTTTTTATCCCTTGTCCATTATTTATGACCTTGAAATCAGCCTTTGCATTTAGCTTTACGTGCCTACTAGGCTTATCTTAGATATTTGACGATATGAGAGTTATGAAAATAATTGGTATTCCCATAACTCACATACCATCAAATATCTAAGATTTTAAGGTTCTACCGTTGATGATTTTTTACAGCTTATAATTCATTGATTACATTAACTAGAAATTTGTAATTTTAGAGTCTAATAAAGTATATTGTAATTATCACTTGTTCGGTGATGGAAATACGCACGTCCAAGAAATTATATTTCGAAAGACGCGTGACCTAACCTAAGAATGATCTGGTTTTCCCTTTGGATTGTGGAGATCTGACGGCAGTCACTCCATGTCAAAATCAGTATCTTCGCCAAATTCTTAGGCTTAGGTACCCCCCCCCCCCCCCCCATCCTAATCGATTACGAAACGGTATAACGCTAAGAAGAAGAATATACTATATTGTAGTGTATTTTTGAGGTACGTATTTCAGGGTCATCTCCATTTCAAGAATATGGGATATTAATGGCATTTCAAGTTGCTTCGAGAAAATAATAACACGGCCGTGTATTCTGATAGAGAATATGCGGGAGTATTCTTGTGTAATCCAGATAAAAATTTCAGTTCTCCAGAGTGAAGCCGAGGCATGTCTATTTTCACATAATTTTGAATAGCAAATAACTTTTATAGCACGCTATTATGGCTGTGACGTAAGAAGAAGACGTAGACCCTATCTCAGCCCGTGAATATCGTAAAAGGTGACTAAGGTAAAAAATCCAGGAGACGGGCAGCAGCATCCCTTGTGTACTTTAATAACTTACTACGGTTGCCAACCCGCCTGCCAATCGTGGCAACTATGGCAAAAACCCCCTATCTAGAGGGGAGGTCTATGTTTAGCAGTGGACGAGTACAGGCTGAGATGATGATTATTATAGTTGTTTGGCTGATGAGCAGTGACCTAGAGACGCTTATAATATACGGAGTGCAAGGAGCTTCACGTATTACTAATGCCGTTGTTATCGCAACACCTCTTCAGGAGGTCTCGTAAGTCCATCGTCACCATACTACCTACCGTCTAGTAAGTCACTTCTGTGAAGATATACGAGTACTTCAATAAGTTGACGCTGTACCCAACTTTCGTTCGAAAGTTGCTACTAAATCAAAGTAAACAAAAATACCGCTCGTAACTGTTGCAAAGCAAACAAAAATTTAATTTCAACTCAATAATTGCATATCATGTTTAACGTTTTGGAAATGGTCTCAAATTGGTCCAATTATGAACTGGTTTTGTCGCAGCTCGGTTATTTGTGTCGCCTTTTGTAACTGTAATTTTGTGACGGGTGGGTATGTTGAACCAATTTTGACCGCAAAGTTGATACTCTCTCATCATAATTAGCGCCAATATCAGCTAACTAGATCAAACTAATAATATATCAAATGACATTTATTTCTTTGAACTGTATCTATCGATCATATAATATGTATGCACGGTCAGGCAAACTAAATGCTAATAGAATTCTCTGCCTCTAAAAACCGAATACGTTCGAATTTAAATGCAGCTTTTAACGGTGGACGGGAGATAAGCAATTATTGCTCTTTTATTGCTTATTTACTATCAAGGAGAATCAAACCTACGACCACATTTGTGTGTTTTACAAAAATAACTTACGTCCGTGGCTATATTTCTGTATGATTTATCAGATATCTAGTAAGGGTATATACGAGTATACGGATAGATTAAGTTTTCAGTTACAAAATGCAAATGCGAACTAGGCAAATGTTACAGTCAAAATATTTGTCTAGTTCGGGAATAGATGACGCTATGTAATTTATCTTGAAACGTATATTTATGTCGTTATACTACATAAAATAACAATATTCGAGTTACATTTGCTACTTTAGTGCTAAGCTAATTTGAATGTTTTGATATTGAAGTATTGTGTTGATGTTCATACGTTTTACGCTTCTTCTTAGTTATCCCGTTAATCCATTACGATTGGTGTGGTCCGCTACCTAACAGTGGATACTACCTAATAATGGATTAGTACGCTTTCCTATTGGACTAAAATATTTGCCAAAGCCTAACCATTTGGCGAAGATACTGATTTTTACATGGAGCAAATGCGATGACACCTCCACAACCCACGGGGAATCCAGACCTTTCTAAGGTTACACGTGTTTCGAAATATAATTTCTTGGACGGGTGGGTTTCTTCACGTAATTTTCCTTTAGCGCCGCGCAATTGATACAGCTCATTTAATATCATTCATATAATTATTGAGATACCTATTTCGGGAGTTTCTAGATGTTACATTAATTGTATTGGACAATATATTCACAGTATGTAGTATATAAGAATAATTCAGAACATGATAAAGTATTTGTCACAGCAAACGTAATATGGTACTGTCATGAATAAGACTGTTCACTAACTACTCAATCCATCGCTCGATTTACGAATCGATTCCGTTACATTCTCGAATCAACTTTTAATCCGATTACTACAAATTCGAGATGACAGATCTATTGATTACATTTATCATTGCGCCATACATCGGTGCTCGTCAGTGTCCGGTGCGGATTAGAGTTACGAATGTAAGCCGATTTCAGCTCTAGTTTATTTGTAACGGTTAAACTTTTAATAATCTGAAGTTTACGGATTTGTTATGTATGTATGTATATCTTCACGCCAGGTCCCTTGCGGGGTAGGCAGAGAGAACCGAGCGCCATAAGACGCGGTCCTTACACACTTCACTCGCTTCTTTCACATTCATAGCTCTTTTCATGCACGCTCGCCGATTCCTAAGGCTCCTGACATCACCTTCTGATAAAACACGACCAATTTGGTCATGGTAGGTTTGTTATGTACTTATTTGGATTTTACTTATATGTAGTTTCTATATTTCAACATTAAGATATTATTAACTATTGCATTCCATTGATTTTTAATTGAAGAAAAGATTCCAAGGAAAAGTATTCGAGACGTGTTCAACGTTTACATTTGGCATTTTGGGTACTAGTTTTTTCAATATGTAGCAGAGAACCTTTTATTCAAGAAGCATAGTGTTATTGAATTATACGTTTTTTTAAACGTTTCAACATGTTTGTAATAATTAAACTTGTACATATGGGAGAACATAATCAATAAATCAAAAGTGAACACGCGATAAAATGTTACCAGTCAGTCGAGTGCGACATTTCGACGCGTACGTTAATTTACGTAACGCCCTACAAAAAGTACCAAAGCCACTATGAAATTTTATACAAGCGCTACCCATTCACAGACAATCGGAACTTGGTTATTAGGTACGGTTTCATTATACCGTCTCTGCGACAAAACATTTGTACACCAAGTCGCAATTAGATTGGACCCTCTCACATATTACTGCAACGTAACTGTAGCAAAATTAATGGTCTCAGTTCGAAGAATGATATACGATATTGTAATTACAGGTATGCGAGACATGACAATCTAGGGCTTTACGGTTGAAAACACGTCTATAAGTAGCGCATTAATGATTTTACTGGGCCACCAGGTTAATAGAAACTAAAGTTCACTTCATATCAAAGACAATAAGAGTTACACTATGCCTGGTACAATATAAGCAATAGTTATTTTGCCGTGAGACTTATCTTTTTTACTCATTACAACATGTCAGCAATTAAATTGAAAAAATATACCGATCTTCTGGATGGAGCAATGAAATGTCATGTCAATTAATTTGTATACTGTATACGTACTGCTCATGTCTGCTCGAATGGTCAAAATTCGACTATTATTATTAAAAATGTTATGACAATATATGCGAATCAGCATGTTTTCAACCTTTTGATACTTTTAAAATGTGTAAATAAATAATTGGTAACACTAAAACTTGTCAATAGCTACTAAACAAAATAAAAAGAAAATCGGTTCACGAACTGAAAAGAAAAAAGGTACTGAACTGTTTTATCATTTTATATGTAGGTGATATAATGGAAACAGAGCAGTAGTTTTAATAGTTTATTAATAACACTAACATATATTTGTTTGTTTGTTTATAAAACTTTATTGTATAATTTAACATTCAAAATACATAACAATAATAATACAAAAAAAAAAAAAAACTTAATCTAAATTATACAATGGCGGACTTATCCCAATAGGGATCTCTTCCAGTCAACCATGAATGCTTGAAAAGGAATTCAATTAATAGATTTGGTGCAATTTACGCACAATACACACTTCACGCTCAACACAAAATACCCAAACACACAGTATATATACGCGTTAAAAAGTAGATGCTAATTTAAATATCAGAAGTAGAGTCGTAATGTTTCTTCACTTGTGATTTAAAGGAGTTATAAGATTGGGATAACTTCACACTGGTTGGGAGTGCGTTCCAGAGACGTACGGCTTGAACCGTAAAGGATTTGGAAAAACATTGGGAATTATGGGCAGGGATTTCTAAAAATAGATCGTTTCTAGGTCGAAGTCGGGTATCCATTACACGAAACTTGAAACCCTCGTGGAGATATTTTGGAGCCGTAGGACTAAAAAGTATATGGAAAAGAAAAGATAGGGTATGAAGATTTCTACGGAGCCTAATGGGTAACAGATTAAGCTTTTTGCGATATTCAGAAATATGATCGAATTTCCGTAGACCAAAAACATATCTAATGCACATATTCTGAATACGCTCCAATTTGTCCAGAAGGTCTTCCGTAGGATCCAAATACACCACATCTCCATAATCTAGTAGAGGGAGAAGGAGGGAATTTACCAACAAGGTTTTGGTACTGACAGGCAGGAAGTTTTGAAGCCTTCTCAAGGAATGTAGCGAAGAGTAGATCTTACGGCTGACTTCACTGATCTGAGGAGCCCAGGACAAAGTTTGATCAAAGACAATACCCAGATTTTTAACTGTCGAGGAATATGTAATGACATTGTCACAAAAAATAACATTTGGGCACATGCCATTTGATAACCGGGAGATGTAATAGGGGCTTCCAATAATTATTGCCTTTGATTTAGAAGGGTTAATTTTCAACCCGAAGTTATTAGTCCATTGGGCAATCGCAGAGAGATCCTTATTAATAATATTTACAGCACTGCTGAAATCGTCGAGCGAAGCAGCCGTATAGATCTGAAGATCATCTGCGTAAAGATGATACGAAGAGAGAAGATTAGAAGTAATATCATTGATGAAGATAGAAAAAAGAATAGGAGACAACACTCCCCCCTGAGGTACTCCAGCCATAAGCTTACACCAGTCCGATCTAGAGTCGTCAATTTTAACAATTTGCCGGCGACCAGTTAAATATGACTTAAGCCACGCCAAAGCTATTGGTGAAGGATTTAGGGCACGTAATTTAGCCAGCATAATGTCAAAATCAACGGAGTTAAAAGCGCTTGTAAAATCAAGTAAAACCAATAGAGTTAATTTCTGATTTTCGGTATTATATCTGATATCATCGGTAACTCTGACAAGCGCTGAGACAGTACTGTGTCCTGGACGAAATCCGGACTGATTTTCACTCAGGAGATTATGTTTTCGGAGGTGAGTAGTTAGGCGCTGATGCACAAAGTGCTCCAACACCTTAGAAAGAAAAGGCAAAATAGATATAGGACGATAGTCTGAGAAAGAAGAAGGCTTCGGATTTTTGGGAAGTGGAATTACATGGGCGTCTTTCCATATTGATGGAAAGACTCCAGAAGTAAGAGAGCAATTAAATATGTGTGCGAGAAAAGGAGCAATAATCTCCTTTATTGGGTCGATCATGCTGAGGCCGATATCATCATTTCCAACAGCTTTAGATTTAATACTCCCGATCAATTTAATAACTTCATCTGATGTTATCTCACCAAGTTCAAACAAAGCAGTGGATTGTGGTGTTGCCGCATTTAGTAGCGATAAAGTGGACGACTTTCTAATGGGATCCAGAATGACGGGCGAAGCACAGAAATGCTTGTTTAAAGAATTGGAATCTATATTGCCGCTGGCATTGAGCTTCTCCCTGCCAATACCGTTTGTTTTGAGGAAATTCCAGAGCTTGCTGGGGGGACAGTTTTCAATAGAGGAATGCATATATTTAGATCTAGCCTCCCTACATAGTTTATTACATCGATTCCGTAGTAATACGTACGAATCTCGATTTGTTGGAGTTGGGTCATGACGGAGTCTAATTTTAGCCCTATCCCTTCGAGCCATAAGTTTTTTTATTTCCTCTGAAAGCCATGGTGCAGGATAATGTTTGACCCGTACGGAGCGTAATGGCGCATGCTTATCGTATACACTTATGACGATAGTATTAAAGGCATTCAGTTTACTATCAACATCTGGTGCAGAAAGTACAGTGTCCCAATCTGATACACTTAAATCCCTTATTAAATGATTTTTGTCTATTGCAGCAAAGTTACGTAAAAGCATGACTTTATGCCTATGCTTGGGTGGTCGTAATTTAAAGGAGGCGTAGACTAAATTATGCGCTGAAAAGGCAGGTGCATTATACTGACCCGAATCCATAACCAGCTCAGGAGACGAGGTTATAATTAGGTCAAGGGAGGATGGAGGACCATTATGGGGAAAGTGGGTAGGACCAAGAGGAAGGTGATGAAGGTTAACAGAGTGTAATATAGAAAGAAGTTTTTTTGCACGGGTATCATTCTTTATAAGGCACGTGTTAAAATCACCCATTATGATAACATGGTCAAATTGATTGGAAAATTCATCCAAGAGCGTTTCAAACGAGTTGAAATAATTAATATGAAGGGACGGATTGTAATAGACACCTAACAAGACCCTAGAATGATGAAGTGTTATCTGAAGGAATAAGTGTTCTGGAGATTGGAAAACTGGAGGGGATTGGGATAACAATTCATAAGAAATGTCACTCCGGAGGTAAATACCTACGCCACCGTAACCCACCATTCTTGACACACCATCTTGTGTTGTTCTCACACAGGTACGATCATTCCGGATTAACTTAAAACCTGGTAATGGATATAATGTGGAGGGGAGAGAGGGTTTTAGGAATGTCTCGGAAACAAGTACGGCATGAATATTACTAGAAGCAAAGGCAGCAAGTAAATCAGCATAATGGGAAGGAATGCTTTGAGCATTTATATGAACGACGTTAAAATTTTTTGCTAGGGATGTAAACGTAACATCCAAAGATGTTCTAAGTGAAGGGTTATCTGAAACGGCACTCCCATCAGTAGTAAAACTTTGAGAGGAAGATGAAGAAAAGGAAAAGTATTCTGAATCTGAAATATCCGACAATACATCCGACATTAAATTAATTGAAATACGAGTAAATAGGCATTTCCCAAGAACGCGAAAGCAACTGTGTGCTGTATTAATAAAAAGTAATAATAATATATGTCAATTACTACTTGAAATTACTCTCAAGCATTCGCCGGCAGCTATGAAGTTTTCTACCAAACAAAAAAAAGAACAAGTATTTACATATTTAAACAAGAAAATTAGTTAGATATTATCATGGAGAAAGATTTAACCTATTTATAGATTATGTGAACCATGTAGATAAACGACAAGAAAAAAAACAATCAATGCAGAAACAGATTAACTCTGAAGTTGAAACTGCCTGCCACAACTGAATGAAGAAAAAATTAAACGCTCTAATAGTGCCATCTTAAAATAGCAACAAAATTTAAAATGTCAGTGACAACACTGGCAATTATATTCTATTAATTTAGTGATAACCGTGCAAATATGGTAATAATGTGATTACCCTACAAACTATTGACGGCCTATAGAATATTAAAAACTACGCGGTAATCAACAGAGATAACAACTATGTGCAAACACTACCAACCTTATGACAAACATGGTACACACTGTGTAACAAACATTACTTTTTCGCCTTAACTTGGGCTCTGGAAGAGCGCATCTTGTTAGTAAATTGTGTTTCAGCGACAATTGGTTTAACATGGGGTACAGGGATGGGGGAAAGTACAGGTGTCGCAGTACCTCCAGTGTTGTGCACGTTCGTCTTGAATGATAAGAATTCCGCCATCGAAGTAATCTTACGACGGGAACCATCGGGACACACAATTACAATCTTGCCACCGCTGGTCCAGCATCCCTTCACGCCTAACATTTTGCGGGCCTCAACAAATACCTCATGTCTACTACTAGTTAAGAATTCTGAAAATGTTAGGCCACTGCCCTTCATGTGCTTTTTCGCATTCCAGACTTGATCACGCAATTCTTGGTTGCAAAATCGCACAAGTACTGGGCGCGGCTTATTGGCCATTCTGCGCTTCCCCAAGCGATGACATGCAGACAGAGAAGATGTGTCCATGTTTACATTAAGTGTTTTGTGACAAAGTTTCAATATCACCTCCTTGGAGTTGTCATCATCCACCTCGGCCACACCATGCAGCAACAGCACACACGAACGAGACTTCATCTCAAAGCTATCCAAAGTGGCTAATACCAGATCCAATTGAGACTTAAGGGCTGAGACTGCTTTCCAAATAAAACTTTTGAAATTGCTGAACTCCCTCGCCATGGATGCCACATCACTAGACTGACCGTTGCCACTCAAGGAATCCTCAAATGAGGCCATCTTCAAAGTAAACATTTGCGTCATATCATCCATGTTCTTTTTAAGCTGAGAAAGGTTATCCATTATTGTGTGTTGATATGTTTTACAATTTTTTGCCTGAAGAAATATCTAAAGGAGTGTTGATTTATAGCTGACGGCTTAATTTGACATGTATCAATACATTATATACCACTTGTAAGTAAATATAATAATCACTTTAATTTTATTTAATTAAAATGTACAGAGCAACTTTTAAGTGTGTACTTCTTGCGCCTACCCACCAAGATGCTGGGTAGTGAGTGTTTTTTTTATAAACGATATATCCTTGTTCATAAGTATATAATAATTATGAATTATAAATAAGTGACAAGAATAGATAACTATTTAGACAGGGAATTAAAAATAATAATACTCGTAATTTGGTAGGTTAAACTGGTTAAAACTGTAAATTATGTTAAGTACGAAAAGATATTTCGAAGGTAATTTTTCTATATATATATATATATATATATAAATTTGTCTTTGACTATGAAACCACAACTTAGGAAACACAGCAAGACCCCTGATCACACGGCTGTCTAGTTCAATTAACCATATAACCATACTAATGCGTTTAAGCTGCCAGCTGAATTCTTGACAAGATTTCACAGTCTACTGATCAAGTTCTAATTAAGGCACCCCTCATAGCAAGTGAATAATTAGATTCAAAGAAAACTCATTAGCTTGATCTTTCATTAGGCGGAAAAATATTTACAACAGCAAAGTAATGTTGTCTAAGACATAAAGGCCAGACATTTTTTTAATGTAAATCTCATACCAAATCATATCATAATTAAAAAAAAAGAAACACTGCCTCTATTAATATCATTCGTAGTTGAAAAAACTGATACGGTAATTCTACTAAGGTTGTGAATTACTAATCACTTTACTGATTAATCGTTTGATTAATCAGTAAAGTGATTAGTAATTCAAAATACAAGTGTTTTTTAACGTACTTTAATTAAATCGCTTGTTGTGTTGTTATTATTTTATCATCTTGAAACTGTAATTTGAATGTAAATCAGATAGCAAGACAATGTTATAGCGATATCTTCAACTATGCAATATCCTTATGCTTATGAAATTGCCGATATTTAATTTTAATTAGTGTGAAGATCAACATCTTTTGTTCCATTTAGAATTCCAAATTAAAATTAACTTGCAGCAAAAGAACGTCAGTTTTTTTAAATGTTGTGTTACTTCACAATATTTAAAAAAAAATCTGCAGCTCTTTAATATTTGATATATTATGAAATCTTAACTTTTTTCACATTTAGCTTCATATGATATTTTAGAATACGAATTCTTTTTGTATGTAAACTACGTCGTATAGGTTATAAGTCAGACAACTAATAATTCGTGAATTTTTAGTTACTATTGAGACAATACGCAATAAACTGTGAAAATTATTATAAATTAAGCTTCACGCTCACCTACTAATAGATAACCATTTTTGTGTTGTCTAAGTTTTAATCTAGGTGTGCGATATATAAAAATCATTAATGGTTTTTTTATCAGAATTGCCATGGAATAAAAACATAACCATACACACTTTTTATGAATATTTTAACATGTAATTACGGCACAGTTATATTAAAAGAAAACTGGCTACATTCTAATATTGTCGATAATAGTTTTGACGAGCTCGGTGGCTCAGTCGTGAATGACGCAACTTTGACACCAACGCTCGTGGGTTCAATTCCCACACAAGACAAACATTTGTGTGCATGATCATGTCTGTTTGTCTTGGTCTGGATTTTTTAAGAGACGTAGGGCGCATCAAAGCAGCTCGTCTGGGGAAGTACCTCCACCTCACAGAAAACCGCAGCCAAATAACAACTCCGAGGGGTTGTTGTGTTCCTGCGTGTGAGTGAGGTCACCAGTAAGCTCCCAAAGAGTTGCAGCGTAAGCAGCAGAGGGGGCATCGCGCAAGTGATACTTAATATATCGCAATCGTTAATAGGCTACGGTACCCGCTTTACATCAGGTGGGCCGTATGCTTGTATGCCTCCCGACGTACTATAAAAAAAAGAAAAAGTAAATTTATGCCTAGATGATATTATGTATACCGCTGCGCCATAGACCGCGCGTTGATGAGGTGGGCTTTGCGCTATAACATCTCCGCCCCCCTCCGCTGTCTTATGTCCAACACTGCCCTTTGTGAATCACGTATTTGCCGAATTACGCTTTAACTACTTACTATGCAGATGTTCTGGCACTTCTATCCGAATCAGTGCCGCATATTCCATTGGGATAAAATAGTTATGTATTATATGTCTTCCCAGGAGTAGGTATATAATACAAATAATAATATATTTATCGGCAATTGCATGCAATTAAATAATCTAAGAGTAATAATAGCAAAATATTAGACTTATGTTTCATAAATACACATGAGGCTTTCAACAAAGCCCGTCTTAGATGTTGGAGAAGAAAGTATTAATGGTATTCGGCGGAACTATTGGCGATGGCTCAGGCCTGTGTTTTAGGTGGAACTCGGAGAATTTTCAATAAAATAATTACATACGAAGAATATTTGTATATATCAAATGTTTTGTGATATTATATTATTCATGTATGTATGTATATCTTCACGCCAAGTCCCTTGCGGGGTAGGCAGAGAGAACCGAGCGCCATAAGACGCGGTCCTTGCATACTTCACTCGCTTCTGAGACATTCATAGCTCTTTTCATGCACGCTCGCCGGTTCCTGGGGCTTCTGACATCACCTTCTGATAAAACACGACCAATTTGGTCATGGTAGGTTAGTCTCGGCCTTCCTCGGCTCCTACATCCTTCCACTTTTGCATTGTATATCTGTTTCGTCATTCTTTCGTCCCGCATTCTTTCTACATGTCCGAACCAACGGAGCATGCCCTTTCTTATCTTAACACCGACACTCTCTTTTAGACCAACTCTTTCTCTCACGTCTTCATTACGAACGCGTTTTTAACGAACGTTTTTTTATATTATTCATTTGCAATATAAATAGAGTATGTTGATAAATATATTGTCATACCATATCTCGATGCACAAAGTGAAACTACTCGAAAACACGAATAATTTTTATTAATAAAAGTCGTTCAAATGCTGGTACACCGTTTACCTATGAATCGATTAGAATTAAATTGCAATAAGATATATATAAGATAGTAGATAATAGACATTTCGCAACACCTTCAGCTAATTGATGCCTATTCGTAATGTTTATTTTATTTATGTATAATTATGTTAAAATTTATGACGATCTATATAATCTCCGTGCACAGTTGACTGTCCAGCCATAGCAACTAGACAATGCTGTCAACTGTTACGATCTTTATAAATTCACGAGCTTTGTTGTATTTTCCTGATTTAATTTTATTTGATTGCATAATAGTGTACCGAAGTGTGTACAAAAGTCAGAATTGGCTGTCAGGTCTGGAACTTTCAACAGTCTGGAACATTGACGTGGCTTTTGCTTTCACGGCTCAACGGTCTCTTTTTCAGGAACACCGTTCCTATATGAAATCTATATGTTTGTCTGTGTGTGTGTCTGTCGTTTTTTTCGAATATAAAATTCGAATATTCGAAAAAAACGAAAAACTTCAGATTCGGATTCACCATAAAAAAGTAGAATAGGATTGTCTGAAAAACCAACCTCCTATCTCTTAAGGTACATAGTGAAAATGGCCGACAAATAAAAAAAAAAAGTAGAATATTTATTTCAAATTTGAAAAGTAAATTAAAAAGTAGAAGAAGAAAGGAATGTCTTAAAAACCAATATCATATTTGTTAAGGAACATGGTCAAAATGGCAGACAAAGTATAAAAAAAAAAATGAAATTGTTATATAATTGACGAGCCAGGTGTTCCTCTGGCAAAGCAAGCTTGCGCATTACTATTGGTAGATGGTACGACATAGTATAATCTGTGATAAACATTGTTGGTATTACTGACAATTTATAATGATAGGTTAAAACAGGCAATATACCTGGTACTTTTCAACGTACTCGGTGGTTGATTGTGTAGAAACGGTAACTCGTAATTTAACACCAACACTCGGCTTGAGAAGTACCACTACACTACACTTTACCATTTCTTGCTATCATCCTAGACTAACCTACCATGATCAAATTGGTCGCGGTTTATCAGAAGGTGATGTCAGGAGCCCCAGGAACCGGCAAGTGTGCATGAAAAGAGCTATGAATGTCACTGAAGCGAGTGAAGTATGTAAGGATGGCGCTCGGTTCTCTTTGCCTACCCCGCAAGGGACTTGGCGTGAAGATATACTTACATACATCGTAGCGAAACTTGGTAATGGTATACAATTTTAATGACAACACTATACTATAGTGTAATTGGAATGGATTAATGGAGAATTAAATCGGTAACAGTATTTCTTGGTGGTTACAAGCCGTGCTCCGTGACGTGTTAGTTTTTAACTTGTATTTTACAGTACAGTAGATGATTGCTATTTCATTTTTTTCTTGGTGACCTTTTAGTGTAAAAAGTATATTTACTGGGCTACTCAATTATGTCCAATTACTTAGAAAATTACTTTTCATATGGTATACTCATTTTCATCTTATATCGTCGTCTCCTCTGCTGCTTACACAGCAACTCCTCAGGGGCTTGGTAACCTCACTCACACGTAGGAACACAACAACCCTCTAGGAAGTTATTATTTGACTGTGGTTTTCTGTGAGCTGGAGGTACTTCGCCAGATGGGCTGCTTTGATGCGGCCTACATATCTTGCTCTATCTATGAATTACATTTAGCAATAATAAAATTTAGATGAAGTTCCTTAACAAACTCTAACTAAACCTGACTATAAATTAAGTTATTACGTAGCTACGAGTACTTAAAACATTTCCGAGTCAATAAAAGGACCAACAATTTATTAGGTAAGACGTCATGCGGGACAACCAGTCGCCCGGAAAGCTATTGTCAAGCTCTCTTAGAATAAGCTTACATGGATACGCGGACTTAGGTTGCGACATTTATATCGTTTGAACCCGGATATGTCGTAGAAACAGGCTTAATCCAGTGACGTACGCATAATGGTATGTTTCTACTATCCGAGTGTTTTTTTTATAAAGGAGTACTGTTTATTTGTATGCCCCATATGATAAAAAATAAGTATATCTACTACATGATAAAGATAAAAATCATTTATTTGCCATTAGGCCAGTACGGGCACTTAGACATTACATTAGTCTTACATTCTTTAAATTAGATCATATTACATCTTAATAATTTTCCAGTTTCTTTTTTGTTTTAATCTCTCTTTTTTAATCTACCAGCATTTCGAAAACGACGATTGGCGTAGATAAAAATGCCAAAAGAAACTTGCCAATATGGGTCTTTTTAGGGTTCCGTACCCAAAGGGTAAAACGGAACCCTATTACTGAGACTTCGCTGTCCGTCCGTCCGTCCGTCCGTCTGTCACCAGGCTGTATCTCACGAACCGCGATAGTTAGACAGTTGAAATTTTCACAGATGATGTATTTCTGTTGCCGCTATAACAACAAATACTAAAAAATAGAATAACATAAATATTTAAGGGGGCTCCCATACAACAAACGTGTTTTTTTTGCCGTTTTCATAGATAATGGTACGGAACCCTTGGTGCGCGAGTCCGACTCGCACTTGGCCGATTTTTTTTAGTGAATGTACATATAGCCGCCTTTGCGAACGAAATACTTTAAATCTGTATCTATATAGTGTTTTGTGCAATAAAGGATAATATATATAGTGATATGAAGTGGTTTAATTAAAGATATATTAATACATGTGCTGAATCATTTCCAAACATCTCTGTCAGTTCTAACCCTTTCCTCTGTAATAACCCTTTGGCGAAAAGCTTTCGAAAGATGTTGTACACTAAGTAGTTTATGGTTTATGGCCGTCTTTAGAGCCAATAAAACCTACACATGATGTACCTCGTTGATTAGTAAGCTAGTCACAGATAGACAATACATAGCAATTTTGCCAGGAGCATACTTATGCCATACGATAAATTACTTCAACCTTTGAGTTCGGTTGAAAAATCGGAGTCATTCGAAATGATTTCAGGTCTTATTTCAGACGGAAGCCACAACTAAGATCGACATGATGACAGTACGCCGCAAAAAGTTCTTTTTTGTTGCGTAACAAATGCTGGGAACAAAATTTTCAAGGCTATGTTCGAGCTGTTATAAATATGCAATAGAGCTGATATTGAAAGGAATTCCTATAATATTGAATCTAATTATTATACTTAAGATGTATATAGGTCATTACCATCTATAGAGCTAAACCTCACCTGCACATGATCCGTGAATCATTTAGGGTCACGCGCAGTTAGTAAATAAATGAAACTCTCGTGAATAGGAGGCAGAATAGAAAAACTAACTTTATAGAATTCGATGTATATTCTCATTTCTTCAACCGAAAGATGGATGCTCCATAGTTCATGCTATGAAACATCCATCTTTCGGTTTTAAATCTCAGATAGGGTAAGTTCCGATAACTTACTGAAGACAATAGGAACATAACAATTGCTTAGAGGATACACGTATTCCTTCAAGTAAGTACAGTTACCAGTAAAGTGAGGAAGTGCTTCGTTAACAACAAGGATGCCTCTTGTATTGCAAATATTTATTGACTACGGTAGCTGCTACAAATGCTGTTGCTGCTACAAGCCGGGAGAGGAGACGTAATTGCCACCCCCTGCGAACCCAGTACTTACAGTAAAAGTAAACTTTAGTAGTAGGGGCTTCTTAACGTCCTCATTCATTCGCGGGAAAACTGTAATCAAATTCTAGATGATTGTATGTGACTACAGTGATTTAAGGTGAAAATATATTTCCTATCAGACCTCTTCAAATAAATTGAGAAATATTATTGTACTCTCTCTTAAATAGTACTCACGGTTATGTAAAAATAAAATATTGTAAAATACTTTAAATTTAATTGCATCCAGAGTTAGCATTTCGTTATTTATCAGTTAGCGTGCAAACTTCTAATATAAAAAATGACCGCAAAATACAGAACAAAGTCTCAAAACGCAATCGCCTAATCGAAAAGTTTTTATAGGAAAGCCAAATATTTTTATCGATTTCAAAGATGCTCCTATCTAACGAGTGAAATCCCCCTCTATAGTATTAATATTGACTAAAACTGACCCCAAATGATAACATTAACTACAATCAGTATGGGGAACTATTGGATATAAGAGAAAGATAAATATGTAAGTAAGTAAATCTTTATTAAACATAGGTTAAACAAAAGAAACACCGTATTACTATGACCCCACACTAGGCTCATGTTGTTCTATGCAACCATGTCATCGACTTTAAAGATGAGAAAAACTGTATTCATGTATTTTCAAAAATCCATAAATGCAGTTTTTCTCAATGTTTAATCATAAATGAAATAGAAATAGAATCTAGTTATTTTATTTCGAAAATACTATATAATTGACGTCATGTTTCACGGGTGTTATTTGGGGTTGCAAATGTGCCACAAGGTGTGTGGGTTATAGAAACATAGTGGTTAATTTGGCATCACCGCATTCGACATTTGTATTAAAGTGGCCATCCTATCTGTTAATTACTGAGCCACAATATATTCAGGTTAAGAACCTGCGATAGCTAAATTAAAGGCCAGAAACGACAGCTTAATTGCACAACCGACGTGACTCCCAACTTTAACTACGAATCGCATGATAAGTTAACTTGACGTTGAATACGAAATTGTTCATTACACTTAGTCCTGTTACCGGTGGTCATTTTAAACAAATTATTTCATAAATTAGAATAATTACGTTAATTAATGTATCATAAGGGAGAGCAGTGAGTTTTAAGGAGCATTAAAAATTTAAGTTATGACCAATGAGGGCAATGAGTAATATTTTGCAGTTGCTAAGTGCGAAATATAAAATAAAGATAAATCTACCATCTAAAGTACGGGATATATAGATTTAATATACCTTTTATTTTCGGGGAATGCGCTTAATAATTATTTAGGGTTCCATACCCAAAGGGTAAAACGGAACCCTATTACTGAGGCTCCGCTGTCCGTCCGTCCGTCTGTATCTCATGAACCGTGATAGTTAGACAGTTGAAATTTTCACAGATGATGTATATCTGTTGCCGCTATAACAACAAATACTAAAAAATAGAATAAAATAAATATATATAAGGGGGCTCCCATACAACAAACGTGTTTTTTTTTGCCGTTTTTATAGATAATGGTTCGGAACCCTTGTGCGCGTGCCCGACTCGCAATTGGCCGATGTTTTAAAATAGCTTTGAGAATGAAATCTTAGAAGTTATAGTTTAAAAAAAAAATAGTTTTTTTCCAATAATTACCTTCATTAAGTCGAGTTATTCTAGATCTCTTCTAAGGTATGTTAAGCAATTTTGGTACCGACCAGGTTACGTTACATGATAATCAAGTCAGTCCTTCGAGCGACTTGAAACTACAGCAATTTTCCATAGACAGTAATCCAAAAATAAAAATACTGGCGATCTTAAGGAAATTGACGTGACGATATAAATAGATACATTATAACCTACAAAATTATGAAGCTCAATTATTAAATCTGGTATTGTATAGTAGAAAAAATAATTAGTTAAATAGCAAAACTTAATTGAGATGCCTGGTGTCGGAATGGTTAGCAATGCTATTTTAACATAAAGGCACGGGGGTTCGACTTTCACATAGGACAAATATTTGTGTATATGAACATGTGTCTTAGTCCGGGTATTTTTAAAAAGCGGTAGCGTGCATCACAGTAGCCCGACTGGGGTAGTACCTCCACCTGACAGCAAACCGCAGTTAAATAACAACCCTCTGGAGAGTTGTTGTACTTTTGGCGGTGAATGGGGTTACCAGTAAGCTCGTAAGGAGTGAAAACGCGCTAGCGATGCTTCATGTATTGGAAGCGTTTATAGGCATTACAAGTGAACCAAAATGTGTACGCTCACGTGATGTGAATCTCAATTTTGCATTTAAAAAGGTCTAATTACGTATCGACTTTACCTTTCTCTAACCATGCCCAGTACTTTTTTAATATATATCTGTATACATAAATGTCATCTTGGTAGATTCCATGTCTTATCATCATCTATCTAAAATCCACTGACCTCCACCAATTTGTAATGAAGTAACATATCGGTATATGTTCTCAATATTTTACTTGAATTTATCCCAGCTGTGGGATAAGATGGGGGCAGGAGGTAAAATGTATACATAGAGTCCTTTGCCCTAATTATTATAAGTATATAACAAATTACGTAATATCTATTCACATGGTAGTGTATTTGTGTTCTCGAACTACAAATACGTTTATTGTTTACTCACTGAAAGTCAAACAGATTCCTTAGTAACATTTGAATGAACGAAAAAATCGACTGGACAGAATAAACAGGAAAGTTCACGTCCGCATCGGCGCGTTCGATGTAAACAAAAATTAATCGAATGCATTAGTCTACAATCGCATCGGTGCGATTCGATCCTTATATTACGACATATTATGACAATTAATGCCTTCCATACCATGTGTTACGAGTAGGGATTCGCATAGCTAAATGTATATATAAAGAAATACAGTCGATCAGGGTAACTTAAGCCTTCAATATAAAATTGGCCCAAAATTTCAAATGCATATTATAGATTTTTTTTTGCTATGATTTTGTGTATTTCAAACTAGATTTGTAAACATCGATTCTAATATATCTTCGTAAATGCTCAGAATCTGCCAAATAATTGACATCTATCATTGTTGAGACGTCAGTTGCTTTTTTCTGTGGTGTGAATAGAGCGGTTTGTTACGAAAGCGCCAAAAAGTTGTCTGCTGTGTTGTCATTTAAATACTTAAGGAGGCAAGTGTTATTTTAAAGTGTCTCATATGTGTCTATCTATTATTTCTTTCAAAAATTACGAGAGTTAATTAGCTAATTCCCATGATATTGCCATAAATATTGAACAGGTAAATTATTACCGGTGAATAAGGGTAACTTGAGCCCGGGCCAAATTTCAAAATTCTCAAAATATTGGGAGGAGATATATTCGATAAGTGTGAAGAAAGGGCAGTGGAAGGAGACATAACACATGAAGAAGAATGTGGTTTGGATATAGCACAGGAGGATTTATTTTCTATAGAGACATATGAAGTACATGACGGTAGACTGGAATTTCAGATGATTGGTGATAATGTGATAAAGGCCGTGGCTCAGTTTTGCATAATGAATGATACAAATATCATACGAATGCTGAATGACACTAATATTCAAAGAAAGAAAGGTATTTTATCATATAAGACGACTTCCTGGCCATGAAATGGAATGGAAATTTTTCAAAGATTAACCCTATGATATGTAGGATTAAATAAAATTCTAATTATTTTGATACTTTTTCATTGTCTTAGCTATATGGTAAGTCAGTAAATAAGTTAAAAACGCATTGTTGACCAAAAAAAAAAGGTTGAATAAAAACTGTGTTGATTTTCCTATGGCAACAATTTATTTACCCATTTTAGTACTAATAAATGAAAACGAATGTATACATAATTATTGTCTATGGCTCTCAGCTGTAGTTTTTATGGTAAATATGCAGGCCAATGTTAGCAAAATGCTTTAAATAAAATAAAATAAGCAAAAACAACCTACAATTGGGACCTGGGCCAATCCAAGCCCAACTCACTATCTAACATTGGCCCAGTGGTTAAATGGATTTTTTGAAACTATTTTCCTAGAGATTATTGGTAAATGAGTGAATTTTTTAGAAGTAGGCTACATAAAGCCACCATAATAAGCGTATCTTTTGAATTAACGTACTATTTTAAACATTGGTCTAACTTTTTATGTGCAAACTGGGCCAGATTGACTGTAATATTGTTTTATTACAATTGGTCAATGTCTGAAATTGCTCTGAAATAATTTTTTATCTTTTACATGTTTCGTAATCCTAAATCTATAAATAATCTACCATTTAATACCTAACAACTTTAGCATCGCTATCCTTTAAGATAATGCGTGCTATATTCACACTTCTCCAAAGAAATGGAGAGATCATATGAGAAATATTTGTCATCCATAAAAATGATCGAACCTCTTTGAGGTCAAATAGGTTTTATTTTAACCACTTCTAATTATTGAATCGTCGTGAAAGGTTAGTTTTATCTTATTTACTCAACCTGGTTCATTATTCACTAGGCTATCATACTTATAACTTGCTTGATATACTATACTTACATAAAGTCTCAATTAGTTATAAATAAAACATGGCATGTAAGATTAATTATTTTTTTAATATTTTAAAAGATGATTTGGTAATTCCCCTTGTTATTACAGATTTTTAATATACGGAGATATCATCAATACAAATGGTCGTAGAAAATCAACCATAGACAAAAGCGCTATCATTATCATTTCAGTAGACTGTACTGGTTTGCATCTGTTCCCTTAGTTTAATAAGTTTTCTCTGATTATTTCTTTATCTGATCCAATTGAATTGAATGCTCACCATTTAAGATTTTTCAGAAACACTAGCAGACTGTTTAATGAGCTTCGTACTATGTTCATTGTAACTACGAAAACATCCTGAAGTACAATAAATATAAAATTAGTAAGTTATTCAGCCGATGGATAACATTTATTTTTCCTGTATTGTTTCTTAAATCTAGAGTAGGCGGAGAACAGATGATGTAAAGGATTGACGACAATATTGAAACAGTCTGTACTTTTAAGACTTTAAAAGCTGTCTCTTTTTAAGAGAGGTAGGCTCGCTCGCTCCAAACATCATTTGGGATCATCAGCCACTATCACACATCCACCTTCCAGAAAATCACAACAGAGGTGATATCGCGCCAGTGACAGTTCAGTTAGGTATTGCCAGTGTTCATTGGCTACGGTATTCAATTTACATCAGATAGGCCGTGTGTTTATATGCCTTCCGACGTTGTATAAAAAAACATAAACAAAAATACCGTCATCAGTCGAATAACGAAAGGCAAGGTTTTTGTTTTCTCAGTCCTTTTTCATCTACAAGCAAGTGCAAAGTGCAAGGGCTCATGCACTGAAGATTCCCTTTTTCACATATATATCAAATAGTGATACAGACTAACGTGTTTTATCCAAATAGAGCGCCGGTTCGAAAGTAAACATCCATACGTAGGCACAATAGCAAAATTACTGGACGGAATAATTAATATATATCAATAATAGTTACTATCATCCATAAATCGAATTGGTATAGGAACTCAGGTCCAACTTGCTTTTAAGATATTCATTTAAGACAACATTACATCAGTAATGCACCAATTAATAACTCTTGAAACCTAAAACAATCATTATCGCAAATATTTTTTTTGACATGACTATTTTACGAATTCCTAGATCACCTGGAAGTATGATATATATTTATATTAGTGATTTTGGCATATAGACAGACTTATGAACAAAAAGTATTACTATAAAGATTTCTATATATCTTTTGAAGCAACGAACCCTAAAAGTGTTATTTACAAATCTATACAGTTATGAAACATACATACAAGTATACAGACTATGAAATTTTGTTAGTAAGATTTTTTCACGATTCACCAAACACTGATAGAAAGATTCCTGCCAGAGAGAATCACAAAATAGGAATCGAAGTCGGAAATCAAATCCAATTTGGTTCATTTGCTCGCCAGTAAAGTTCACATCCAACTCTTGAATTGAACGGATTACCTTCTGAAATGAAGTTTCTACTACGCTCGTAAACTTTATACTGATAGTTTTACCTATTTAATCTTATAGTTCTGAGTTTTGTTTTGTGAATTCAATCTTGTAGAAATGTAGGTTATATACCGGTGTCGGTTGGAAATTACTGTTTGTGCCTGCAGTACAATTGGCATGACAATTTTTAGAGCTTTAGCCACAGCGGTGGACCCGGGCGATAGACGCCCGAGGTTCTATGAAAAAATAGGTAAACCATAGCTATGATTATTTAATTCGAAGTAACCCGACTTAGGACGTACCTTTACCTAAGTAATATATATATTTTCATACCAAGACTGTTATGACTCTTTGACACTTATAGCTATGAACTTCTGTGTCAGTCGCTTCGGTCGTGTTCTGTGTTGTCGATATTAAAGCTAGTGATATCAATTTCTATTCAAATGTGAATAATTTGTTCGGGATTGGTGAGTTTTACCTGTTACTTTCGGATATATCTAAGTAATGTTTCGTCAATCTTTTATCACGCATTCTTTGTACTTATCCTAACCAATGTAGCGACTAATTATTTTTTATTAACACCGGCACTTAGTTTCGACCTTCTTTATACATCACCAGTGTAAATGTGCTCCCCAAATATTGAACCATAGATCAGGACTGAGCAGTGATAGCCCAGTGAATGAACAACCGCCCTATTGATCAGATGGTCCTTCCCGGAATGTACACATTCAAATGTACCACTCAATTGGTGTTTTCGGATTATATACATATTTGTGATTATTGCTAGTTCGGCGGTGAAGGAAAACATCGAGAGGAAACCCGTCCAAGAAATTATATTTCGAAAGTAGTGTGATCTTACCTAAGTAAAGTCTGTTTTTTTCTCTGGATTGTGGAGGGCGGAGGGCGACGGACAGCAGACGCTCCATGTAAAAATCAGTATCTTGGACAAATCCTAAGGCTTACCTTAGATTTGCTGGTTGACCACCGGACTGGTCATTGATTATAGTAATGTCACAAACCTAGATATACTAATGGACTGCTTAACAAGATGAAACATTTCACACAAATATATAAAATATCTGTCCTGTGTAGGAATCGAGCCCACGAGCTCGCTTTCTCACTGTTTATGACAAATAAATAATTTGAATTTGCACAATGGCTTCGTGGAGGGTTGTTGTGTTCCTGAAGGAGAATGAGGTTACCAATAAGCTCTTGAGGAATGGTAGGTACTGGTGGCATCGCGCGAACGATATTCCTCAAGTTGCAAGCATTCAACGGAATTATAACCGCTGCACATAAGATAGGTATGATATTGTTTTTATAAACAGTAGTAATTTAGGCTATGTTAATTACGAAAATCTTTAAGGCTCCGTCGTAAAACTCGATCTTTAGCAAGCGAGTGGAAAAGGAAAACTAAAACCGCAAGTGCAAGGAATTATATTTCGAAAGGCGCGTGACCTAACCTAAGAAAGGTCTGGTTTTCCCTCTGGGTTGTGAAAGTCTAACGGTTGAAAGTCTAAGTCGCTGTAAAAATCAGTATATTCGCTTAGTCTCAGTAAACGGGAAAACGCTATGTATCCAATAACTAGCTGTCTAACAGATATTTTAGCATTATCTTATAGAAGACCACTGATAAATAACAAATTCTTGGAGAGTCTTTGTATAGGATCATCAGGAGCTATTGCGTCAGTGGTAGGGGTAGACACGTAAACGGTAGCTCTAAGCCCCTTATGTTGCAGACGTATCAGTTTCACATTATGCAAACTGTGTACTTCGTTGTCACCTGACTTGGCAAATAACAGTTTATGATACTGTCACATTAACGGAGCTATTTTTCTCGAGTGCGCGTTTAAAAACAAGGATTAGCCAGGTTTTAAAATTCCACACGAGTGTTATAAATACATAGTTGTGTGCAACATACTACACTATTTTATATATTTCCATATAAAATCAATTTAACGAAATAAGTGATATGTTTCACAACTATGTATATATCCTTTATAGTCTTACGACTTCCAGCATGTGATATTAGCATCAAATTATTATCACTACTGAAGTTCTACAACTTTGTCTCTCATTCATTATAAATGTATATAACAGTAAATAAATTGATACAAACTTATATAGTACATTAATTAATATTTACTAGAGGGAGACTTTGTACAGAAGTCGTCTGCGTCCTCTGTCTCACCTATTTCTACCGCCAAGCAGCTATATTTATATAGCTGTTTCGGTTTGAAGCGTGAGATATGGCAGAAAATTACTGGGTACTGTGACGAAACATCCTTAGGTCCCAAGATTGGCAGCGCGCGAGTAACTTCCCCCTGGTGTTGCGAGCGTCAATAGGTTGCGGCGACCACCTACCATCTGATGTGGGCCACATGCTAGTTTGACAATCTAGTTATATATAAAACAAATATTCAGTCATGGTTGGTATTAGACGCAGGAGGGTGCTAAAATGGTATTTATTTTACAAAATCACATACAAAATACCTACTGTAAATATTACTATTCGACCCCACAAAGTCACTAAATTAAATGGCGGCAGACAGAATAACAAAAAATATATGCTTGTTAAAAAGTTTTCAGTTAGACGTTGAGTTTTTTTACGTCTCGAGTGAGCCATAACCACGATAACCGGTAACTTTTATTTTTCCTCTGTGACTTATTTTGAAACAAAATGTTAACAGCATTTTAAGTTTAAAACTGAGACGACGTTTTTATAGCTTTTCTCTTTAGTGTGAAAATATCTTCACGGATTTTCTTACATATAAAACCACCGTGTTTTTAGAAAGTCTAAACATATATGTAATATCACTTTTTCATCTATCTATATCTTTACTCCAAGCCGCTCGCGGGACAAGCAGACGGACCGGAGCTTCTCGTGACTTGATCTTTAATTTTTCGTTTTATTTTACCACATCGGAAGCATTCAAGCAAACAACCCACCTATTGTAAAGCGGTAACCGTAGCCTATGAATGCTTGCAATACTTATATTAAGTATCACTTGCGCGCGTGCTACCTTTGCTGCGAGCTCAGTAACTCCTTTGGAGCTTAGTGGTGACTTAACTTATACGCAGGAATACAACAACAGAGAATTATTGTTATTTGGTTGTGGTTTTCTGTGAAGTGGAGGTACTTCCCTAGACGGGCTACTTTGCGTATTACAACTCTTAAAAACACCCAGATGCACACAAATCAAAAACGTCTCATGCACACAAATGTTTGTCCTGTGTGGGAATCGAACCCACGAGCGTTGGTGACATACTGTTACTAACCACTACGACGAGCTCGTTTCCGTTGTACCCCATATAATTACGGTCTACTTATATGGGATCACAAAACAGATTCAACGTAGGCCGAAAGTGTGTAAGGTGCTGTATTACTAAATGCTACCACACTCAATTTATGTAAAGTATAAGCAAATCAGTTTTGTTTTTACATACTGTTGCACCATGTTTTTTCCAGTATAATTTTGTATTCAAAATTATACATAAAAATGTTATATTTTCAGTCAGGCAATTTTATCTAAACTACTTTGTGTGCTTTCGCTACCGATTAGTTCAAGGAACTAGTACCGACACCTACCCACTTCCGTTAGTAGATGCATGCCGCCTGCAGTGGGTGCATGTCGGCCGGCATTAGTTCGCATGAACTAATCATTAACGGAAATTTGACTTTCGCAAAATAACGCTTGAATCTATTACTATTTTCAGTCGTCTGAAGAGTTTGTTTAACCAAAAGTAATAGCAGTGGTGTCATCTTTAAAGTTGTCGGAACGAAGTAAACTTGTCTTTTCTAATTGATTTAAATATTATAATGTAATTAACGTCAACGTTTCAAATATGCCTGCTTAGTGTTGTGCCATATAGGCGTCTATGTCTGATGCTGTGTCTGACTATAGATATGTCGTCAACAAACAGTATATATTCGTGTTTAGTGATGTGCATATGTAATTCGATCTTACTGCTATTTTATTTTGTTTCGTGCATTTACTATATATTCAACACATTAATGCCTATTCCTTAAATATGAGCAAAAACTGTCATAAGCAGGTTCTGCCACATGTTTGTCACGAAAGTATTCATGAGAAACTAAATCAAATACTGATGACATCAAAAAGTAGTGCAGAAGTTATCTTTTTATTGTTTACGTTAATGTAAAACGTTGTTTTTTTTAACCTTATTGATTCTTTTATATGAAGTTGTGCTGGACCAGAAATTAAAAGACTTTTCAGAAATGTAGAAATATAAATATATTTATTTCAACTTCACATAATAATTTTACATGATGTATTCGCAGGTACATATAAGTGAAGTCAGAATTGACCCTCGCTCAGGGTTCTATGCTAGAAACGCACAAAGAATTCCCAGCCCTGGTTTTCAGTGAGGGTCAAGAGGGACAACACGGGTCGAAATATACAATGACATTTATTGGGATTCATATAAATAAAACAAATAAAGAACAAAACATTAATATATTTATCGTACTAATATAAACTACAATTAAATACTAAGTGAGGTCAATGTGAAGTCTATTTATCTATATACTTAAAGTCAATAAAATTTCAGTTATGAAAATAAGCTTGTTGAATATACGAATACGTCTTCCTTTTCGTGCAACGGTTGGACAACTGAGAATCTCTGAAAGACGATAAATCTTTTGTCATAAATAAGAATATGTGTAATAATTGATTTAATAATTTTCGTAATAGTCTTAACCTTCCAATTTCTAATTTATTGGAGACATTACAATTTGACTTACTTCTGTGATGTTTCCTGTGAGGTGGAGGTACTTCGATGCACCCTGCCATTCTTTTGGTCAACCGTCTTTTTTTATTAATTATCAGGATGTACTACGTGCATGTGAAGTTCACTTTAACTACTCTAAAGTTATTTACATACTACTACATTACTATTATTACATTACTGGTGTTTGTCTAGTCTAGACGGTCAGTTCACATTTAGCCCAACATGGCGCATTATTCATCGACAGGCCTATATACATACCTCCTTATTAATGTAATTTGGTAGATTCGGTACATCTAGATTAGCAGATTAACATCTTATTTAATAGAATATAAACACAATATGTACTAGCAGAAGTTCTTAAAAAATACGAAACGACTATATTTAGAGCCAAACTCTAAAACAGACCACAACAATACGGGGGTCACACTGAATATATTCAGAATTGGCCAGTAAGAAAAGTTTGCGACGAACAAGTTATTTAATTTTAATAGATTAAATAAATAAATATTGTCGGACAAATTACACAGCGCCACCTAGCCCCGAAGTAAGCGAAGCTTGTGTTATGGGTACTAGACAACTGATAAACATACGTAAATACATTTTTTTTGTAAATACATACTTATTATACATATAAAATACCCAGACCAATACAAACAGACATTTTCATGCACACAAATGTTTGTACTGTGTGGGAATCGAACCCACGAGCGTTGGTCTCAAAGTAGCGTAACAGCGCGTTTTACCACTGCGCCACCGAGCTCGTTAATCAAGTCAGATTGACTTCATAATTATATAATTTGTTTTTACAAATTGGTGGTAAACTAAAACGACCCTGTCGTGCGCCAAAATGAGAAAAGTAAATATTCACTTCATGAGTTATTGCGACTTTTATTGCAGTCTTAAGGTATAATAATGTTTAACCCTTCGAAACCCGGGTGGTCGTATACGACCGCGAAATGTATGGGAAAATGTGTATAACGGGTTCTGACTGCTCAATAGACTTCGACTGATATTTCTCGCAGGCATTATTCTCACTGGAGTAAATGTTGAAACAAAAAACCTCGCGTAATTCCCAGTTTTACTGAAACCAAAAGAAGTCTTGGACCTACTAAATCATAAACTCTCACACCAGCGGCCAAGCGATATGAAAATACGCCTCCTTCGCCAGCGCTGGCATGATCATCCTGGTTCACCACGGACCACAAGGCCATCATGCCTCCGCCCAGATCTTCGCTGTCGCTTCCCTTTCGCTTTATCTTTGACACCCACAAAGCATCTAGGCATCTCTCGTTCATTATATCTATCAACTCATTCATTTTATCTTGTAATTCACCTCTCACATTCCACGTGCCTATACGCACTCAGTTCTCCTCGTCCCGCCGCCGGGTTGACCATTGCGTGGTGTGTGGCGCCCCCCCATGGCCGTATGTATTTAATCTCGCACCGACGAGGGCGGATCGATGCGCGTTGCCTTCGGGGGACGCCCTTATCCGTGCGTCAGTCCAGTTTGAGTTCAGAATTGTAATCGACAGATTTGTTGGACTGGCAGGGTTGCGGCATGCACGCTTCTGGTACCGTCCCCAAAGTTAAATATTAAAATATTGTCATAGAATATATTTATTAGATTGCAATGCAGTTTTTTTAATCAACACTACTTTTGTGTGATCAATGCACAACCGATATCACCTGTATCACTTACTATTAAAAATTGCATGTAGGTGTAGTTAACAGATACTATTATTTAGATTATTTTATAGCGTCATTTTGCGAAAGTCAAATTTACATGGAATTTAATCTAACCTGCTTTGTGTGCTTCCGCCATCAATTAGTTCATGCGAACTAGAGCCGGCCGACACCCAACACTACCGTTTGTAGATGCATGCGAATCCTGTGCTAGATGGTGGACAATCGCGGTAACGACAGCAGCAGCCGAGAGAGGGACCACCGGGGCAGTCATGACAGCGACGGTATGATGTATCTACCAACGGTGATGAGTGGGTGCCGGGCGACGCTAGTTCGTATGAACTAATTAGTGACAGGAGCACACAAAGCATATAGATCAAATTGCATGAATAAATGAAGCAAACAGGATTTAGAAATACCTTCTTCTACACAAGATTGCACCCAAATAACAACAATAATGTTTGTTCAGCATCGATAAACCAATACGGTAGAACTAGTTCACATGAGGGCTATAATCGTCTATGTGCCTCGATGGAGTATTAAAAAAAACATACCCTTGACCTAGAAAAGTTAAATCCAATACTTCCCAATAGCAAATAGCACTCCAGCGTCCTATGGGACCGATAAGTGGCATTGATGCCTTCAATTCCAATAAAAGTTGGATACCGCGACAAACCGATTTCAATATCGGTAAATCAGACTTTTATTTACATTTTGTTCAGATATGGACTAGGGGGAGTTCGCCTCAGCAAATAATTAAATAATGTGATCCTGTTCTATTTATAACTCTTGGGCCAAATATCCATTTATCAACAACCTGCATTCTGTCATTTAAATGAAATACAATCGAATGTTAAGCTTTTCTAATGTTGTAATGGCACAGTTTGAGTAATAATATTTGATGGTTGACACAATCAGAAGCTTTGAACAGAACAGAAAACCCCTAAAGCGTCCTGTGATCTCTCCCATGCTTTACAACATTAACCAGTTCCAACATTGCATCTGTAGTTTATCTAGCTGCTGAAACTTTTAACAACAATATTAATTTAATACTGCTTCCATAATGATCCTTTGAGGTTTTAATTATGGCATTCATACATCTACCATAAAATATCACCATGCGATATAATCGCCTCTTGTACGTTTAGGTATTGTAAGCAACTTATGTTCTATCTATCTATATCTTCAGGCCAGATCTTTTGCGAGCTCCAGGAGGCGCGGTACCTACACTCCACACTCGCCTCTGTAACATTCAAAGGTATTTAATGCACGCTTGACGGTTCTAAGGGCTCTTGTAGATCATCGTAGGATAAAAAATGCCAATTTTAGGTTATTTTTAGTTAGTAGATCGTAGAGTTTTGACATTTCTTTGCCTCTCCGTCCTTATGTTCGTATTGTATATATTTGCCTTTCCTTATCTAAATATCAACACTCTTTTTAGGGCCTCTCTCTTTCTTACATCATCGTTACGAACATGGTTAGCAAAAGATGCGCCACAAACTTTGCATAATGCTCGCAATTCAATTACATTTATTTTACTTTCATGCTCTCTCTGCCCTGTTACCACTCCCATGAATTAGCTTTAGGATTAGCAACGTATTGTGTATAACACGTTGTGCTTTCTGGCTTATGTTTTGGCTGCCATGAAGTTTTCCCAACACTCCATTCTCATTATTCCCTGCACTCACTCATCTAACGTGTCTAGCCATAAATACTGTTACATAGAAACTTTACTATTTTTTCAACTCTTTATTTTTTTTTTAATTTGGAACGCGTTTATTATGTTAAAAACTTCTTTCGATTTTCCGCCGTTTTACATATTTTTTTCGTGTTTATTATCAAATTACAATATGGAATGGGTATGAATACAAGACCTGAAGATCAGCGCTTATCGTCGATATACAGGACAGGCCCTAAATGGATCCATATAGTTGAAGAGAGTGGATCGATTAAATCGTCTTCTGTCCCGATACGTAGGTCAAAAGCACAGAAATCGCGTCTCGTAATTGTTTTTTGGGTGGTGTCTTACCAATGAGTCACAAAGTTTATTTTTGTGAAAAAGTTGTGAAGACCAGCCGAAGCGTATCAAAAGACAATATTGGATTGTGTAGTGAAACCTCTCAACAATACACTTTTTAAAAATATACCAGCAGGACTCTGCGCCTGATCACAAGGCGCAAACTACCCAAGCCTGGTTCAAAACCTACATTACGGCCCAGATCTGAACCCCTTAGGCTACAAATTATGGTCAGTTTTAGAGGATATGGCCTGCTCGAAACGACACACTGTCATTGTGTCTCTTAAGAAATCTCTGGAGCAAGGAGAGGCTAAATTTCCTATGGAAACGGTGCGTAAATTCATAGATTAGTGGCCAGACAAACTAAAGGCCTGTATAAAAACCATAATAAGTGGTCATTTCGAATATAATATTTTTTTATATTTTTACTGAGATTTCCATAAATATGTACATATAAGTTTTATTAAGATTACATTACTTCATAAAAAAATAAATGCATATTCATTTGTAACAAAACTTATGGCCGGACTAGGTATACACATTACCGGTGTACCTTTCCTCTTTTATATTTATCCTATATTAGTACCAATATCATATTTTCTACTTTTACAGACAACTGTCCAGATATAGAACGAATAGCTAAGCCGACAGTACGGCGGCCTTTAACACCAATATCGTTGACAAACTAGGGCAAAAGTCTGCCGTTCACCCGTACACATGCTGTACATTTCTTATAAGTGAATACAGCACAAAACTTGTCAAACCAAAATGAGCTGCACAACCCTATCAAATGTTTTCTCAAAATCCACAAAACCACAGAAAAAGGTCTAACGTTCTAAGCCAGATGCTTCTCCACGATAGATCCTTATCATTATTGTTCAATATTTTTATTGATGTAATAAAGCGTATTGTATTTGTATTGTGTGTATATATACAATATTTATGCTAGACTAAAATGACATAATTATGTGAAGCTCTTTGCTTTACGCTTCGCTGGTTCGAAAAGTTTATGTTGTTTCTGCAACTATTAAATAAGTGGTTACGTGGTTAACCGTTGTTGAACAAATTGTATGTACAAAATGGCGGATATACGAAAGATCTTTTATTTTGTGTCTCTAGAAAATACACGTAGGTAAGGTATGTATGTGAATGCGTTCCAGGTTTATCCTCTCATCAAAATGTTACGAGAATCCTTGCGATTATTAAAAAATATTGTTTTGTTGGACGAACTGTCATAAACGATAAAACTATATTGGATCGAATTACATAAAATAGTTCAATGTTTTTGCAATTGTCTGTAGAGTTGTTTCTTGTTTGCTTGTTTCTTTTGACGGAATTTTTATGGAAAGTTAGGCTCGGCAACGCATGAGAGACACCCCTGGTATTGCAATTGTCCATAGCCTACGGTAACTGCGTACCATCAGGCTGACCATACGATTTATTGCCACCTTTTGTGGTACAAAAAAATACATACAGTGACATTTTTTTAAATATTTTTTTACGTCACATATACTAAACACTAAATAGGTAATTATTTTTATTGCAAATTTTAGTTTAATTTTAGGTTATAGCCTACTTGTTTATCAAAACTTAACCTACCTGTACTGTTACCTGTATTTTTAGTCTGAAAGCGGTATCTATTGCATCGATAAAAAAAATTCACAGAATAATATTATCACAATATGACATGACATCTATTATGGCAACGTCTGGAAATACCGAAATGTTAAAATATGCAATCCAGTGCCCCGAAAAATATGCTATGAAATACTATTTATTTTACTTACCTATTACGAAATACACATTGACATTTCCGTAAAAGATGGCTAATATTACTTGACTGCAGGAGACGCATTTTTTATTTTAATTGGTCTAACGTAATAATAATATGTTAAACATTTATTTAGAAGTAAAAAATCATAGTGTAACTCAGTATTCAAACTTTTTTTAATACAACGTCGGGAGGCATACAAGCACTCGGTCCACCTAATGTGAAGCGGTTACCGTAGTATGTACTCACGAAGTATGAACGCTTGGAAAACATTAAGTATCACACACGCGATGCCACCTCTGCTGCTAACATAGCAGCATAGTCACCAGTAACTCCTTAAGAGCTTACTGGTGAATTCACTCACACGCAGGAACACAACAACACTCTAGGGAGTTGTTATTTGATTGCGGTTTTCTGTGAAACGGAAGTAGTGCTCCAAACTGGCTGCTATGATGTGCCCTATTTCTCTAAGAAACTCCCAGACCAAAACAAGCAAACATGTGTGGGAATAGAACCCACGACCGTTAGTGTCAAAGTACACAACGTGTTTCACCACACCACTGAACTCGTCAAAGTGCTCACCAGAGTAGTTATGAGATTCACTCATTTCATTCAGCAAAAACTTAATAACTAATTAACATACATTGTTACTACCAAAACTTATCGTACACAAATACAAATTATATGAAGTTTTGTTACATGAAAATTTGATATCCACAAAATTACATCAGAATTGCTTTACTAGTTCATATTTTCACACCACTAAGATAGGAAATAGACATGCAACCTTCTAATGATTAGCTTTTATCATAGTCTATGGACACCTGCAAAACCAGGGGTATGATTCTTGTGTTACCGACTGTAAAAATCTCTTCACCCCCTTTGAAAGAACGCCCCGTGGTATGCCTTGGAAAACCGTAGGAAGTAGATAATTTAAAAATTGCTTTATAGATTCAACTTCAGCTTAGGTACCATAGATAGATTTCAGCATAGGTGCCGAGAAGTGTTTGACAAATTACACAGCGCCATCTAGCCCAAAGTAAGCTAAGCTTGTGTTATGGGTACTAGACAACTGATAAACATACGTAAATACATTTTTTTTTGTAAATACATACTTATTATACATAGAAAATACCCAGACCAAGACAAACAGACATGTTCATGCACACAAATGTTTGCCTTGTGTGGGAATCGAACCCACGAGCGTTGGTGTCAAAGTCGCGTCATTCACGGCTGAGCCACCGAGCTCTATTATTCTAATGGCATACAACCTAATGTTAAAAGTAGTTGTCTACTTAATTTTTTTTTCTGTACGTCTTCGGGAGGCATACAAGTATATGGCCCGTATATGGTTACGTAACATATGAATGCTCGGGAATGCAAGAAGTATCACTCGCGCTGCTGCTAATATATGTATGTATATTTTCACGCCAGGTCCCTTGTGGTGTAGGCAGAGAGAACCGACTGCCAAAAAACGCGGTCCTTACACACTTCACTCGCTTCCTTAACATTCATGCTGTTTTCATACACTAATATATAATCTGATATAGTGCATAGAGTATGAATATATATAGTTATATATATATCTATCTATATCTACACGCCAAGTGCCTTGCGGGGTAGATAGAAGGAGCCGAGAGGCACGTAACTTATTTCTTACACTCCCACTAGCTTCCTCCACTTTACACAAACATAGACGGTTTTAGAGCTCCTGCCATACCTGATAAAACACGACCAATTTGGTCATGGTAGGTTAGGTTAGTCTTGGCTATCCAGACTATTCACCATAAAGTTGTTCATGCGCAATCCTACATTCGTAGACATTAATTATACTCTGCTGGCAATTATCGAGATACAGAATGGATATTATAACGTGTAGACTATTGCGCGAAAAGGAAGGAGTATTTATATAATGAGCTTATTTAAAGTTTTCCCTCATATAGAGCATTACATTCGAAAGAGAATTTATAATATTGCTTCATGACTATTATCAACCGACAACGATAACTGATAGTCATCAACGAGCCGTCAAAATAAGAAGACCTCTTTCCAAGCTTTTGTAAAGCAAAATATACGACGATCAACGATGCTTTACTATTTATGGGAATAGTTTCACATGCGCAACATCTTCATTGACCACTCCATTACAACGAATGAAAGTAAATTATCATAAACAAACGAACAAATTGAGAACACGCTTGATCATATATGGAGTTGAACTACGAATAAATAAAGACGAAATGTTCAAAGGAACGCCTCAAGGGTATAAGCCGTCGGATTCGTTTTTAAATTTGTTGACGCTGCAGTCACGTTTCAAGGATTTCGGGAACTTTAAAGCGCTATTAGGTTGATCGTTAAACTTCGAATGAGTGACATCTTTAACTGAACCATGTTATACCAACATCTAGATATTCAAAGTAACTGATTTTATGCCTTAACTCCCAAGCATATGGTATGTATTTGTAGTAGTAATATATTTGGGCGGAAATATTATTTTTGTGGCGGTAAGTTGTCGAGTGCACTGTCACACTGGACTTTTTGGGCCATCATTCGTATTTGATGTGTTTTAAGAAACAGTTTAGATTAATTTTAGTTTTAATAGGAATCCGGTGACTGAAATTTTGAATGTGTTAATAAATTAATGAAAAATATTAGCCTAAGTTGCTCTTTTAATTGCTTACAATTCTGACAAAAAGTAATCTTTATCTCTATATCTTTGTGCTACTTTGACTTACAGATCAATTTGTAAAATCTTTGTTGTTATACGTGTAATATAATTCTCCACATATTAAGGGATCTGAGATGAGCGTCGGTCCATGTTAAAATCAATATCTTTACCAAATTCTTAGGCTTAGTTAGCGAACTCTGCGAATATAAATTAGGAAACGGAATAACGCTAGGAAAAAAATACGTGCTGCACTTATGAGTCTTCAGATTTGTTTAAATACAAGTTTTTTTCTGTATGAAATACTCCATTTAGAGGGGAACGATGACATAAGGGCAAGCAACAGTCAGCCGTTCATAAAAATAAATAAAAACGTTCGTAAAATATAGATAGATATGATATCGCTTTAGAAATAGTTTGTTATGTCCAGTCTGTTTTAATTATATATATATTTTACTTTTTTTTATGAACATTTTTATACTAACTTAGGGAATCACAATATCAATTTTAATTAATCCTCTCTGCTTAAAGGATTAGCATTGCAATCCAGTGCTGGAAGCTGTAAACGCTGACACCGTTGTTGATATCATGCTACTTGAGCAAAATGGTCTTAGCTTGGTGGTAGTTTTATCTGTTATGTAATTATTATTAAATGTATTTCTAATTGTAAATGTATAAAAATAATTGAAACCGTAGTTTATTATTTACTTGTACCTATTATTTAATTTGTAATGTAATGACATATCGTTGATGAAGAATTACATAATTTTATTCTGTTCTAAAGTTACATTCAAAAAAATGTAATTATTTATACCAACTATTATTACATTTAAGGTATAGCACTGTTTCAAGACATTTAATCTGTGCTAAGATTTATTAGCTACCACTATAAAATATAAAGTTATTTTTGGGTACACAAATAAAACATGTCTACTTGAATATTATAGAAGTCTCAAATATCCGAAAATATTATTTTTCGCCAAATTAGAGCGAGAAAATTTTCGTATAGTTTACCTGAAAACTTTATATTTAGGCTTTTTAAACTATATAAATTGCCACATATTAAATAAAATATAGCAACTTGTATTTTTCTCCTTTGTATTTATATATAAGTCAATACTGTGCTGATTAGCTGCTAAACAGACAACACACAACTAAACAGAAAACGAATTAAAACACGGAAGTAATATTTCGTACATATCCTAAAGATCCACTTATAAAGGACTTTGTAAATTTTCACATCCGCAATCAATGTATAGAGTACCTATAGACAATCTACTCCATAAGTTAGAAAACAAACATATTTGATTACCAACGATCTACATATTCTCAATTCATATTTTTTATCTAACTTTGTTTCCAGGGCCCTTATTTATTGATATAGCCTGTAACAGATTAAGCTATAAAACTCGTACGCTACGGAGCCGGCCCCGCGGGATATTACAAGCATTATTTTACAAGTATTAGTTAAGGCGTGGGTTTATAGATCTGGTAGGCTAGGTGTAAATCAATAGTGATATTTTAATTTTTAAGTGATTCTGCTGTACAAGATAGTAATCGTACAATGAGTTTACTATGTCTAACCATATTATAACTTATTTTAATTTCATACAATAATTTACTCTGCCTGCAAAAGATTTTGCTTTTATTTCTTTTTTTTTTTAATCCGATACTTTTACGATCCGAACCCGAAATTTCTTGGATAAAAAGAAGCTTAAGTATTGAATATATAAGCTACTACTGCCGCGGCACAGCTTCGCTGGTCGTTTTATTTGTTTATTTTTATTTGCGAACCTTCTCAGTAATGTCTTGAATATAACCCAGAAATTTTGTCACAATCGGATGAATGCTTTCAAAGTCTATAACGGACATAAGTACAAACATTTTTTGTGTTTTATATATTACGATTATTTTATTCTTCTTCCGTTTTTACTGGCCATAGTAGTATAATATTCAAAGTGCAAATAAAGTGATAAAAGATGTTATTGCCATCGTAACTCTTAATTCTTTTAATTGGTTATTTTGCATAGTAAAATATAATGACACCACTTAACGAGCCAGCCAGGATCCGCGGTATAATATCATTAATTTATGGAACAATTTGAAACTTATTTATGAAAACGTCTCTTAATAATGCACGCTATTAGATATATTTAAATTTTAAATTAATCATTATAGTTTATAGTTACTGAATTTTATTTTGAAATATTATTATATTTTTAATAAATTAGTTTTAGAAATATTTTTGGAACATCGATATCCAAAATCATGTCATTCAAGTTAGAGTTAAAAAGAGTAAGTAATAAGTAGATTTTTAGTAATATCTGCATTTCTGTTTTTTTTTTTATACAACGTTGGGATGTAAGCATACCGTCCGTCTGATGTGAAGTCGTTACCTAGAAACGCTTGTAACACCGGACGTATCGTTCGCGCATTGCCACCCTGCTAACCTCACTCACTTGCATGAACACAAAAATCCTGTTTTCTGTGAGATGAAGGTACTTCCCCGATCATTTTATTTTGATGCGCTCTCTCTACTACCTCTGTTAAAAATAGCAGACCAATGCTAACAGACACTTTCATGCACACAAATGTTTGTTCTGTGTGGAAATCGAACGTGCATTGATTTTAAAATAACCATAATTAATAACCGAATTCTTACAAAATATGAAATGACTAACAAATATTTTTTAATTCGGATAATTCAATTACTCGCCGTCACTCTTTATCTAATACTTCTTGTCTGATATTTAGCAAAATAACGACATTTTGATAAATATCATAATATTATATTGGACATCCTAAAATTGTTGAATCCATGAACATGACGTAAGACTCTAAATTGTCGCATAGTATGTATTTCAGACAGGATTTATTTATGCATACACTGAGGTTCTAGTTATTAGTGGTTATTTTTCATACAACGTCAGGAAGCACAGATGCATACATGATGTAAAATAGTTAATAAATACAAGAACTCTTACCTTAATAACCGCACTCACTTGAGGAAATACAACAAACCTCAAGGCATTCAATAGTAATGTTAAAGGTGCTCCGCTACTGTTCATGTACGCCTTATCTCTCTTCACTTGGCTCAAAGTCATCTATCGAAAATAGGCTTAAGGTACTTTTCGAAGCGCGTATGATCTCGAGATCGATTGAACCCATTTAACCCAAATAAAGAGGTTAAGGTCAACTTTTAATTTCAATTAGTTTAACACATTCAATATCGGCAACTAGCTTCGCAAAGTGTCTGACCTTGCGGGGTTTCTCGAAAAATCTACCATTTGGAATTTTTCAAAAACAAACTTGCATAGCTCTTCACAGACAGTCATTCCGCAACAGGTAATCTGTAACAATCATCTTTGGTAGCAAAGGTTCCTTAGCTGCAGGTCATTAGGCATGCCATTGCTGGCTTAGTGTTGTACAAAATTGAGATAAAATAATATAAACTCACGAGATGACTCGTCTGATAATAAGCGCAAAATGTTGCATCACTTGACAACTCATTTAAAAACGAACATACTTAGACATTTTTACATTTTCTATCCAACTTATAACATACTTTTCGGATTAGTGCGCTATAAGTAGTAAAATTATATGACACAGCTCTCAGTATATTCAAACGAGACCCCGCATGGTATTTTTAACGACTTTATCTTAGGAATAATGCCTACTTAAGTATACATTTGGATTCGTTGCATACTTAACTATATTCAATTTATGAGTATAAGGCATCGGGCGTCTAAAATTGTAAAGATTCCACAATTTATTGCCTTCCTCCAGCGATAATCGGCTTACGTCCACCAACTTATTAAGTGTGCGTATAAATACTGATATATTTTTTCCCGTTTGTTTAATTTTTTTTTCGAGTTGCCTCCTATGGCCATGATGTAGGCGTACCATAAGTAGACGTTATAAATTATAAGGTATTTGCAATTTGCGATTTTATTTACTTCTTAGTATATGTTACACAGAGTTATGAATGTTAAAGCGAGTGCGGTGTGTAAGAATCGCGTGATCTGGCGCTCCGTTTTCCTTGCCTATCCCGCAAAGGAAGTAATAGATATATGGATTGAATATGTCCTTAATTTAAATTTGTAGTGAGTTCTTGTAGTCTATACTTACATACTGCAAGTGCTATACATCGAGCTTGCCGAATGAAGCTTCATCGTCATCTTTAGATTAGAAAACAACTTTACCTGTACGTGAAGCGCTCTATCAATAAAATTAATATTCTAAATCCTGGAGAAAAAGAGAGAATAAAAAAGGAGAGTAGGGCTTACACAAACATATTGTAGCATACGTATATTTAGATATATAAATAGATAGACGTAAAAATAAATATGAATCGTTTATTATATGCTATCGAATCGTACACATACAAACATAATTTAACAGTACAAGAAGAAGTCAACAGGCATTGCTCAAAACATTTCTAGTCTTAGGTGCATGTGTGTACTGCAGCAAGGGAATAGGCCATAGCTCAGTGTGACTTTTGCACGATACGCAAAAATACAGATTTTCAGCTCCTGTCTGATGGGCAGCGGGCGCGCTCAAAGACACTATTTAAGATATATCGGATCGGAGATGGAATATTGTTCCAGCATTTCGTCGCCTGGTAGCGGAAGCTGCCGGTGAATGTCACAGTTTTATGTGGTTGAACAGACAGGTGAGTCCTGTTATATCTGTTGTCATATCTGTCATGAAAAGAGAAAATGTTAAATTTGGAATAAAGATATTTCGGCTTCTAAAGTTTCACTACTCCGAACAATAGGCAAGCTAAGTGGAATTCCACGAGAGTCCATGATTATTCAGAATAGAGGCATCGTTCAAATAGCGAGAGATATGACTTTAAGCCGGAACGTCAAAACAGTATCGACGACAAGCATTCTGCATACGTTTTATCAATCTCTGAGTTCTACAAAACAGACGCGGTCCATATACTACATCCCCGTAGTTAAGTTTTGACAAAATCAAAGAATCGCAAAGCCTGAGACGTACTTTTTCGGTTACTAATTAGCGGATTTTGTATAGAGCCATTAGTCGGTAGATATATTTTTGACTACGGTTGTTACGTAATTTTCGAAACGCAGTTGAGCATCCAAACTTATACCCAGATTTGTTGCTTCTTGTAGGGCCTATAACTAATCACCCTGGGAAGGATTTTGGACTTGGCCAGTAAGAACTTGAGATTGATGATGGCATACCCAGGGGGTTGTAATGTTCTCTACCGAGACTTTTCGAACGCGGGTATTCGTACAAACGAGGTCAATAAGAGTCACTATCTGTTTGAGACTCAAACATACTGAAAAGTCAGTCCGAAACCCTTACCGTACTTCTATTAGAACTATCGAGCATGTTCTAGAAGTGTGATGTAGCCGTGATTGGAGAACTGCATGACCGACTGTGAATGGGTGTTCAAAAGCGACTCTGCGCTAACCACTTGAGGGCTATAAGTCGTACCTATCAAAAGGCTAGCGCCGTTAATGTGAGTAGATAGCCGCCATATTTGCTCATTATTTACCGGAGCATTTTTAACCGTACGAAGTCGAACGTCAAGTTTGACATAAAATGCCACACCACCCCGCATATGCGGCGGGTGATGGCCGCATGGAAGCCAAGTTTCATTAATAGCGACGACGTTGTCACTAAAACGTGTCATAGCAACTAGAAAGTCGTCCAGCTTCGTATGTAATGATCCTGCATTATATAGACCCAACTTGAGAAACTTATCGCGGATCATTTTATTAACAGAAAATAATATAAACAGGGACAAAGGCATGTACAAACAATTAAAAATATAAAGCAAGAGATGGTAATTGTATTGTGTGTGTATATGAAACGAAACGACGTTACATTTAGAAAATTGAAAAGGACTGTCCCACGTCTTATGAAGTTTTGCTTATTTGCTGCACACAAATGCACCCAGGTAGAAATTAGAAAAATACACGGTCTAAATATTAACGTTATTGTAACAATCCTACTAATATTATAAACGCGAAAGTTTGTATGTTATATATTTGTGTATACCACATACTGGTACGCGAAAGTATGTGTGGATGTTTGTTCCGTTTTCCCGCCTCAATACGTGAACGGATTTGGATGAAATTTGGTAGTTAGATAGATGAGGTACTGGATTAACATATAGGTTACTTATTTATCCCTGTGATATGTTCCCATGCGATAGTTTAGATGTTTAAACTTTTTTTTTTTAAATACATGCACCCCTGCCATGGGCAAGGCTCTTTTATTACATAATTATTTATTAATCAATTTTTTAAATATTACAATTATAAATAAACACATTTATTCATCTTACTCTCTTTCATTTCGCAATTCATCCTTCCAAACATCATCTTTCAGTTTTATTTGAAAAAATTTGATTTGGCCCACTTTAGAACGCCGGAGAAACGATTATAGCTATTCCAAATTTCCTTACCTATACTGCGTAAGTCCAACCACGGGCGGCAGCGAGCTTTGCAGCTCCACCTAGCCACCGCGACCCCATCGGCTATACACAGTATAGCTGAGGTGTTCTGCATTTCTACCTACTTCTCCCCATTACCACTTCGGAGACTGTGGTTTCGGAGACCCGCATTCCCGACTCCTCCTCCAAATCAAACCTCTGTTTGGAAAATGCGGGACACCGAAACAATATGTGCTGCTGTTTAGACGTTTGAATCGTACTGAATGTGGATGTTTTATTTCGCTTTTCATCTACAAATATTCCATACTATCCCACAGGAGCACATCACCGGGATAAAAAGTTGCCTTTATATATATATATATGTATTCCTGTGCGATAACCCCTTCGTGAAGACTATGCTTTACCCAGATTCCCCGCTATTAGTCAAGTTTATATGGGTTGCTCCCGAGTTTCGAGCGCCCAAAATTTGCATGTGTTCGCCGAAAGTATTATAATATCGTCTACAGAACTATATTGTAATTGAAATATGAATTTGCTTCGAATTAAGATACTCGTATTAACTACGATTATCATATTAACAACTGGATGAATTTGATTTTTTATTCCGGACAGATTTATAACTCCCTCTAGGAATCGAACTCGTTCACAACGTCAAACGTTTATGCAAGTCTCTACGACTTAGCCACTGCAGCAGTAAGAGTTATGGCAAGATATGCCACAGACAGCCAAGTACCATTTGACTCGATCTTTACACACCTTCGCGCGCTGCTTTAATTATTCATCAGCTCATTAGGCACGCTCACCTGAACTTGAGGCTCCTTGATAGTATTCTGATAAAACCGGACATATTTAGTAGCGGTAGGTGAGTCTTTCTCGGAAGGAACGAAGTATGCATTGTAATATCTATTTTTCTAGCGAAAATCGTTTTTTTTAATTGCCAACGCAGTGTGTTATCTGTAACGCGTGCGTTTCGGCTATTTCTTTCCCCTGCTGCAATATCACCGTTAGGATCAGTAGGATGTTGTGTACAGCGAGCTGTGTTTTCTAGCTCAAGATTTTGGTACATAGAAATTATTCTAACTAAAAGAAGATTTACAGTATTCCCTACAATCACTCTTCTCTTGACATCAGTGGTGCACTATCCCTTTTGAATGCTATAAAATCTCATTGAACTCACTAACCCACACCATATCTCCATAATATTTAAATATTAAGTGAATATTAAAATGAAAAAATATATATATATATAATTTTGTCAAAATTTATGGTTTTTTAGCGTAAATGCAACAGACTATATTGAGAGAGTTTCTGAGTTTAATGTAGAATATAGAAGTGGGAGATTTGCTTTGATTTTTGTAGACGAATCTTTAAGAACTTTATTTCTAAGATTAATATTTGTATTAACATTTATAGAGAGATTTAGAATGTCATTTTTTTGTATTTAAAGTTAAGAATAATTGTTTTTTTTTCCTTATTGGCTTAACCCGCGCGTTTTTCGAGTTTTCATAGGATGGACTCCTAGTATTTTGATAATTCTTTCCCCTTGGCCTAATTGTTATCTTGAAATGTAAGCTAACACCATTCACATTCTATCAAAATTCGCTCAATAGTTTCTGTAAATTTGCAAACTGTTACTACCCAGACTTTGGTGGCAATATTGGATTCCAGCTATCTGAACATTTAAAAGATAAAATTAAAATGACTGGAACTATAATGAATGGAAAAAAGGACAACAAAGTGCATTCTATTGTTAATAATTATTTAAGTAACGTATACTTTTTACCATCTCAATTATGTATTTAGTATTTCTAATTATATCGATTATCTAACCCACCATTATCATATGACCGGTAATATTTATACCATGGGAATCTTTTTTTTATTTTAATTTTTTTTAGACTTTATTGCACATAACTTAAAATTATTAAAGAAACATGGACTCACTCAATGCTACTATTGTCCGCGTTTAGAGTCGCCATCTTGTATTCTAAAAAATGATATACCATAGCACCGCGAGCTCGAGACCGATCAGTAGCAATATCGAAATCGGATAACTCATTGCCATTCAAGTAAGTGATGAAAAGACGAAGTACACATACATTGAACAATATATTATTAACCTCTCTGCTGGCACATCAAGTAAAAACAGAACCTAATTAGTAATTCTTTCTAATGGCGAATATGAAACATAATTATTACAATCGAATGCCAATGTCGGAGATCTGTCTATCGAATTTTTGAATTGCTAAAATCCAACATCGAATTAGGTTAATCGTCTTCTCTTTTACTGAAGGTTATATACCACTAAGGTAGAAAACAAGCTTACGGCCTGCCTGATAAACAGTCACCGTAGCTTATGGACATTTGCCACACCAGGGGTGCCATGCATTGCCGATCCTAAAATTTATGGGTATGTTCAATTCATAACTCCATACACGAGACCACGAATTGCTTTCTAGCTTAACTGATATACAAATTATCGTATTATTTATAGGTACTAAATAAAACCGTATATCATATTATTCATTTTGTACTTGTATGATGTTCTATGTTTCAATGTTGTTATAAAATGAATCGAAACTATTTGCTTTTTAAGGAAATACTGCATTGCTTTTAATTAAACTACAAAATTGTATTATTCTCACAACCATAAAAATAGTTTTAAACTCAAACATCAAAATAATGACACATAAAACGAGAACGTAATTAATTACGTAATTACTTTGCGTTACATTTAATTGCTTGCAACTTCATCCAAACCACAGTCAAATTTTACAATTCTATCTATTAATCTGCATATTCACGGTTGGACCCTTATTGAGTAAACAGCGATAATCGTGCGATACAAGCCGCGTTTCCTACACATGTCTCCATTTTCTTCTAGTTTTTTTCGTGCTCACTATCTAATTTTAGTACTTTTGAACACAACTTCTAATAAAACATGACCAATTTGGTCATGGTAGGAGAGTCTTGACATTCCTCAACTGCTTTGTTGTTGAGGAATGTCAAGACTAAAACTAATAATTATTTATATAATAAATAATTATTAGTTTTATTTAGTGTTATTTAGAAAAAGGTCATGTCTCCACCGTAACAATTTCTGTTCAAGCTACGATAAAATTTAGTAAATATTTTATACCTTAATACATTAATAAGTACCAATAAAATGAATACATAGTCTCTAAAAAAATAGTAAAGTAATGTTCTATATTCTAAATTCTTATACACGAAAAAGTCTTAATTCAATATATTTAAATTTATTCCAATAACAACAATTCACCACAACGATCATATTGAAATGCCAATAAGGTATAGAGAGATAATAATCAGCGCTAAACGGTGAAGCTGATTATCTATCAAAGCCAAAATGACGAATTATAAATATAATTTAGGAAGTATCTCTTAGATATCTGTCCGAGGAATCTGACTGCTCATCGTTAGAAGATTAATATCAACACTGATGATCGCATAAACAAATGATACAGCCAACGGTCAACGAACCGAACTGTCAGATAGCCCACTCTTGTACTCCAACAATAGGAACCTATCTATCGAATAATAACTCATTGTCTTACTTTTTGTTAAACTAATCACTTTATTGTTTCACTCTTATAATCAATTACTCGATTAGGTTTCATATAAATGACGGCATCGCTCCTATCCGATATCCAAAGTCATTCATTAGTTGGTCGCACATATATTTCAACCACGCATCATCAGGTTTCGTTTTGTCTTTTTAAATTACTTTGTTAGTCGTTGTTTCAACGTTTACATCATTAAGAGTTTAGTAATCGACTTGAAACATTCCATTAGAATGCTTACCGAATTTATTTAACTTTGAGTTGGTAACAACTTTAACAAGTTTTAACGATTCGTGTTTTCAACGAGCGAGCGCTACAATGATGGAATGGTCCGGCTGATTTTTAATTGACTCGCTGTTTCCATTTTTTGACCTGGTTTTTGAACCCTCGAACAGTTCGGTTTGGACTGCCCACGTTGTTAATACGTTTACAATCTTTCCGCTCATTAACCGCCAATTGTGTGGCGATTAAGTCGTAACGTGTTTTATAAAAGTTTGTGTGCACCAATTAAAATTTATTCTCTATAAAGAGTCTCACGCCTAACCCTAAGATACACATCTATACGATAGAAAAGGAATTATGCGTGTGTTTCATAATTGCCTTAATGCCATTTGTAACAGTAGAAAGATCTTCAAAGAGATATAGGCCGTTGCGCAAACATCCATATTTTGTTGACGTTCAAGAATGATTAATGATACCAACTCCAAGTCTTTGTTTTATAAACAAAATAATTAAGGCAAAATCTTCGAAGATAGCTTCGCGGTGAGCGGTGAGATCCCAGAAAATAATCGAAGGTAAATTTCAGTTCTTCACTTATAGATGCTTAGTCTCAAACAACAAACCTCCAGAGAACAAAAATCTTTTGCATTTATCTCCAGGAAAATATGTATATTGGCCCTTACTTCTTGCATGTCAAATTTCCATACATTTTCGTATAAACTATTTTATTTTCATAGTTAGAAGTATTAAATTGATTGTATAGTATGGTCACGTCGCTGTCTAAGGAGACCGGATCGGAAGTTGTTTCGTGTGACTAAACCAATCAGACGCCAATTGTCTGTAATATCCATGTACTGGCCTGTAGGCATTGTTATTGTTATAAACCTCTCCATTATTTTGCTTTTTCGTATCATTACGGTGAAAGCCTTTTGTTCGGCATCGATAAATATTAATGAAATGTAACAATAGACACGTGTTTTGTTTTTATCAAGGATATGGGAGTAGAATGATCATTATCTTTCTGGCATCAATGTCTTATTTGCATATATGCATTCAATCTCTAGATTAGATATATCGCAACCTTGAATATGCTTAATGCATTTGGTGATATATAAAGGCCGTAAAAAAGCTTGATAGAGAATAAATAATTATACTTATATGGAACATTAACGGTGGCAATTAAGTAACTAGCAAATTTCTTCAACTTCGTTCAAGTGGTTAGTTTTCAATGATAATTATATCATGATTTCCATATTGTAAAGTACCAAGATATTAATCTGTTCCCGTACATATACTAAATAGCTGGAAATTAATATTCGATATCGATTTAGGTAAAGTTAGATATTTTAAGATAGGTTCCAATTCAAGTGTGTCCAGCTACACGATACGGATTGAATTTTTGGTTGGTTTCTATTCGAGTCGATAGCATTTATCCAAGACACACTTTCGAAAAATTGCAAATAAAAGTCAACACCCCTTTATGTTGCATTTTGTTTTTACATATACCTATGCATATATAGTGAGACTTTACGAAGAAATTAGTGAAATAAATTCATATATTAAAAGATATTAACTATATATACTTCTGCTATTTATTGCTTTATGGTAACAAGAAGACATGTTTGAATAAAAAGTAAATGATAAAAACACTGTCTAATATTCGAATATCAATGTTTAATATACTCGTAGATCCACCACCAGTAATGTTTTGAACTATATTAAACCGTATTTATACATTTTGTAACCCGCTGGTGAAATTTAGTAGCTTTTGTAATCGCAACTGGCTTTACTGTACTCCGAAAGACTAACCCTTTCCGACCTTCATCAGAATATAGAATATTAATAGCAGTTATTGCTATATTTCGTTTTGGCAAATTTTACTAGTCCTGTATTTCTATCCATGTTAATTTCAGATCCGTAATATAAATAAAATCGTATTTTAGTCGAACTTGCATGTGAATATGGCGATATGGTAACGATGAGTTTTTTTTTGTCTACATAGTCTGACTTATCAGCATGTGTTCTGCAAAAACGATTAAAGGGATTTTAGTACAATTTACTCGATGGGATTATAGCGTATTTCGGAAAATAAAATGGTTTCGATATAATAACTATATGTTATAAACAGTAAGGTTACCAGAAAGCTGCAAAGTTGTTGTGTTGGTGCATAATAGTCATAGTTGACCACCTCATTTCATTGTTCAGAGCATACCTACTTCGCCACGCTGCTCAACTGCGGTCGGGGACAGGTAAGTGGTAAGTATTTTCAAGCTCCTCGACTTAGCTTAATTGCTATCATCTTTCAACAATAGCCGGAGACAATGGCTTAACTTATTTTGAATGTTAAAGAAGCGGGCGAGATGTATAAGAACCGCGTCTCAATAGCGCTTGGTTCTCTCTACCTTCCCTACGAGAAACCTAGCATGAAAATATAGATAAGTAGATAGATAAAGTCTGTACTAAAAATAATAAAAATCATCATCATCCAATATTATAGACTATTTTTAATTGACTTTGCTTTAATTTAACATGTTATTATTTTAATCAGATAGAATTGTATCGTGTACGATAATGTTTTATTATTAATAATTCTCTAAAAGTGTTTTAATTTAGACGAATTATTCACGGTTAGATGCTAAAATTGACATATCTTTCCAAAAAATGTAAAAACATGAATGCATGGCAAAAAACTATAGTTGGTTAGTTCATTGCACTATGTGGGTGCTATTGAAAATTACCATGCAATGTTCATTGAACACAGGAGACAGATGCTATTGTTTCCTTATCTTGTATCTGCATTTATTACACGATTTCTTTTAAATCATTCATTTGTCATAAGTTTAACAAACCATCTTGGTATAAAATTATTTATTACAGATTACTTGTATGTATTTCACGTGGAAGGATTGACAGTTCCAATTGTATAACTCCCTCTGTGTGTGCAATAAATAAAATACTTTGGCGAATCCGTCTAACTCGAGTCAACTATGGTACACCCCCACCTACTGTGATCAAGTATATGTTCTAATTCGCGACATAAGCACGTTGACCTCCGTGCTGTGCTGTGGTTGCTCGAGATTCGAAAGGCTAGTTCTTTGAATAACGGTTCGGTCGTAATTCACCTAAACTTTCGTCGATTCTGTACTGAATACACAAAAGCAATACATTCAACCGATCTCAAAAACAGGAGACAGATCTGGCCCCGTGAATTGCCGATCCATAACAGTCACTGCGTTTGGCAGCCTCGTTTAGCTTTCTAGTTTGTAAACGTTGGTATTCCTCAGAACTCTGTAATCTCACCAAACACTTTCTCCATTGCAACTTATCGATATGGTACATTAACACTTATTGCTCATAGTCATGTTCAATGTCAATAAAAAATAAAATGTCTCATTGTATCCGTACTCCCTCTCTTCATAGCATTCAAGCCTTTAGATACGTTATATATAATATACGGTTGATGCGGATTTTTAGTACGCAACTGTCAGTTAATTTAAGCAATTCGTGCTTTCGAGTGTTTATGGCCTCTCCTATTTTAGTAAAAGCTACATAAAATTACTTCCCTAAGGGGCTGAGTTATTTTAAACAACTATAAACTCTGACTGTACTCGTTCCATCAATAACAATAGGAGAAATTACTACAGCAAACGACTGTGGAGTTATTTTATGTCTCATTTCATATACTAGGAAGTCTAATATTATCGTAGAATTGAGAAGTAGTTCTTTTGTTGATAAAACTGCATACCCTGCATGTCTCATATCCATGCACATGTGTGTACATATATGTAGATATTCGTTTTCATCACGGAGAAAGTGATAATTACAAATACGTACTATACATCCGAAAACGAATTGTGTGGTACATGTACACACCAAAATTCTGCTCAGTAACCAGTCGTTTAATAGGCTATATATACACATTTTCATTTTTGTATTTACTTCTGCTCATTTATCTGTCATCAGAGATACCGTAAATAATCTAAGGGAATATCTAATAAACTAATAATATAAGGGAAGAAGTAGACGAGACAGTTTAAGATGATAGAATATAAAAATTAAACGACAGTATTCAATAAACAAAAACGTTCTTCTGCGACTGTTTAGAAAAAAAAAACAATTATCAACTTGGGTTAAGAACATAGATACTTGACCTATTATGAGATTAGAGGCTTCATAAAAATTCGATATAATTACAACTATAATAAAACCTAATTTTTCGAGTAATTATTGAAATGTTCCATCGATATGCTGCTTATGACAGCACTAACTTCATATTAGTGTACCAATGGTTTACAGCAGTTGCAAAACATAGTGGAAATATAAAAGTCATTAAATAGGAATGTATCCGTTTTATGAGATGAGGTTCACATTTTGAAGGACCGTTTTTGTTGACGCAGATTTCTATCTGACCACTTCTACTATGAAACCCCCGAAAAGTCCAAAACCAGTTTCATTTGAATTTTGATAAGCATACATTGCCGGCCGTACTTCAGATACATTATCGCGTATTTGCAATGTTCAAGCAGCAATGTATGTGAAATGTAGTAGAGATTCGTGGTGTATATTCTTCAATGTAATCCGTTTGATGCCCTCTGGCTACTCAACCACGATTTTATTGTTTAACTCGTTATGAACGGACATTTGACCCAGAACAAGATTGTGATTGCTTTGCTATCTACATAGTTATCTATATTATGGATATTGTTCTAAATATTTAGTGTCATTGTTTTCCTCAGTCGCCGCAAGAAACGGTCAATCGGAGTCCAGATCAATAAACATACCGTATCCCTTAGCAAATTTTAAGTTCTTCAGATATACATTAATTACCAAATTTCGTGAACACAAACAAGTAAATATCCTCTACTTATTTTAATTGCATATTATATTTCCTGATTCTTGTTCGTTACAATGAATAAAATGAATTACAATGAATAAACGCTGTCGAAATGCGAGCGCTGCGCAAAATTTGTGGCGTGAGGCTTGTAGGCCGTATTCGCAATGATGATGTAAGAACCAGAGTTGGTCTGAAAGAGAGCGTCGGTGTTAAAATAAGAAAAGGCATGCTCCGTTGGTTCCGACATGTAGAAAGAATGCAGGATGAAATAATGACGAAGCAGATGTACACTGCAAAAGTGAAAGGATGTAGGAGCCGAGAAAGGCCAAGACTTACCTACCAAATTGGTCGTGTTCTATCAGAAGGTGATGTCAGGAGCCCTAGAAAACGGCGAGCGTGCATGAGAAGAGCAATGAATGTTAAAGAAGCTAGTGAGTTATGTAAGGATCGAGTCACGTGGCGCTCGATTCTACCCCGCAAGGGATTTGGCGTGAAGTTATAGATAGATTGTTCGTTACTCAGGGCTAATTTCTTTACCAAGGTTACTGAGTGGGCAATAAAGGTTTTGTTTTTGGTTTGTCTTATAAAACGTTGATTTGTTTGAGTTGACTGTAGTTTTTAGTTTGAAATAGTAGCTTTGCTTTGAAATAAATCCTACATCAAAATCTATTTGGTTTGGACATGTAGAAAGAATGCAGGATGAAAGAATGACGATAATCCTAGAAACCGACGATCGTACACGAAAAGAGCTATGAATGTTAAAGAAGCCAGCGAGAAGTGTAAAAACTGCGTCTTATGATGCTCGGTTTACTCTGCCTATCCCGCAAAGGATCTGACAAAATACTCAAATGAAAAATGTATAGTTTAGCAGAGAATTAAAAATATTAATTAAGGTGTTGCTTCCATGTTCTCCGGTTATAATTTATGTTCTTATTAATTACAGTTAATACTATATACTTAGTAGGAATACTTACGTAATCATTTTATATATTGTCAAACCGATTGTTACAAATACTTTTATTTATTAATAAATATATTGTATAAATTAAATGGTTAAATTTAAAAAAAAAATTGAAACAGGTTGGATATAGTATGACTACTCTTAAAAGTCATACGTAACAAACATTAGATCTAAAACGAATCAAAAACTATTTTTCTGTAATACCAGAAAGCTTTCGGTTTTCCAGAAATTGTACATGAGTTTAGACCATTTTTTATTTAAATTGATTGATTGGCTGACTTGGCAATATATAGGCAAAACCGCTTGGTATGAATGATCTTGGAATTTTACAAAAGTGTCCTTATTTAAATATTTGCAGTTCAAACAAATATTTTTTCCGATGCGGGAACCAACTACTCGATCACAGCTTTTAAATAAAATAGACTTATAAACCCGCTTTATTACATTTTAACATACAGAGATTGCTTTTCTAGACTGCAGTACTTTAAAAATGCTCCATGGAATCCATTCATGAGACTGTAGTGAAAATATCAATAAACAAGAACAGACAAATAGTGCGATTTTCCTCGCCAAGTTTACCTAAGTGCCGACCCATTCGATATAAGCGCAATACTTATTACAACACACGACAAAAGGCTTATTTATAGTGTACGATAGGGAGACACAAATTGAACTGTTTATTGTACTGGTATGTACTTTATTGTACCTACTGGTATGAGAACATTTTCTCTGAAGGTAAAAAAAACCATTTCTTGTTTTTAATAATTCATATTTTTAACATTTTAACAACATTATACAACAACTTAATATCACCAATCTTAAATATAAAAATCTCGTGTCACGGTCTTTGTGGTCGCGCTCCTGTGAAACGGCTAGACCGATTTTTATGAATTTTTTTATGTACCTATATTTGGTAGATATGAGAACAGCTCGTAAAATATATTTCATAAAAAAAAGATAATTAGAAATAAATTAATAAGAAATAATTTATATGGCAGAATAACGTTTGTCGCGTAAGTTAGTATTAGATAAATTTACTTGAAGGTGTCACTCACTTCAATTTGTAATCGCAAAAAATCAACTTACATGGATAAGGTACTTTGGCATGTCGACTTATCGAATGGTATGTATGGATACGTTGTATTTTTTAAGATTTGTAAGTTTACTTAATGAGCATATTTTATTATTATTTGTCCTGATTAAAACTACAGAAGGTATCTTCACTAATACGATTTAACTATATTTATGGATATATATGTTTTTGGTTGTTTTGCCTCTTCAAGAGCCTCTTTCAGATGCAATAGATGTTACTCATTTGAATAAAATCTACAAACGAGATCATCACGAGCTCAGTGAAACACGCTGTTACGTTACTTTGACACCAACGCTCGTGGATTCGATTCTTACACAGGACAAACATTTGTGTGCATAAAATGTCTGTCTGTCTTGGTCTGAGTATTTTTAATAGAATTAGAGCGCAGCAAAGCAGCCCGTCTGGTGAAGTATCTCTACCACATAGAAAAACGCAGCCAAATAATAACTCCCTAGAGGTTTGTTGTGTTCCTAAGTGTGAGTGAGATCAGCAGTAAGCTCCTAAGGAGTTGCTCTATTAGCAGCAAAGGTTGTATAGCGCGAGTGATACTTAATATATTGCAAGCTTTTATAGGCTACGGTAACCGCTTTACTTCAGGCGGGCCGTTTGCTTGTTTACATCTCCACGTGGTATAAAAAAACGATAAATAACTAACAACCTACTTTCTGTCACAGATAATAAGTATTTATCAGCAAAGATTACCGCAGCTGTCGAGGCAGTGACTATATGCATTAGTAGTAGTAGTAGTAGACGCTAATTCGCATACACTAACCATTAGTAGAAGCACATAAAGCATTATAAAATTGTCTGTAAATTTGACTTCCGCAAAATAAGTCCTGAATTATTAACTATTTCAACATGTTTAATACTTGGAGTGCAGGTGACTGATCTTCAAAGCCAAATTTTGCCTGCATAGCCTGCAAGTAGGGCAAAAATTAGAATAGGGCAAATTAGACATAAAAAGGTTCATATGGAAAGCCCGGATAATTTTTATCAATTTAATCATGGCTCTCATAGAAAACGTTATTTTTAATAGTATACATTAATGGTTAATAAAAAATGGTTCCACTGGAGGAAAATAACTAACGGCACATACAAGAAACTCTAACGAAAATCTAACAGATTTAAATATATATTACGATATGAATACTATTTTGTGCAATACATTAGTTACTGATAAAGTACTTAAGATTACCAACTGCCCTTAAAAAGTAGTAGTAACGATGTCTCTGTCAATATTTAATGATCAATATTTCCTTGTATGTTCGATATTTTATGTTACCATTAACACTGTCGTAAATTTGTCCATCCATTCGGTCAACAGTAACAATCAAACGAGCCAATTCACACATCTACACCCATTTGTCAAACTGTTAACAGAAATGTGAGATGTTGTGTCATCTACACTTAAATTGTCGTCAATGTACTTTGTAGGCATTGAATAAAGAATGAGATGTGAAATAAATAAATAATAAATAATAATAAATATTGTCGGACAAATTACACAGCGCCATCTAGCCCCAAAGTAAGCGAAGCTTGTGTTATGGGTACTAGACAACTGATAAACATACGTAAATACTCGTACATTTTTTTTTGTAAATACATACTTATTATACATAGAAAATACCCAGACCAAGAAAAACATGTTCATGCACACAAATGTTTGTGTTGTGTGGAAATCGACCCACGAGCGTTGGTGTCAAAGTAACGTAACAACGCGTTTTACCACTGCGCCACTGGGCTCGTCAGTATAATGCTGTTTAATTTTCTATACTACTGTAAATAAGTCGAAACCTAGCTGCCTTTTAAATTTCAGTAACTGACTCTTAATTAGAATCAGTAACTGAAATTTAAAAGGCACCCATCCTAGGTTTCGACTTAGTTCGTTTGTCCGAGTTATAATTTAACATCTTTTCTGCATTTACTATCTTCCAAGTTAAAGAGAAAAATCTGGTACAATTGTAGTTAATAAAAGTTTCTGCAAATATCACAAGAAATTCGAACGATTTTATGAATTTCTATTTTTATAAACAACTAGCACATTTTTTCGGAAAATATTCTAAGATACTGTCCAAAGATTTTCCGAGTCATATTTTTCTATAAAAATATAGCATCTTTATGTCTTTTGTCAACGTAATAGCAACTCTTCAAAGATGTTCATAAATTTGGATCTAGTCTACATAAACGCACATGTCCGTAGGCGTTAGTTGCAAATCTCTGTTGTCTACTCAAAAGCCAAATGTCTGTCAAAATAAATGTCTGATTAGTTAATAGATTCAGGTGCGGTGATAGTCAAATTTATGGGCACTGCACTGCCGTGGTGACGACAACGTACGAAGTAGTTGGATGTTAACTATATTATGTAATTGTTTTGGTCTAATATGTTCAATTAAGCATAAATGCCTTGGATTTTATATGCTGTTGATTACAAATTTAATTTTATTATATTTTATTAATTAATTACAAATTAAAGATTAAAAATTTGACGAGCTCGGTGGCGCAGTGGCGAAACGCGCTGTTATGTTACTTTGACACCAACGGTTGTGGGTTCGATTCCCACAGCACAAACATTTGTGTGTATGAACATGTCTATTTGTCTTAGTCTGAGTATTTTTAAGAGAGGTAGGGCGCACCAATGTAGGCCGTCTGGGGAAGTAACTCCACCTCACAGAAAACCGCCACCAATTAATAACTCCCTAGAGGGTTGTGGTGTTCCTGCGTGTGAGTGAGGTCACTAGTTAGCTCCTAAGGAGTTGCTATGTTAGCAGCAGAGGTGGCATCGCACGAGTGATACTTAATGTATTACATGCGTTCATAGACTATGATAATCGCTTTACATCAGGTGAGTCGTATGCTTCTATGTCCCCCGACGTTCTATGAAAAAAAATGTCTTTTTTTTATCACTACCACAGGCATCGGTATAAATATTTTACTTACACCGAGATATGCTCATACAATACTACTGTTTAAATACAATGCAAATTTTTTTCCAATTTATTTCACCTTTTGTATATTGTAGGTATGAGTACTGGTGGGAATAAATCTTTAAAAATCGTAAATTTCACGAAAAGTTCATAAGGGATATATATGAAATGTACGTTTAAATTAATAACTCCCTAATTGATTACACAAAATATGTAAGCGTCGTACTGTGTAAACAACCCTCGAAGCACTCGCACTAAATGGCTACATATTGGCTTATATCGAATGGCGGGCCGCAGCACCTCAAGTCTAAATTTGTACCATTCCTTACCGAAATACGCTTATTCGGACGCATTATCCCATTTTATGACCTATAAAAGTCAGCCGAAACGTACTACATTTGTGGTGCTGCCCTTATTTTCAGAACTTAATATAGCATTTTCTTTATTGGCTCCCTCTCCTTATATTTTATAGTGAGCCATGCATAGATTTTTTTACCATAGCGATTTGTGTATTTTACAGCTTACCAATAAAATTGTGTTTATGTAGGAATTTTATTATTGAAGCGTGACGATTTTGCTAATATGCCCTTTTTTTATTATAATTCATAAAAGGTTTAGTATCGCTAAAATTCTTATGTGAAAGCGAAAACAACCTTTTCCTCTATAATCATTTATGTGCGTATATAAAAATGATATTAAACGTATTCTTTGTTTTAGGTTGAAACAAAATTATTAAGGCCGTTACGGATCATAAAACAGTGTAATTTGATTTCAACTTTAAATGTAATATTACTTTAACACTCATAATGATGGTTTTAAATTAATCATTTGCTCAAAGACTTTATTCTCAGTTTGCAGTAATAAAGACAAAGTTGGCTTTTCATTAGATTGTACTCGTATGTCATGGAGTAATTGTTTTAAACTCCATTCCTCGGAACATCCGTCTTTAGAGATTTAGACATCTTTAGACATTCTGCCTATTGTTACTAGATTGTTATTGTTAAAGCCCTCAAGCTTTTATACTATATAATTACCTCGAATAAGACGCCTCGTATATACTGCATAATTAGAAAACCACATATTCGGGAAGTAGCTACAAGTATAATATGGTTTTAGGGTGTAAATACCTCATTAGTGTTTTTAAAACCCGATCCTATCTTATAGGTATGCAAATTAAATCCATGTGTATAAATAATTAAAATTCGATTTGTTTGTGAAAGTTTTTCTTCATAATCAATAAACAAATATTAATATAATACGAGTATATTACTCTATATACTTTGGTCACTTTATATACTTTGGCAGTAAGCAGGTGAAATATTTTAAGTAAGATAATTTTGATACCTTGTATAAAGATTATTCAATGCCTAATTCAATTAGAAATTTAACTAAATAATTGAGAACAATATTTATTTATGGCATAAGATTTAGTTGTAATGAAAAGTTTATCACCCGTTTCAACTTTCAGCCAACTGTCCCAAAATGACGCAAACGTGTCGTATTATATTACTTTCTAGTTCCCTGTATCTCCATAACTCATCTCCGCTTACAAATTAAACAACATATTTCTCCTGAGAACGACCGGATTTCAGGTAACGTGAAACAAGATTATTCACCTGTTATAAATCTCCTGCTCTCCAAGTAACACCATCTGTTTACGTCGATCCTCACTTTGTAATTAAATTATCATTTTTCGCAAGTTCCGTTACAGAAAAGATTGCTAATATTTCATTTGTCCATGACCTCATTTTTATAACCTATTTTATAACTGGAATGGTTTTATTAATAAATACGATAATGTACGTTTTAATGCAAGAGTCATTTCGTAGGGCATTATACAAATAAAACTAAAATAACGAAATACGCACGAAATAATCTTTTTTCTTCTTTCTTTTGTACATTCCTTGGTTGCAAACTTATTTCGGTATTCGGAACTTTAGTTTAGAGGGTTTGGCTCTACATATATTAAAACAAAGCAATTTTTATTTTTCGTGCAAGTGTATAAACGCCTTCTGCGTTGATGTAACTGATGAGTTTTACTATGCAGCTTTTCAAAGAGATCACGGCAATATAAGGTAACATTTAAGTATAGTTATTTGTATAATAATGTATAAGTCATTTCCCTACCTAGCTTTACACAAGTACGACAATTCCAGTAGTAAAGCTCAAAGGGATCTACTTAACTTTTTCCCTATGAATATTCAAAGTCTCCTAAATTTCTGCACTAATGAAAATAAAGCAGGGCTTAATAATATTCTCTCACTCAATTTGGAGCAATTCGCAACCTCCATCTAGTAGAACATGTTTCAAATAAAAATATCTAATATTTTCTGTGGTCCTGCCTGAAGGTACAGTCTCTAGAACTTGAAAACACTACGCCATCAAGCAGTATCCACCATTGTACTATCACCATCCTCATCACTGGCCTTCCTTAATGCTTAATGGATAGTCGGTGATATAAGACTTTCCATTTTCCTCATTCAACTACTGCAGCCGCTCATTTCGGTTCATTGCTCTTTTCTCGTCCCATATACGGTCCTCAATTCAGGATTTTCCACACCCGTTACAACGTGGTGTCTTTAAGTTCAATACAGGTATTTTATTTCGTCCGTATGTATTCATTCTGAATAAGATAAATCGTGAGTTCCGTCTATATCGTTTCCTGCGTGCCTTTTAAGCTGTGAAGTAGCTAAATGGTCACATCTAAGTCTTTACACCAAAGTGCAAAGCGAAGAGGATGAAGGTTAAAGACTTTTGTCGTTAAGCATGTGTAAGTGCGTAAAGTAAATCTCATGCGTATATGTTGTATTTTTGATGTAATTCATTAAGTTACGAGTACTTAAGTTATCCCGACCAAGCTATATTACTTGTCCGTGCTAGACGTAGTATTTACCAACTTCAATTAATGTCTTCTGAATAATTGGAATGATGATCATCTATATATATATATATAAATGAATGTTTGTCTGTATGTCCTCTATGGACTCAAAAACGGCTGGGCAGATTTTGATAAAATTTCTCATCAATCAATCTTCAGGTTAGCCCAACAGGTGGTCCTGTGAAGTTTGGTAGCGATCATATGACCCGTGCGAAGCCGGGGCGGATGTTAGTAATCAATAATCAATGGATATTTCTGCTTCATACCCTATAATAGTAAAAAAATTGGTAACCTGTTAAGGTCATAAACATGAACGTGTAACAAAATTAACATTAATTTCAACAATCTCATTTACGAGTACCGAAACATGAAACACAGCTTAAAACCGCTAAGCAAATGAAGCTATTAAAGCGTCACCATCACGTCAAAGTTAACCCTTCATTGGACGTGAACAAGCGTGGGAATGCAAAAACGACCGACCGTCTCTCGTGCTCACCTGATTCATTCACGAATTTCCTGCACGCAATGAAACCGCAAAAGCGCACTACCTGCAAGTAGGGTAACCATGTTTTAATATTTGATAACTTCATGCAATTATGATGATCGAATCATAGTAGCAAACGCCAGCGGTTTCGCTCGCGTGAATTCAATATTTCTTATTTAATTTCATGCAGATATTCTACTAGTCGCAAACCATTTCAATCTATAGTAATGAGAGGTTGTATATCTAGTGTTCGCTAACAAGATCCTTCATCTCTAATTCTTACTGCTTTTCCTCTCTAAATAATCTACTTACTCGTATCCAAAATCTCGTTATAAGCTTCGAAATTATGAATTTAAGTTCATTTTTCATTTTTTACCCCACAAATTCACTACTACGTAGTACGTTTGTACGTAGCTTTATGACATCCTCACATTCTTACACTTATATCACATCTGACTCATTTATACCCTAAAACACAATTGGATGCTCTCAAAGATCCTAACATTTTAAATGAGATTTTAATCACGAAATTTCTATTTGAAATTATGGTAACCTTACAACGAGCACATGTGTACGAGAGTACTCTTTGTGATTTACTCCGCAATGGTGAATAAAAAACCCGAGCCGGAACTTGAGGGTTTTCTGAATCTGTTGTGTAAACATGTAACATAATATTGCTCTATAATAGTACGTACGCCGTTTGTTGAACGACAAGTATTTCATAAAAGAAAATTGCATAGAAACCTTTTTGTAAAAGTTCTTTGATGTTTGTGTAAATTTAATACACATAAAACATTGGACAACACGGCCGGAGGAGCAACAGGACCTTGATACTTGTTTTAACATAAGACCTTCACAAGTCAATGTAGCCCTTTTGGTCTTTTTGTATGTTAATAGTATTTTTGATGATTTCTTAAAAGTGTGTTCAGTTTCAAATGTCTTTATTTTGTTTAACATGAATGGATACTTTAGTATATATATAAAATATGTAAGGATCGAGTCACGTGGCGCTCGGTTATTTCTGCCTACCCCGCAAGGGATTTGGCGTGAATTTATTGATAGATAGATACTGTAGTGTTAAAATTATTAAATTTTCTCTACAAGAAGAATGGGGTTGGGATTGGTATTTTTTATGTACGATTCATTTGTGATTGACTTCATTCATTGCTGATTGACATTTTACAAAAACTTTCCTAGTTAGAAGCAGCATTCTTCTAATTTCCGAATAATATATCCTTGTATTATAAACAATTAATTAGTATACATTTATAGTTTCAAAAATTCTGAAATTAAGCCACAATCCCTCCTTGTCCTTGGGGTGTTCGTAAACATTCCTATTCTACTTTTTTAAACTGAATCCGAATCTGAAGTCAAAATTCGAATATTCGAAAAAAAGCGACAAACAAACACACAGACAAACGCACAGACAAACATATAGATTTCATATAGGAACGGTGTTCCTGAACATGTGTGCGAATTCGGGTAAAAACTAGTGAACATCACATTGTTATTTCTAATATTTGTAATTAATATTCGTTTATAACCATGAAATATCATCATTATGCAATCATGCATACAGTATCGCATGTAATATTATAAACTTAACAAAGAAACTTAACATAAATAAAGTTTCAGGAAAATGTAAAATCCTATTATTAAAGTTTTTCTAGACAGAAGAAAATGCAAACAATTTCATAACAACACAAGATTACACTGCAGACTTCTTTGTTTGTTAGCTTTATGAATATAACAGATGTTTTTGCAACTTGCATTATTTTCCTTTGTGAAATCATTGTGTCTTACTAAGACAAACACCTTATTAAAAATATTACGTTAATGTGAATATAGTTCAAACAGAATACGCAGTACGCTACTATCGTAGCTGCTTTCCATTAGGCACAGAGATTAGTGGTAAAAAATACTTCTATTATCAAAGGTAACGGTAAGTGCGGGTGGCATTTTGCGAACAGTTTCCATTTTATTCACATTTTAAAACAAACAATTTCATTGAGGCGAATATGCCTTTGCGGCAAATAGAACATAACCATTAGGTAGTATGCCAGTTCGTGGGCCTTTTCAAGAAGTGGATTGACGACTACGTATCGCTTTCGGAGATCATTGAAGGATAAGGTATGTATAGTAAGCGAAAGGCTTGCGAATACAAGCCTTTTCGATTCCAGCATACCGGCATGCGCATAGAGGCATACCATATTGAAAGGAAGCTAGTGGGACGCGGAGATTGAATCCTCCGTAGAAAGAACGAGGAAAGCGTGGCTGGATTACGTATCATCTTTGCGTCTAACTGAAAGAATGATAGAGAAGAAGAAATAAATGTTGAGTCTATGCAAGAGTAAACCAAACGAAGTTAGGATTGTGCATGGGTAACCTAGTGGTGAACTGCCTGCTTTATGCAGACTATGCCGTGTTGTTAGAAGAAATGACAGCTGAATTGTAAACACTAGTTAGAATAATGAAAGACGACTGTACAGACAAGGGCTTACTACTCAATCCGAAGCAAACAAAGATAATGGTATTTGAAAGAGAAGAAACCAGAACAATGGGATATTTGTGCATTTTTTTATACAACGTTGAGTGGCATACAAGCATAGGGCCCACTTGATGTAAAGCGGTTACCGTAGCCTAGGAACGCTTGTAATACATTGAGTATCACGCGATGTCATGCCAGCAACGCCTTAGGTGATGCTACCAATTGGTGACCTCACTCACACGCAGGAATTGGACAACCCTCCAGAAAGTTGTTATTTGGTTTTCTGTGAGGCGAAAGTACTACCCCGACGGGTTGCTTTGATGTACCCTACCTCTCTTAAAAACAAAAAAAGACCAAGACAAACAGACATCTTCATGCACACAAATGTTTATCCTGTTTGGAAATCGAACCTACAAGCGTTAGTGACAAAGTCGAGGCGTTAAAGCTGCCATCAGCCATCGCCATCAGCTCGTCATAAAAGTAAGGCTTACGGTTGATGATGAAGTGTTGGAATAAGTTGATGAGATTGTATATCTTGGATGCGCTTTCAGAAGAGATGGAAAGTGTACCGCTGCTGTGGAAAGATCAGTGAGCGCTGGGAATAGTGTATATGGAGTGTTGGGGAAAATTATTGGTGTCAAAAGCTTGACTCAGAAAGTGCAACTGAAGATGTATACATGCAGTGTTGGTCCCAACACTAACTTATGGAAGCAATATTGGGTATGTCAGAGAAAGCGTGAAAGTAGGATAAACGCGGTTGAAATACGAAATCTTACTCGCGCGCAGACTATTTCGTACTGTCATTCAATTCCCGCCATAATAACATATTTTCTGAGAACATTTCAGCTCATTACATTATTATACAACTAAAACTGCAAACACATGGCCTGCCTGATAGTAGGCAGTCATCATAACCAATGAACATTTGCAACTCTATGGTCATACTAGTGGCATTGCCGATGCTGTGAAAACCATGTTAACAGGATTTTTCAAAGGGCGTAACCCCGTGTAGGAGTCTCTTTGGAAAGTCTCAGCAGAGACTAATACCGATTCGCAGAGCGCAGAGACGGAGTTCATAGAGTCCCGTTGACAGCCCGTTCTTATGGGATATAGTTATGGATGACATTTTGTTATTTAGTACACGAATAGGATAAAATGATAATCGATCTTCGGTAGAATGATAAAGGTCACATCCTGCAACAAGTATGATTAATTTCGATCTCTTTTTATCGTTCACTATCAGCACCTGCACATATTACTGTGTACCTAAGGGCAGGCGCACACTACTTTAATAGAATATGAACGTTAGGCATTCAAGCACTAGTATGATTATTCAGTCATCATTAGTACAAATGTTAATCTTATTGCATTGCTAACACAGCATGAACTCAGAATCGTACCTACTTGTAACCTCACTTATACAGAAACATAACAACATCTAAGGAGTTTTCATTTGGCTATGGTTTTCAAATCTTACAGAGTCCTAAGTCCACAGTAAAATAACAATGTTCTTAAAGAGTTCCATCTTACCCACGGGTAAGCAAGATCACCATGGAGCTGGTGAGGTGTTACCGAAATACCGCCAGAGGTGGCTGAACCTATAAACGAAGCTTCTTGTGTTATAAGCGTCTACATGCTTCGGTGACTGTTTTACATCCAAAGGCAGCATTGGTATTGTCAGGGAAGCAGCATTGGTGCTTGCATGCACTTACTGGTACTGATGGTAAGAATATGCAAAAACGTTAGCAGCGGCCGGAGCAAAGCTAACAAACATTCACCGTTACTAAGGAAACGGTAACAGTGCAGGTGGGAGTCCGTTAGTTCCAGATCTCATGAACTTGCTGGTAACAAAAATACGCAAAATGTACTATTGATTATGCATACTTTAGATTGCCTATAAAGATAGACCTATGTTCGGTCGGAGAAAGCAAATAAGTAACCTATGATGCTTGTAAGGGAAGGAACATCCTTCAAGTTACCGTGCTACCCACACCAATTTCCAGCTAACATTACTTACTCGTTGGAATAACACCCCAGGGAATTATCAATAAATATCAAGTCAAGCGCCAAATGAGTAGGTTCTTGTAGGTACTGTGTGTGTACGTGCATATTTAACATTCATAGTTTTTGCCGTTTTATAATCTATTCATAATTAATAAAACAAAAATACAATAGTTTGGCGCGCTTCACAATAAATATCGCTAATCTGCAGGATGCACCAAGTGCAAGTGAGGCTATAAATACTGTACAGTAGTAGTGTTTGGAGTTAGTGACATGTATTTATCTAGTAACTATGCCCGGAACCGGTTAGATGGGCGTTTTTTTTTTCTAAACCTTCTTGGTAATGTGTTGAATATAACCCAGAAGTTTTATCAATGGTTTCAAAGTCTATAACGGACATAGGTACACACATTTTTCGTGTTTTTTATTTATTTATCTATCTACCTTCGGGTCAAGTCCCTTGCAGAGGTAAGCAGTACCAAGCACCATATGACCAGTCAGATCCAGATCCTTACACACTCCATTCGCATCTTTCACATTCACATCTCTATTCATGCATGAGCTTCGCTTTTGAAGGTGCTTGACATCACATTCTGATTACATACCCTCAATTTGGTTATAATAGGTACGACTAAGACTAAGCAGTGATAGCCCAATGGGCCGGTCTGTTGACCAATTAGTCCTGGATTCTAATCCTGGCATGTATCACTAAATTCGTGTTTTCGTATTTGTACATATGTGTAATTATCATTGGCTCGGCCGTGAATTGAAACATCGCGCGGAAACCCGCACGTTCTAGACATTATATTACGAAAGACGTGTCACCTAACCAAAGAAAGGTCTTGGTGTACTCTCTGGGTTGTGGAGCACTGACGGTAGTCGCTCCAAATAAAAATCAGTATCTTATCCATATCCTTAAGCTCAAGTAACCACCCAACCGCCAAGATCAGGAAACGTGATAACGCTATGAATAAACAGATGGTTCAAGAAAGTCTGCCTTAGCTCTTACGTCTTTCCACTTTGGAGTTGCATATACATGTGTTTCATCATTCTTCCTTAACAAATTTTCGCACATATCGAAGCCAACGGAGCATGCCTTTATTATATTAAAACTAACAATTTCAACACTTAAACATAGCCTTCTTAAGAGAGGTAGGGCGTATCAAAGCAGCCTGACTGGGGAAGTATTTCCACCTCACAGAAAACCGCAGTCAAATAACAACTTCCTGGAGGGTTGTTGGGTTTCTGCGTATGAGGTCACCAGTAAGCTTCCAATGAGTTGTTGTGTTAGCAGAAGAGGTCGCATCACGTGAGTGATTCTTAATATATTACCAGCGTTCATACCACCAACCGTCTGACATACACCTGACCACTTTACATCAGGATTATGCCTCCCGCCCGACGTTGTAAAAAAGACTAATGTATATTTTTTTTTTACTTTCCTTACTTTAGCTATTATATCTGGAGAGAGATAAGTCTTACAAGTGCCCGAAAGAATTTCCTATTGGTGCTTTACAAAAAATGTTAGAGGCAGATCAGCGAGAACAAAATCGTTATCGAGTCGCTGAGCTAGTGAAGAAAGTAGTTACAATTCAAAATGTCTAGTCCGTAATCAGCCTAAAACATGATGGAAGTAATTCGCGCCAACCGGTTACCGGTTACTGCGTCGATTAACTGTCACCTTCGTTTTTGAAGCGACGCCCACAACAGCTGACAGTCGGTTGGCTGAGCTATTACAAGAATTGGGCCTTGGAGGTATACAAATTACTTTTAACAATTTTTTCTAGGTGACAAATTAAATGGTAATTTTTTTAAGTGACTTCACATAATTAGGTGTTACTGTGTTCGTCGTTTGGCTCAATGAGCGTTTAAAGTGTATATTTAATTACTTTGAACTGTATTCTGTTATTGGTTCTAAATTTGTATAATAAAAACTCGGTAAAATTTGTCAAATAGGTAGGTTATAAAAAAAATCAATAAGCATCTGTTGTTATATTTTGTTTTATGTACCTATAATGATTCTGGTTTTTCTTAATGAGTATATGTCGGTAATGATGGCATATAATTTTCAAGAAAATATGATGAAGTGTTGATAATAAATTATGAATTATGATATAAAAATATTTATATATAAAAATGAAACTATTGAAAAAAAAACTATTGAAGTCAACGTCAGTAAATAAAACGATGTGTACAGGCGTCGATTTCAATGAAGTGAAGGATTCAACGAAGTGATTTTATTGCTGTGACATAATATCAGTACATTCTACGCAATGTTATATCCGTAAATATACTGAGGTACATTTTAAGAGGGTTAAGGAGCGACGATCCGCAGAAGACCACAGCCAGATAAAAACTCTCTGAATGGTTGTTGTGTTACTGCAAGTGAGTGAAGTTACTAATCACTTGCAAGAACGCGATATACTAAGTTAGCACCATGGGTTCATATCATACGACTTGTATGCTTCTTTAACGCAGTGTTTATTAACATTTGAATTATTACGTGTTTGATTTTTGTGTTTGTAGACCATAATTAACCAACAAGGCTGTAGTATTAGTAATAATTATGATATGGTGGTAATTATAGCAGGCATCTTTATATTAATCAAAGACTTAATCTGCCTAGATCTCATGAACATAGCGCATTCAGTTTCCTATACGCTATATCTCTATACCTGCCTTATCCTACTCTTGTTTCATTAACATCTCCAGGAGCAGGTCACGGTAAGTATACTATTGGATTCCTGTTGGATCCATAACCGGTCATCAACCCGTCAGTTAAGTAAATAATAACCAGCCATTTTTCTAGTTATTTTAACTTAAGTTGATAAGGTTCTACTAAGCGCAAATTTACTACAAATAAACGCACAAATCTTCTTTTTATATCTCCTGTTCGAAAAATAAATATTTTAATATCTTTTTTGGATTAAATGTTTAATGGAAAAATTAGATAAAATGGCGTTTTCCTCTTCAGGAATGAATGTATTATTTATTAATTGTTATGCTTCATACCAAAATAACACATGGATTCACTATGTAATCATGAGTATATATCGTGAAAAAAATGCAGGTCTATAATAGAGAACCTTATCCACAGATAAACCGAAAAAACCTTGGCGATATTTTCATATACAGATAGCCACATACTACTGACGTAGTGTATGGAAGCAGTAATTTTATTTGTTATGTATTGAAACATTTATCGTATTTTGCGTATAATAACATAAACAAAGCACATTTAACCTTCAGTATTTGTTATTATTTTTTACTATAAAACACACAAAACACGTAATTAGTAAGAAGCGCAGCGTAGTGCAAGAACATTAATATTAAACGTTTACAATTTGCTGTTTTGGTATTGATTCTTAATAGTCTTCATGTTCTTCTTAGCATTATCCCGATCCCTAATCTATTAGAAGATCCAGGGTGCCTAAGCCTAATGATTTGGCGAACACGAAAACGAAATTGATTTTAACATGGAACAACTGCCGTCAGATCTGCATAACGCAGACCCACTGAAAACCGGAGCTTTCTTAGGTTAGGTCACATGTTTTTCGAAAAGTAATTTCTTGGACTTGCGGGTTTGTTCACGATATTTTCCTTACCGCCAAGCAAATAATAATTACAAATATGTATCCGAAGACACGAATTTAGTAGTAAATTCTAATAAATAATAATAATAAATAAATAATAAATATTCTCGGACAAATTACACAGCGCCACCTAGCCCCAAAGTAAGCGAAGCTTGTGTTATGGGTGCTAGACAACTGATAAACATACGTAAATACATTTTTTTTTGTAAATACATACTTATTATACATAGTAAATATCCAGACCAAGACAAACGGACATGTTCATGCACACAAATCTTTGTTCTGTGTGGGAATCGAACCCACGAGCGTTGGTGTCAAAGTAGCGTAACAGCGCGTTTCACCACTGCGCCACCGAGCTCGTCAAAATATCAAAAAATATCAAAATAGCAGCGAAATTGACTACACATATGTTGATTTTGCTGATCGCGTTTTATCATTTACCTAAAATATAACAATAATGGTGTGATGGTGGTTGACGGTTTAGCAGAAAAGTATTTTTATATGACAATAGAAAATAAACTAGCATTCGTTCCGCCTTAGGTGATTTGGTTCACAAGAAGAGTTCCTACCGGCTCACGCGGCATTTTCTTAGGAGCTTGCTGGTGACTACATACTCACTAGGAGAACAATGCTTGATAATATTGTTGTTTAGATGTGGTACAATTTGAGTTGTTTCCCCAATCGACGTATTTCTTTATGGCTCTACCTATCTTATAATTTGTCTACATTATTACAAGATCTATTATTTTCGATAAAACTAAAAAAGCCTTAAGTATTTATTTACACATAGTGTAGTGTTTGCCACCCGTAAGTGTAGTTTTTCATTTTTAATTTGTGGTGCGGAAAAATATTTGTTTATCTACATTTTCACGCCAAATTTTTGAGAGAACCGAATGAAAAATACTAGCTTAGCTTTAGCTAGATTTAAATTATAATATTAGCCTAAAAATTATTGCATGATCTTCTATATTAACTACGAAACACGTTAAAACAGATATCTACAACTTATAACAACCTTATTAATTTCGGTTGTGAAAATGTGGATACTCGTTGTATATAATTATTTATTTAAAATTGAAAAAAAATCGTGTGAAATAATATTTGTATTTGAATTGAAAGAGGAATTACGCTTCTGTTGATATGTGTGGTTTATATCAATGTACTCACATTGTACTGCCATAGGTTACAACGTGACTGTATATATATTTTTTCTTAATTAATTATTTCCCGTGTTCTTGGTGTCTCTATTATATTGGATTTCGCGAGACGCACACTTTTGATTTTACTATCGATATATATTTTTCATCGAAGTGGTAAATAAAACCTTGTTGTTCAGTCAACTTACGCAATTACTTCCCTTTTTTATACAACGACGGGAGGCACACAAGCATATGGTAAAGCTCACCTGATGTAAAGCGGGTACCGTAGCCTCTTAACGCTTGCGATATATTAATTATCACTCGCGCGATGCCTCCTCTGCTACTTATACAGCAACTCCTTGGGAGCTTACTGGTGACCTCACTCACACGCAAGAACACAACAACCCTCTAGGGAGTTGTTATTTAGCTGCGGTTTTCTGTGAGCTGGAGGTACTTCTACAGACGGACTGCTTTGATGCGCCCTGCCTCTCTTAAAACGTTCAGACCAAGACAAACAGACATGTTCATGCACACAAATGTTAGCCTTGGGTGGGAATCGAACCCACGAGCGTCGGTATCAAAGTCGCGTCATTCACGACTGAGCCACCGAGCTCGTCAATATGTAGCTATGTCAATATGTCCCATTTATCAACTTCCTTAATTTGCATTTGATCACTAAATAGTTTTAAAATTGCAACCACATTCAGTGCGCCATTACTGAGTATACACCACCTGTCAAACGCACCCGACGTCGTCGCGTCGCTCCGAAGTAATTACGAAACGGAGTCGAAACAAAAAAGGGCGTGAGCGTCGCCAAACTCGATTTAAATTTTTAACTTTTTTGTTAGCCTTTCTATAAAACTGGTAGAACCAGTTTCAATATGAAAATTTGAGTTTTCATCTATACAGATAAATAAAATTGGAGTGTATGTTTGTAATATTAAAATAACCGTTTTTTACTAAATTCATACACGATACATATATCAAAATATATTTTTTTTTACAGTTTTTGTCTGTCTGTGTCTTTGTTCCGGTTAAATCTCTGAAACGGCTGGACCGATTTTGACGGGACTTTCACTGGCAGATAGCTGATGTAATAAGGAGCAACATAGGGTATTTTTATTTTAGATATTTTATTTATTTTTATTAAAATAAATAAATAAAAAACAATAAATATTCCGCGCGGACGAAGTCGCGGGCACAGCTAGTACTGAATAAATCTACAGAATGCTAATAACAAACGTCTATAATGGTCTGTAGGTTAGATCCTGATTTATACATTGTTTTATTACAACTACTGGTCAATAAAATATAAGCCTAGGATTCTAAATAATTGTAATTAGTCATGGATTGTCGATGAAAGGAAGGCTTAAATTAAATTCATGTTATAATGTATGTATGTATGTATATCTTCACGCCAAGTCCCTTGCGGGGTAGGCAGAGAGAACCGAGCGCTATAAGACGCGGTCCTTGCATACTTCACTCGTTTCTGTGACATTCATAGCTCTTTTCATGCACGCTCGCCGGTTCCTGGGGCTTCTGACATCACCTTCTGATAAAACACGACCAATTTGGTCATGGTAGGTTAGTTTCGGCCTTCCTCGGCTCCTACATCCTTCCACTTTTGCATTGTATATCTGTTTCGTCATTCTTTCGTCCCGCATTCTTTCTACATGTCCGAACCAACGGAGCATGCCCTTTCTTATCTTAACACCGACACTCTCTTTTAGACCAACTCTTCATGTTATAATTGGATAATATTTAGTTATAATTAGAATATAAATGAGCAATAATTTATTAAACAGCGCGGTTATGTTGCAAAGGTTTGGCCCCTCCATTCTGACAGGAGTCGTGAGTGCCTCACTAGTGGCAGACAGCTTTTTGCAACCCATTGGTTAACTCTTTATGATTTATTGGAAGAAATACGATCAAAATTTTAGTGCTTGTATGATAAACTGAGTGAAGGGAAACAAGGGAACGGTTTGACAAAACTATAAACACGTCGTTCTTCTTTTTCCGCTTCTTCTTTCTCTACGTAAAGATAATAAGTTCTGAATGTTTAAATAACTTGGATAATTTTAATAATATATAGTAAAATAGTAGTAGCATGAAATCTAGCTACCTACAAATATGAAATGTATTTAACTAGCGACTGGGCAGCTACTATAAATAAATGAATAAAAATATAGGTAATTTTCATAAAGTAATGGATTGTTAATAAACTACTGTACTAACTTGAAATTAGTTTCGCACGAACACTCTTAAACAAGGCACGCGATTATTTGTCAAGTGAATTCATAAACAGCCATTTGCTTTTCTGTTTTTTTTAATCTTGAAGTTAGGTTGTGACAAATTTGGTGGTATCGTGGTTTTTTTTTAAGTTCAACGTCGGGAGGCATACAGGCATACGGCCTTCCTGATCTGAAGCAGTTACCGTAGCCTATGAACACGTGTAATAGATTAAGTATCACTCGCTTGATTCCACCTCTGCTGCTACCCCAGCAACTCCTAAGGAGCTTACTGCTGACCTCACTCACACGCAGGAACACAACAACCATTTAGGAATTTGTTATTTGGCTGTGGTTTTCTGTGAGGTGGAGGTACTTCTTTAGACGGGCTACTTAGATGCGACTTTTCTTAGTCTGTTTCGGAATAATGAGATCCTGAACTATTTAATTCGAACTATCAGAACTGATCAAAACTATAATGTAAAAAAGTACATAATGGTTACTAAATTGTATGACTTTAATGTCTAGTGTAAAGCAATATAGTTGTTTATCAATTTGGGCAAAACCTTGGTTTTTTTATCGGTAGGATTATGGTGTGTGTGTGTGTGTGGTGCACACACTGGTGTAACAGACTTTGTATCTGCATATATTTATCAGTAACAGCACAAATTACACTTACTACATCATTAGGTCCTACTACATTGATTGTATCGTTTACCAAACAAAAACATTAGCTTCTCGAATTCCGCAATAAATCCAAATTAATGATTAACAGGCGTAATTATTTAAACAGAAACGTGAGTTCTCGCATCGCTTAAGTAACATTCGGTGTAGTAATTTGCGAGCTGAGAGAGAAAAATCGAGCGGTCCCGGTTTAAAATAAGTATAATTTGGGGCGATTAATATAGACAAAGTGGACAGTGTTGCCCTGTGCTGACGCGATATGGGCTGAAATAAGAGTACTAAGTAAGCTATGTAAGTTTATTTATAAACTCTTTTTGTTTTTTTTTATACTACTTGGGCGGCGTTGTAATTGCGAGAGATGGGTAAAATTTTAATGGATTCAAATTAAATAAGTCGTTCAAGTTGTAGGTGCCATGATAATTATTTGGAAAGTAATTACAGACAAGAACAAACGTCAAACATAAAATACCATAGACTTCGTGACAGATGTCAATACAAGTATTACACTTTGTTTTGGCAATGTTATGAGACTAACATCAAACATCTAAGACATCAACGTGCAACGTAGGCAGTTGCTTAAAACGTTACAAATTACACACGAAATATACAACAGGATACGAAGCATGTGGTAATAATCCACTACTGCTACTCTCTCAACTCTCCCTAAAGGTTTGTTGTGTTCCTGCGTGTGAGTGAGGTCGCCAGTAAGCTCTTAAAGAGTTACTGTGTTGGGAGCAGAAGTGACATCACGCGACTGATACTTAATATATTGCGACTTAATATATTGCGAGCGTATATAGACCATGGTAACCGCATAACAGGTGGACCGTATGCTTGTATGTCTCCCTACGTTGTATAAAATAAAACTACACTATTCCTAACTTATTCCCTGTACTTATTCAACTTAGCCCTTCAACCTAAGTAGCTTAGTGTATACTCCGCCGCGCTGCTCAACTGCGGATTGGTGAAGATCGGTATTTTCAAGCCACCCTAGGCCACTGACTTTGCTTGACAACTATCATCTATCGACAACAGCCGGAAGCGATGGCATAATGTGCCCTCCGAAATACGGAGAAGCTCGAGATAGATGAATTCATCCATCGTCTTTGGGGCAGAAAAGTGTTCTCGAATGGCGACCCTCAATAGGAAAACTCAGCATAGAACTGACCCCCTCACTATGGTCTCACGATTTGGGGACAATCTTTGTTGCTAGAGAGCTAGCAGATCCAAGTCATAGGCCCGGTCGTTATGGAAACCTGTTAGAAGAAGTATTCTGTAGGTCCCTCACCTATGTTCAGAAGTGTTTCCTTCTGTTGAAATGATGATGACGACATATATAGAATATATATTTCTATTGAAAGTTATTATCACGTATTTTATTATTTAGGAGCAGGTACGACAATGTACAATTAGCGTAGACGTGAGTGCAAGAGATTTTTGCATTGAGATTGTGCAAATATAGTCATTAGTTTATGCAAGGCAATCTCCACTAATATTACATATAATATATATAAATTCGACGGTTACTTTGTCTTTTTTATGTCTGGTTGTAAAAAAGTCTCTATTATGATGTCGGGTTCACTTTCTTACGAAACAAGGGACTGGACAAATTCATGGTTTTTAACCTACCTGTGTATAGAAATATTGCTCGTTTTATAGCATAGAATACTCATTTAACTGCAATAAAACACGATTGCTACGCATTTTACAACTTCCATCAACCTAAAACTAACCATAATATAAGGTCACCTAACTGACCCAAATTCTATTTATTTAAGGACTGCCTCATTGGGTTGGCTTATCTACGGTGGCGGTAATAAACTTTAAGCACTCCGGAGTGTTCCATTCCTCTGAAAATTGATAGACGCGGAGTTATCATTTGACAGTGTGCGTGCCGTATTATTTTGTCACGCAATGCTTTGGCCGGTGCCGTGCCCTAAACTGTATATACTAAATATTATGCAGATGGTCACAAAGTTTCATGTAAAAAGTACATACAAATATTTATATCCAATGTACACATTTCTAAAGGGTTTAATCAAATGTATAACCCCAAGCGATAATAACCGGTCAAGTGCGAGTCACACTTACGCTCCGGGTGTCTTGTATGTGTTTTCTGTCATTATATTATTTAATTTATACATTTTTGTCATGTACAGGGAAAATTTAAAAAATCAGCCACAGATAATCAGACATTTTTACTTTGTGAACCCTGAAAATGAATTAGACCTATGATCCCGATTCATTCAAATAAAAGACATCTTATTACGAGTATATTAATCAAATGCATCATAAATTGATAATTTATCTTATACACACAAGAAAGTAATTTCAAACCGCTGTATCCGTGATATTCAAGCAGTATCAGTATTTTTTTTACAACCTTTGTTAGGGTAGGCGAAATTCAACTGGCGTGCTGTTGGTTTGTTTGTCACTTTAGTTATAAAGCGTACAAAATACATCAAATATAATTCTTGTACTTACATATAGAATATCGTTTTCAATGTCTAATGTACGAAGGTGAAAACTCAGAAAGCCCGTCTGTAGAAAAAGATTGGTGGTTTGCTTGCTAGACTGGAGCATCTGACGTTATTAAAACTTTCTCATACATTGCATCAATGTCTTGAGAACACATCGCCGAGGAACTCATTACATATGCAAAAATTGCGACTCATGTTTATTAACCACATTATTTAACTAAAAATATTGGAGCCGTTGCTCTTAGGCATAAATTTGATACTTACTCATATTGCCGTCTGTACTAAATTATTCTATGATACAATATCGTACTGTTTACGCCCTATTCGTCAACATGTCGTATGTAATAAAACTCCTTCTACCCGTCAGCAGGGCAAGGACCCTACTTTTATGTTTTTTTGCTTACACCCCTTTTGGTACTTAAAAGGTCATATTATCTTCAAAATGGCTTTTGTCTTATAAGAAGATCGCTTTTATATCTCGAGAGGCTCAAGTGTCTACACAAAAATATACGACATTATCAAATTTTATAGCAATATTTCTATATAAGCATTTTCTACATATACAAATAATAAATAAATAGAAAAACACCCATACTATAATATAGCCAGACATATTTATACACACAGAGGTTGTTTTGTATGGGTATCAAACCCACTGTACTTACTGATAAAGTAGCCATTGCTAGCCACTAGACCACGGGGCTACTAGGGGGCATGGTGTTATGGCGAGAGTCGATCGACTCGCAACTTAAGCACACTTTTAAAGAATTCGTACCACTACATATATAGAAATGAACCCTATTTGTACAATATCTTAGTCCGGATATCGTGTGTTTGGTTTTCAGTCAGTCAAAAATCATAAAAAAAAATTAAATAAAAAAGTGAAACCTATTTCGTTAAAATTGTTTGTTTGTCTCACTTTAATTTTGTTTTTCATAACTATTTAGTTCCTTTTTTCATGTCTTCGTCAATTACTGTCGTCTCAACAGAGTGAACTTACATGCTTCCAAACGCTTCTTGTGCAGGAAAGTACACAGGTATAATTAAAAAATTTGCATGTAGAATTGTAGATAGGGTCGCTGAGATTAAGGCTCTAGGTATCATAGGGGATTTCTATTTGACAACAAAGTATGCTTGTTAAATTAAATAATAGACAGCGTAGTTGAATAATCCTCTGGATCTCTTGGCTTCTTTACTAGAATCTTTGCTGTTCATAATTCTGTTATACAACTTAGCATAGATTTAGTATTTATAACGTCTACGTCCTTTATGTAAATATATTAAGAGCTTTAAGTTTTTCTTTCGAAAATTATTATCAGACCGCGACCTACGCTAATCCAGCAGCTATCCAATTATGAATCAATATCGAGCAAATGTACGGGATTGAGTATATCTCAGAAGTGACGCAAACTGATCCGTTCCCGTTGGTGCGAAAAACATTGAATACGGCGATAGAGTTCTTGTTCATCTTTATCATTTCTTACCATTATTGATAGTGTATAAAATTGTACATTATTTTTACCTGACTACAAGCAAATCAAAAGCAAGTGCTTATGATTTTAGCAGTATATAAATTAGTTATATTCCTAAAAAGGTAGCCTATATCACCAGGAATCGATTGATACTCAATCATCAAAATTGAATAAGAAGTTTAGAGGGTACGGTGAAATAGACGTAAAATCATAAATCCTTTGTTTTGGTTTGCCATAGTCTGGTAAAAAATGATTTTTTTTTACTAGCACATACATGCACAGCCCAAATCGCTAAATCCACGTTTTTATTTGCGTAGAGACATACTGCAGAGAGATTGTATAATAGCCATAGAGAGAATAAGTAAGTAGCAAAGTACTCAAAAAATATTCTAGTACGATTAGAGTCTTACTAGACTATTTATTGAGTACTACGCTGTTACTACGACTACAGTAGATATTCATATTGCCTCGGAAAGCCATATTCAAAACTGATTCAAAAAGTTTTTTTTTTATACAACGTAGGGAGGCATGCAAGCATACGGCCCACCTGGTGTAAAGCGGTGACCGTAGCTTATAAACGCTTGCAATACATTGAGTATCACTCGCGTGATGCCACACAGCAACTCCATAGGAGCTTACTGGTGACCTCACTCATAAGCAGGAACACAACAACCCTCAGGGAGTTGTTATTTGGCTACGGTTTTCTGTGAGGTTGTGGTACTTCTCCAGAAGGGCTGCTTCGATGCACCCTACCTCTCTTAAAATATCCAGATCAAGACAAACAGACATGTTTATGCACACAAATGTTTGCCCTGTGCGGGAATCGAACCCACGAGCTTGGTGTCAAAGTAACATAACAGCGCGTTTCGCCACTGCGCCACCGAGCTTGTCATTCACTTGTTACTCAAATTTCATACAATTTGATAGATAACTTTTGCGAGACAATGCAAATACCCCACCTGATCTTGCAACCTCATGTTGAAAGCTGTCGTAGTTCATTTTCTTTTTACTCCTACTGACTTTTATACCAGGATTATGATTCCTATAAAACGTGCTGAATTCTTAGAATTCGTATAATCGCATGTTATAAAACTGAATTACTTTTGATCCTGAACTCGATTAATAACATTATTTCCTCTTGTTGACATCCATTTTCATTAAAAAGTTAATAGATTCATGTTTTATTTTGCGAAAGTTATATGCAATTTGATCTAACTTGCTTTGTGTGCTTCTGCCACCAATTAGTTCATACGGACTAGCGCCGGCCGATACCCACCCACTACCGTTAATAGATGCTACATGCCATCGCTGCCATGGTTGCTCCGGTAGTCTCTGTCTAGACTGCTGCGGTCATCTGCCATTTGGAGCAGAAACCGCATGCCCCGCCACCGTCGCTACCACGACTGTCCTGGTCGTCGCTGCGACACGTGTTTCGCTTCTCCACGAGGCATAGTCAGACGCTGTAAATGTAAAAACGAGGGCTTAACGTGTCCTCAAGAGCACGATGATGTCGTTGCCCGTATCATTCTAACCAAACACGCGGGTTAAGCAACGTCGACCGCAACCCGTCTATGAATGGGTTTTTCTATCTCGAGTTTCTCCATGCTTCCGAGGGCACGTTAAGCCGTCGGTCCCGCTGTTGACGATAGATGACAGTCATTCAGCTAAGTTAGTGGCCCTCGGGCGGCTTGAAAACACTGGCTTCTTCCAATCCGCATTTGAGCAGCGTGGTGGAGTCTGCTCTAAACCCCTTTGGTTGAAGGGAGACCCGTATCCCTGCAGTAGGATGAATAAGGGTTGATATGGGGACCGTCCCATATATTAAACCGAGGGCGGGGCTGGATGGGATGAGTGAAAAATATTTAGTTGACTACATCATCATCGTCATCATATCAGCCGAAAGACGTCCACTGCTGAACATAGGCCTCCCCCTTAGCCTTCCACAGCAATCGCGCTTGTGCTGCTTGCATTTAACGGCTCCCGGCGATCTTTACAAGATCGTCTGTCCATCGTGCGGGGGCCGTCCTACACTGCGTTTTCGGGTTCGTGGTCGACATTCGAGAACCTTGCTGCCCCAACGGCCATCGGTTCTCCGAGCTATGTGGCCTGCCCACTGGGGCACTTCAGCTTGCTGATCCTTAGAGCCATGTCGGTAACTCCAGTTCTGCTACGGACGTGCTCATTTTCGAGCCTATCTCGCAGAGAAACTCTGAGCATGGCTCTCTCCATCGCACGCTGTGCAACCTTGAGCTTTCGTATGAGACCGATAGTGAAGGACCACGTTTCTGTGCTGTAAGTTATCACTGGCAACACACACTAGTCGAAGACTTTCGTCTTGAGACATTGAGGTATTTTGGACGAGAAAATCTTTCGCAATTTCCCAAACGGTGCCCATCCGAGTTGGATTCGACGAGAGACCTCTTTCTCGTTAAGTTTAATCTACTATTAAGTTAAATCTACCTAGCTGGGCTGATTGTCTTAGGTAGACATACTCCTCAACAATTCCGCGACTAAATTTGTGTAAAAGTATTGAATATAGAAGTAGTTTGACGAGCTTGGTGGTGCCACAGTTAATAACGCGTCTTTGAGACCAACGCTCGTGAGTTCAATTCCTTCACAGATCAAACATTTGTGTGCATGAACATGTCTGTTTATCATGGTCTGGGTGTTTTTATGAGAGGTAGGGGGCGTCAAAGTTGCTCATCCAGCGCAGAGAACCGCAGACAAATGACAACTCCGAGGGTTGTTGTGTTCCCTAGTGTTAGTGAGGTCAGCAGTAAGCTTCTAAGGAGTTTGTGTATTACCAGCAGAGGTGGCATTGCGAATTATACTTATTTAAAGTATCTCAAGGATTTATAGGCTATGGTAACCGCTTTACATCCAGTGGGCCGTAAGCTTGTATACCTCTCGACATTGTATACAAGAATAATAATGCGCAACTTTGTCAAAACTGAAAAGAAATTGTGTACTACCGAAATTTCTAATTGGATAGTCCAATCAATTAGAAAATGATAATATTTTTCTATTTTATCCAATAAGCAAGTTTTTCAAAGTTCATGAATCCTTTCTAAAGGACATGAATGCACATTGATTGACTGATTTTGTTTATGGTTGATGTGATTATAAAGTCACTTATGATATATATTCTACCAACATTTGCGATTTGTTAAACTTTCGCCATTTGTAACTTAATTTTGTTAACACGTGTAAAAGTATTGACAGTAGAAGTAGTTTCTTTCGAACAAACGCATAAAGAGGTAACCCTAAAAGTAATAAAACTAAACTAAAATTAAATAAATACACTATAAATCTAAAATGAATACTAAGTTATATCTAAAGGTAAACAAGTATATAGTACATAAAATTAATCTAAAACCCATTGGCGGCATTGTACCAATGATTCAGCCAAATTCAGTCACACAATTTCTACATGTTTAATTTTTATTACTGTACATATTTTACTCATGAACAAACTTTCTTTGCTGACCGCACAAACTTTTATTTGGGTTGAAATATTTCAAACCTTTTCAAACGGCAGAAGGTACTTCTGTTTGTTGTTGCCTACGTATCATTAGTACCTATTTTTATTTATAACTTTTGAGAAGAAAAAAAGAAACCCTAGAAACCGGCGAACGTGCATGAGCAGTAAGGTACGAACGAACCGAGCTATGGTTTTTTTTATCGTCGGGAAGCATAAAAGCATACGGGCCTTCCTGCCTGATGTAAAGCGGTTATCGTAGCATATCAATGCTTGCAATACGTCAAGTATCACTCGTGCGATACCACCGCTGCTGGTAACAGCAATTCCTTGGGAGCTTATTGGTGACTTCACTCACACGCAGGAACACAACAACCCTCTAGGGAGTTGTTATTTGGCTGCGGTTTTCTGTGAGGTGTAGGTAGCCTTTCACTACTGCGCCACCAAGCTCATCGAGCTCGGCATGTGACGTTTGGTGCTTTCCGCCTACTAACCCCACAATGAACTTGGCATGAAGATGTAATATAGAGAGATATTTATCACTTGTCTAGTAACCATAGTACAAACTGTTACCACTAGATGACGTTATGTACTTACACAATTCATCGGAAAATATGGTATTGAATGTTATTCCAATAAGAATAATACAGGTACATGTAACACTTTATGTACTCAAATAACTTACTAAACAGAATTGGATTCAGAAATTTCAAAGTTGGCAAAAATTACTTGCGGAGGTGTAGCCAATTACAATATTTTTACATAATTAAGAATTCAAACTGTCACCACGACAGGTCACGCTCGATAGCGTGTTGGTTACTCTCCAATTAGGTCGGTTTCTTATAATACTGGAGTACAGTCAGATACGTATAAATTTCTGGGGTAGAAAGATTATATCAGTGACTTGTATATGCCAACTATTCGTTTGCAAACGTAGTTTTATAATTGCTGTAAGAGCTAAATATGGTGTGTTACATATTTTATATGTAATTTGAATACATTTTATGCTTTCTTATTAAAATCGCTGCATAACCTTTTGATGAACCAGAGTATTTAGTAATGCTACTTTAATTACAATTATAGGGCTTAGTGGCCCTCACTGAGGCGGTAAACAAGCATATGGCCTGCCTGATAATAAGCAGTTACAGTAGCCAATAAACATTTTCAATACCAGGGGTGTGTCACTCTTGCGTTTCCGACCCTGCAAAACAAAAGAGTTCTAAAACGTCTCTGGAACCACCCATTACATGACCATTGCGGCTCTAGTGTATGAGGACGAGCTCCCAGCCATCGGCGAAAGGTTCAATTGCAAAATGAGGTTGTTGGCATCATGTCGAACAACTCCTCGTAATACAACCCATTGTGCAAAATCTCTCCTTAAACTCAAGGGCTCAATGCGGTGTGTGAGTTTAGGATCATCAACGATCCTCACATGGTATCCAGGTACCCCGCCCAAAGGTGACTACAGTACTTCATATGCGGTCTGACTTATAATTTACATAACATGAGTCTTTGCCCTGAGCTGAAGTACCATTTGGCTCTGTTGAGCGCACCAAGTTTCTTGGATGCCAGGTACCGAGAATCCCAGAGCTATTGGCAATAGTAAATGGCATGTTCTGGAAATAAAGAGCTACAGCAAAAGGGGTTTTCTTAGCGTGAACGCACAAACTTGTGTCTTTATAGGATTGAATTATACTACGTTCAAACGTCCTCAGTCAGAGACTTTACTTGAAGTACCTTCAATTTTGGACACAAGTTTAACGCGGTATTCCTCCACAAGGGAACGAGGTATGTTAGCACGGCCTGTATAATAACAGTCCCCGGTGCTGTCGTCCGCAATGAATGCCATCAATTGATAGCATATCGTTGATATGCAGCAGGAACAACTTCGGGCACAATACAGAGCCCTGTGGGACGCCCGAATTGATATCCATGCTATAGGAGCAACTACCACGGCTTTTATGCATCTGCTGGATAAGAAGCTGGCAACCCATTTGCACATCACCATCGGGGCAGCCCGTACGATAGAAGACCCAAATACCCAGACCCGATCGAACGCCTTTCCCATATCTAGGCTGACAGCCAATGCCTCACCTTGACTCTCAATCACCGCAGCCCAGTGGTGTGTAAGATATGCTAGAAGATCACCGTGGTGAAAGCCGTATTGACGGTGGCTGATCAAGCCGTGATTCTCTAGGTATGTCATTAGTACGTTTATCACATTCTCCATCACCTTGGAGAGAAGGGAGGTTTTGGCAGTAGGCCTGTGATTCGATGGATCTAATCTGTGGCCCTTTTTGGGCACCAGATGCATATCTCTGGTGTTATGGTGGTCTTCCACAATGACGGAACTTGCACAGTGGGGTACGATCATACGAAGAGGCGCGTAAGTACAGAACACAACTCAGGAGCATACTGCTTTAGTACCACTGCCGGTATGCCATCTGGCCTGCTCGACTTATGAATGTCGAAAAAGAGTAATGCCTGCCGGACATCTCACTGGGTAATAGAGATTTACGGCATTGAGCTACTGCACCTCGGGATGGTGCATGGCACAGCTCCCCCGTCATTTAAAGTCGAGTTAGCGGAAAAGAGATAACCGTTTTCTTTTATTAGATCGGTTTTCTTTAGCACTATTGGCCAACCTGCCATCCGGTTTTTGCTATGGTAGCGTGGACGACTGACAAAAGTTTATCTCACCATCTTTGGCGAGCGACCAGAAAGCACGGCTCCCAGAAGAAAGACTTACAAGGCGCTCGCCGACTCTACTGACGAAATCAAATTTCACCCCTGCAATCACCCTCTTACTGGATCTCGAGGCAGCATTCAATTTTACGTTTAAACCAGAGACATCCGGATTCCCATTAGCACGCGCCGTGGACCAAGCCTCGTAGGAGCCGATTAAAGATTATTGGCTTCTCTACAAGGCCGATTAAACCATGGTCGCTTTTTAGCTCCCACAGTAGCTAAGCGATTGGGAAAGTAGCATTCCATGCCACCCAATATCGCCTTAGGCACTGCAGTCGCAAAGGATTCAAAGTCCTCTGATTTGAAACAAACGTACGATGTAAATGTAATGAAACCATGGGTACGATGCGTAAAATTCACGCAATCCACCCCAATCTGCCGACTTATAGTGCCATACGCGACGCCACCCAGTAGGCCGGGGTGAGTCACGTCTGGTGCAGGGCGCTTGGGTCCGGATGAGACAGTGGCCCGATGAGCCAAGTGGTGCATCCACTGAAATTTTATACTCATCCGGACGTGTAGTCAGCAGAAGGTCCAGTAAGGAGCTTGCATGGTCCTCTATAAATAAATATTGCCGGACAAATTACACAGCGCCACCTAGCCCCAAAGTAAGCGAAGCTTGTGTTATGGGTACTAGACAACTGATAAACATACGTAAATACATTTTTTTTTAAATACATACTTATTATACATAGAAAATACCCAGACCAATACAAACAGACATGTTCATGCACACAAATGTTTGTACTGTGTGAGAATCGAACCCACGAGCGTTGGTGTCAAAGTAGCGTAACAGCGCGTTTCACCACTGCGCCACCGAGCTCGTCTCGTCTATATCTGGTATTCTCGTGGAAGAATGAACCAGTTGAGAGAAGCCATGAGCCAATTTCACGAGCAGATCGCCACGCGTAATCAGTGCACCAAGAGCCAAGCCACTTGGTGTCACGGGCATTGGAGACTCCCAAAATCACTAATTCCGCGGACGCCTTTCTTGAAGAACCCCATACTGCATATCCCGCATAAATGAATGCTCGATTTTGAGTATCCGGGATAATGTAAGTAGGATGTGTCGGCCGGCGAGGATATTTGTGTCGTCTTGATGAAAAGAATGGTCGGCTGTGCGGTCTCTAGGTCGTGGTATACCGTATTGATGTTGGAATGAAGTCCCCTGATGTAGCAAAAATCCACATTTATTGTGGAAGGGGTGGCCACTGTTTATTGGGTTTGGGCTATATTCCAGTCTCTCCAGCGGTGCCACATTGATTGTATGTATGTCGAAGTATTGGGGCGTTATAGCTCGGAGAAGCGATAGCCGTTGGGGCATAAAGGTTCTCGAATGACGACCACGAACCGTAGCGTAATCATAGAGTAGGACGGCCCCCCACACGGTGGACAGACGGTCTTGTGAAGATCGCAGGGAGGAGGCCTATGTTCAGAAGTGCACGTCTTTCGGCTGAAATGATAATGATGATATTTATTTGAGGTTTTGAGGTCGCTGATCGGACGGAGTAGAGGATAAAAGCGCGGTGTCTTCCACCAGTTCTGCAGGAGCCGGGTCCACACCGGTCTTCTTCTCCGGCACGACTACTGCAACTGGGACTTTGTACAGGTTGCCGGTTCAGCCTTCTGGGGCAACGATTATGTAATCCTCGGGTTCGGATACCTTACTGACCTAATAGAACGGACACTCTGAGCTATTTTACTTCATCAGGAATAGCGTTCCACTGCATAAAAATACACAGACAACAGACTATAGAAATAACATAGAATAACTCGGGTTAAAACGTGAATATATGAAGAGAAATATAATCTCAACTTTCGGGGCAACTGAATTATTGAAAAAATGATTCAGATATCTATGTATTAAGCCATTTGTATGCAGCAAATGTCTCATATCTTGCTTTCTCTTTTACTCTATTGCATACGAGGGTATTTATGTAGATGGTCTTAATTATAAATCTGTCTTAGAAATTAAATTATTTTTGTCGCAAGCCCTAATTGATTAGTTGGTACAACTAACGCCATGTATTATCTATTATCACGCCCTTAACTAGCCTGGCGCAGTCAGTTTGTTTCTATGATATAGTTTATTTTCTTGAATTATACTGTGAAAAAATATATTATTATTATGGAGTATACCATAATAAAGGTTACGTAATAGCAAATAACCGTGCGATATTTATGCAACGAACTGTACCCGACCTTAAGGCTAAGCCCATTCAAATTCAATGCGATTTATTTCCCTATCAAATTACTTATTATTTTATTCATGAGACATTTGTTATACTCTCAAAATATTTGTACAATTAATCAGGTTTATAACGAATACAAATATACAGTTATGTAACTTTCATAATACAAAGTACTATTTTAATATGTAAATAAAAGATGTTTCTACTTAAAGATGATAAGCGAACATCATCAAATAGCATACATTGTTGAAGAATATCGTAATAGCGTCTTAGTTTTCTTCGCTATATTCTCATTGTAAAAACATTACTTGTGGCACTCGGTTTCTGCCAACCCCATATAGGATCTTACGTGAAAACAGCTCACAATATTTATATCATAGAGTAATCGAACGCCTCCTTTCGTATTCGTTCGGCGATCTATTCATAGGTAGACAAGTATAAAACAAAGACTTTCATATTTATTATATTACGTAATTATTGATTATTATCAATCAATTGAATGGTAACGGTCGAAACAAAAGTTGTAAATTTACACAAGTCTCAATCTTAGAATAAAGGTCTCAATAATAATCATGGCCGAATTTCGACCGTTGGAGAGAATATAAATATATTTTTAAAGTCCCTACCATGTATATTCAAATATGATCGTAATATATATTTATCGTAATTAAATATAATGTAACATAGGATTGCAATTTACATTAATCTTAATTAAATGAAATTCCTATTGACGAAATTGTAGAATTATGAAAATCACCTAACTGTAACCTACACGTGTATACTACTACACCAACCCTAAATCATCCCACTTCAAGGATATGAGTCTACCATCAACCAAAGTGCTTTAGAGCATAGCATACTCCACCACACTGCTCAACTGTGGATTGGCGGCGGTCAGTGTTTTCAAAGAGCCCGCAGAATACTGATTAAGCTTAACAACTGTCATTTATCGACAACAGCTGGGACCGACAGTTTAACGTGTCCTTCGAAGCACGGAGAAGCTTGCGGTAAATAAACCTACTCATTCGTCGATGAAGTGCCAATACCTCCTAACTGACATTTTTGCTTAAATTGAGTTTTAATACAATAGGCTTAAAGTGGTTTACTGTTAATTTAATAGGTATTTGCACAAACTGTTTAGAGCCTTTCTGGTAATGATTGATGATTAGGTGTATTGGTACCGATGCAAATTTGAACTTTAAGCCTATTGTATTAAAAACACAATTTAAGCAAAAATGTCAGGAGGTATATTGGCACTTCATCGACGCATAGACAGGCTATGTTGACATTGTTTAACCTGCGTGTTCGATTGGAATAACACGCACAACAACGCCATCTAGCTCTCTGTTTACTACGGACAGTGAATAACTGTTGTCAACAGTGGCTCAAACAAAACATTGTATGAGTACAGTTGAGAACATACCAAGGTCCACCATTGTAGTCCGATTTTGTTTCATTATGCGTAATTTAAGAACGATGCAATGACCTAAGTCATCATTGAAGTAGTAAATAGAACAATTTAGCAGCTGTAAGCAAGATATCATATCCTAACAGGCCTTGTGACAAAGAGAACCATATTATACCAGCTTTTTTTATTTCACTCATGCACTCCCGGACAGTTCGTGTCGTTTCCTTTTAACGCATTCTAAAAAGGTCTCTGTTGGCGCAAATAAAAACAGTGTAACCCTTTTGAACCGCTCTCCCGTTGTTCTATTATCATTGCTTGTATTTTCGAGGGGAATGGAAGTTTTTTCGAAGCGAAAAGCAACCGGATATGGAAGCCATTCCCCATCTGTTTTATTAAAATTGCGATATTGATCTCATCGTTTGTTCAAAGCGATGCGATTTAATTGAATGATTCGCGTTAACTTGCAACCACGATTGTTTATAAGTTGATATTCATTCGATATATTGTCGTCATAACTTACTCTTAGTAACGCCTACTGAAATGGTCTGATGATTGGGTTCGCAAATCGATACATCGATGTTATCCGTCCGATTCTTCAATGCGAGATTCGTTTAACTCGATAACAGAATACTTTCTGATAAAACGAAATAAAAACTGAGCTGACATGAGTAAATATAGGCCTTTGAATGAGTACTGGATAAGTCTGCAAGTGAATTCTTGGGAGCAAAAAATTCAGAGTGAATTTCTTGTTGGTATAAAAACAAAGGTTATTTACAACTGATTCAATCAATTACGGCGGCCATCACATGGGCACCTTCGGAAAATATGGGCACTTGACATACAGAGATGAGTTTGGGATGCAGCAAAAAATTCTCCAGTTACGAAGTAAAAACTGTGGACAGTGCGGTGGACATAGCAAAAACTGCAGGGACGAGAATGCGGAGAAAAAGCGAGTAGCTACTTGAATGGATGCGGCATTTTGCAATCCCTGCAATTACGGGACACCGAGTAATTTAATATTTGTAGACGTAATTGCTGTATTATATTACCGTGACGGGATGTTGGTTTACCGCAATGGTAATGGTAACGTATATTTTAATTGTTCTCGTATTAGGTATGTGACCTAATACGAGAACAATTAAAATACAATTAAAAGATAATTTTTCAAATTTCAACATTTACTTCCCTATTCTGCCTAAAGTCCATCTTTTTATTTATTTATCGGTTTTAAACTTCATCACATCTGAGAAATACATTTTGACAGATTTATCTAATCAAGATACGAAATACTTGACTGATGGTACCTAGGCCTCTTTCTAACGGAAGTGTTATGTAAAATTCATTGACTGTAGCATACATAGATATGGATTTTGTATTATTTTTAGGTTTGGACCGAATTATATTTATAGTGAATTTCATTATTCAATTATTGTTTGTTTACTATGTCTTAACTCAACATTACTCTAGGGTAGACTGATATTCAATGCTCGTATAGATATATATCCTACGTCTTACGGAAGAGTAGAAGTAAATAACAATTATCTGACACTTGTATTATATTTTTTCTATCAATGAGTGTGGGCGCCAGAAAGATTCAGAGTAGGCTAGCGTTATATTATTAGTTCAAACTTACAGCTAGGTGAAATGTTAGCAGCTCCTTTCTTTACATACATTCATAGGCTACAGTAACCACTTTATTTCGGTTTATCTAACACCTGACATAGTAAAAAAATAGAAATTTGGTGCAAAATTTCAAAACATTTAATTTGTTTATTTATACAATAAGATATTCCTACATTCGAACATATATAAATACTTCATGTCGTTGTTGTGTCGTAATAGTTACTATAATTGGTTCACAGACTTCGCAATACAGAGAAAAGTAAACTATAATTCTTCCCACATCCAGTTGAAAACTAATGAAATCTTGTCGGTACAGCAAACAAGTCGGCGATCGCATCAAAAAGCGCTTACCGCGCGACGTTTTTTGCTCTAATTGTGAGTTATTCGGCCCGGACTCTGGGATGTACTTTAATACTGACTGCAGGCTCCTTCACACTCATATTTCGCGATTCGGCGAATGTTATGTATAATATGATAAACAAATATGACGAAGATAAGTATAATATGATAGATATATGTTTACAATGGTGATAGGTAGCCCCATTTAAGTTTTGATAGAAAAACACAAGCCGTAAATTGGTACTAATTCTCGAAGAGCAGCTGCAAGTCGCGAAAATACTTTTTTTTTAGTTTCAGATCTTTCACATTGCAATTTTCAGTATCTTAAGCCTCATTCTTATTCTGTATTTAAAATTATTGACCAAATTTTGCAAATGTCAAAAACAAAATATTTTTGTCCCTTACTCAATATTCAAAATATTATAAATGAATATGTTTTATAGCTAAAATTTTAGACTGAAGTGCCAAAACGAAAGATGGAAAAGTGTCATGTAAATAATCACAGGACTCAAAGGCATATCAAATTTGACTGATATACGATACGATACATACATAAACTGGCATAGAAAGCATTCACTATATTTTATTCTTTGTAATAGTTACTCATATGATTAGTGTGAATGGACCTTAAGAGCTGCTCCATAGAAATTGAGTTAAACTGATTGGACACATTGAATCCAGAATTATGAAGAGATTATACGAACTTAGTTAAAGGGATTTATAAAAGATTATATGATTATTAAAGCTGGCTACCTACTTCTACCTCAAACATATAATAATCATTTAGTGTAACATTATGCATATATTTTATTTTATGCCAATAAGTAAAAATATAAATGGTTGATTTCTGTATCAATGAGGTAAGAAAGAATAAATTTTACAAAACAAACGTCATGCAAGAATGTGCAAAATACATCGATGGGGTCAACCAACCCACCAAATTATGAACCAAATTTTATATAACACAATCTATCTGTAACTTCATGCCAAAGTCCGCGCATAACTTAACTTTCATCTCTGCTATAAGCACTTTCAAGATATACAATCTCATTCACTTGTTCCAACACTTCATCATTGGCCGTAATTCTTGCATTGGTTCTGGTTTCTTTCAAATTCCAGTATTTTTGTTTTCGTCGCATTCAATAGTAAGCCTTTCTCCATATAACCGTCTTTCATAAAAGTGACTATCGAGATACTGAATAAGCAGCCTAGCAGATAGCATGCAACCCTATTTGATACCAATTTTGGCTTTAAACCAGGGTGACATGCTGCCATCCATGCTGCACACGTGGTGAACAACTCTTATAAGTTGATTGCACAGCACGGAGCAGTGCACTGTCAACTCCATTTTTCGCCATTATGTTCCACAGTTCCTGTCGCAGAACCCTATCAAATGCTCCGCCGCATATGCAGTTAGGAGAATTAGACAATTGGCGTATGTGGCTATTGCGTGCTTAGTCTATTTCAGCTACTTTCATAGCATTATGTCGTATGGTATACTCACGGAATAGGTAAAAGAGGTCTCTCTTTTACCTATTCCGTGGGTATACTGTTGTGGGGAAAAGTGGCTAACATTGAAACCATTTTTACATTACTAAAGAGAGCCATCTGCTCAGTTACTTCTCAGTACATTTATGACAACATAATGTATGGTCGTAAAAATATAGTCATTTTCAAAATTTTGTGAAAATCTTAGAAGTAGGAATAGATTGCGTATGCCGGTACAGTGCTAATTGTATTCGATTCTATATTACATTACCCGAAATACTCGTAGTTCTGTTCTCGCCTGACAATATGTTCAAAAGGTACATTAAAAATACTCTGTGTAAGAAGGGTTATTACGAGTATATTACAGAATCGATGAATGACTTAACTACTAACTGACAGAGATATTTGGAAATGACTCAGCACATGTATTATACCTTTATATCTTTAGTTTTATTATGTATTTATTTAATCTTAGTTAAGTAATTATCTGTTATTGTTTTATAAATATATCTTTAATTGTACAACTTGATATCACTATGTGTACACTCACATATATTTATTGTAATATAAATTGACGATGAAAAAAAGACTCATATTGGCGTGTTTCTTTTAGCATTTCTTCTTTGCCAATGGTGATTTTCGAAATGCTGGTAGGTTAAAAAAGAGAGGTTAAAACTAAAAAAACTATGGATATTTATTAAGATACTAAATGATCTAATTTAAATAATGTAAGACGTGTCTAATTAAGAGGCTAATGGGAAATAAATTATTTTTATCTTTATCTATATCAGGATCCACAAAACCGCAGAAGTCCTTCTGGTCTATGGCCAGATGCTTTTCCACGATATTACGGAGCGCAAAACTTCAGAAAGTGCTAAAGTGCATAATGCCGTAAGCAACTTTGGAAAATGTCCAGCTAACATGGCCTCGAGACACTCACTTTAGTAATAGCTTCTGCCAACTTTTGGTAGGATTTTTGAAGCTATGGCTAGCATCTGTCATTTTGCACATTTACCCAGATCGGATGTATATTATTACATTATCTTCAAGAACATACCTCTAAATATTGGAGCCATATCACAGTGCAAACCTACCAAATGATGTATAAAACATTATAAAAAATAATGATATAAGAAACGTACAGTGATATTGTGTAAATAAATAAATGTGCATTTCTGATATGAGCTTGTACGACGCAATAACTGCATCAATAATTGAAAAGATAAATATCCATTGAAATCATAAAACTTTTTCTTCATTTACCACCTACAGGGGCATATTTACTGTGATACTCTATTCTGAGTCATACAATTGAATTCTCAGTTTTAAATCAACTACTTCTTTCTTTCCTAGCATACCGAGAGACTACATAAAAAGAGAACGTAGCCTTGCTGCTCTACAATTACCCATTGTGGGTACGCGTGAATCATTAGATAGGTGAATGAGGAGCTGTAAATCCACTCTATCAGATCTATCGGTTCGTGACGAGAATAAATAACTCCTTCCGGGCACATATGCATACGTTAGCACGACGCACAAAAGAATACTAATACTCAAATTTTTACTTGGGGTAAAATAGTTGGCAAGCAAGATGCATCATAATCATGCTTGGGGCAAATCAGATGCATGGATAGGATATTTGTATTTTCATTAGAAAAACAGTGTCCGCATTATAGTTTTAAAATAATGGTTAAGATAGTAAACACATTTAAAATAATGTTAAGGCTCATGCATATTGCAACGGTTGACGTTGAATTGTCAAATACTTTTTAGGGTTCTGTACCCAAAGGGTAAAACGGAACCCTATTACTGAGGCTCCGCTGTCCGTCCGTCCGTCCGTCCGTCTGTCACCAGGCTGTATCTCTTGGCCGTTGTAGTTAGACAGTTGAAATTTTCATAGATGATGTATTTCTGTTGCCGCTATGACAACAAATACTAAAAAATGGAATAAAATAAATATTCAAGGGGGCTCCCATACAACAAACGTGATTTTTTTTTGCTGTTTTTATAGATAATGGTACGGAACCCTTCGTGCGCGAGTCCGACTCGCATTTGGCCGATTTTTCTTATTTTTTAGCCACAAATAAGGTGTTTTGAGGATTTAAAAAGGAAATTCGTCGCATTGTCTAGATAGCAGTACAAGAGTCATAAACGAGGTATTTACCGCCATGTCGGATTACAGGCTTTGCTATCTGCTCGAATAGCGGGAGAAGGATCCCGTGATCCCCACTGCTGCAGCAGCTGGGTCTATGAAGAGTTATACATTTTAAAGAAGCTAGTGAGGTGTATAAGGACCAAGTCACGTAACGCTTGGTTCTCTATGCCTGTCTAGCCAGGAACTTGGTATGGAGATATAAATAGATAAGTTGTAGGTATATATTATATATAGATTGTCTCTAAAGGGAGTGAGGCGGAAAGTATTATGTGTGATTCTCTAAATAATACCCTGATTTTTATGGGACTTCATTGGTAAGTAAACAAGAATCATATATATCATATGGTGAACCTGTACTTAATCGATTTTATTTATACTGGCAACTGTTTGGTAAACAAGTATACGGTCAATTTGACTTAGAGCGGTTACCATAAATACTTTAAATACAAATAATATAGTTTTACTCATATTTCCTCTTTACGAAAATCGGCAGAAAAATAATAACTTTACATGTATGTAAATAACACGACTTTTATACCAACCTTCGTAGGTTTGATTCATAAACAGGATAAATGTTTGTGTGCATGAACATGTCTGTTTGTCTTGGTCTGGCTGTTTTAAGACAGGTAGGGTGCATCAAAATAATCTCATCAAGCATCAAAACCATCTGGGGAAGTGCCGCCACTTAACAGAAAACCACAGCTAAATAACAACTATCTGAAGGGTTGTTGTGTTCCTAAGCCTGTGAGTGAGGTCATCCGTAAGCTCCTAAGGAGTTGCTTAACATTCATAGGCTACGGTGACCGCTTTACATCAGGTGGGTCGTATACTTATGTGTCCACCCGAAAATGTATAAAAAAACCCCCTGGAGGGTTGTTAATAGTCATATGAGTGAGGAAATATACCGGTAAAGTCTTAAGGAGTTGCTGTATTAGCAATGGTGGCAGCAGCACGAGCGGTGCTCCTTGCATTGCAAGCATTCATAGGCTGCTAGCAAAAAGCACACAACTCATCTCATTCTCATCTAAAGTATTTATGCTTTACATGAGATGGGTCATGTGTTTGTCTACTTCCTGACGATGTTAGTGAAGAGTTTCGGGTATATAACGTCGCCCTACCTTACACCATTTTCCGCATGGATCGGTGTCGTACTGTGTTCTTGTACTCAGATACTTACACTTCCTTGTCTTACTGTATAAGTACTTCAATGGTTCGATATACCACATCAACCCGTACTCATCCCACTGCAGGGATACGGGTCCCTCTTCAACTGAAGGGGTTTAGAGCATACTCCACCACGCTGCTCAAATGCCGATTGGCGGAGGTCTGTGTTTTCAAGCCGCCTGAGGGCCACTGTGATGACTCTCGATGATATAATGACTATCAGCTTTTCGTGTGCTTTCAGAAACTCCGTTGTAAGTCTATCTTTAACTGGTGCTTTCGCATTTCTAACCAGTTTGAGAGTGATACGAATCTCGTACAGACTGACGTCCAGCATATTTTAGTTATTTATTGTCGGGTATGTTTAACTCTTGGGTGGTTTCTAGTACTGCCGACTGTAACAACGATGTGTAGCTGTTCATCCTTCTCTATCTCACTTACAATCTCAGTCTTTGTAGAAATAATGGCGCCAGTGTCAGTATTAAAAGGAATTCTTTCTTTAATCAGAACTATCCATGATAGCGGGTGGGTTGCGTTACGTACAGGTATAGCAGATTTGGAGTCTAAAGCCATATGATAATGATACTTTCATCAATTCTTCCATGATTAGTTGACCAAATTTCTTAACTTTGCAATGACTTGCACGCATCGTAGAATCTGCTATTGTATTTGCACTAGATTGTGATTTAAATCACCCCACTGAAACTCATATCGAACCGAAACAGTGGGCACTAAAACAAAAGTGACTCGGCATCCGCACATACATCACTCCATTCCCGGTGGACGGCAAATAGCCCGTACTAGTAAATCGTGCGTCCAAACGCGTGATATCAATAGCGTTGCAGCATCATTACCACGACGGTCGATTGCGCACACGCGTCGACTTTGTTCTTTTGCAGTAGTTAGGATAGTTAGAATGTGTGGGGTGAAATTGCAAGTGCTAAATTGATTCGAATCGTACGTATTGTGTGTTAGATATTTTGCATCTTGCTTCAATATGAATGCATCCTTCCGTTTATTATTGAAATATCTGAATGTTTTGAGTGGTTTAGATACGGAGAGAATAATATACTACAAACTTTGTAATAATACACTTTAGTTGTTTGTAGAAAAAAATATTGTTATACTTTTTCACTTTCAACTTTTAATCTTCACACCAACATCCTTGCGGGGATAGCAGAGGCCAGAGCTACGAAACTCAGTCCTTATCCACCTCACTCGTTTCTTTAACATATACAGTTTTTCTCGTGTATGCTCGTCCGTTTTTAAGGTTCCTATTATTGACTTCTGCTCAAAGACGACCAATTTGGTCCTGATAAGTGAGCCTTGTTGTTTTTCCTCTCTGACATGTAGAAATAATGCATTACATTATTTCTATATATCACAGTCATCAGATCACACTTTTAACCTAATAAATGAATTAAAACTGGGAATTTGTTTGGTGATTTCGAAACTGAACTGAGATCTCGACTCCAAGAATCGCAATGCTCTTGGCGATGACAAGAGGCGTGTTCCGGAAGAGAGGGGATATAGCAAATGAGCGGTGAACGAGCAGATCTTTGTCGTGGTAGGGTTGAGAGGACAAGTTTTAGCTGTTCCCAGTCAGATACTTTACTCGAGGTACCCTCAATTGCAAATACAAGTTCACGGCTGCTTTCCTCCCCAAGAGAACGAGGGATCTTAGTACGGCCTGTGTAATAGGTGTCCCCGATGCTATTATCCGCATGTCATAAATTGGTAACATAACATTGATATGCAGCAGTAATAGCGTGGGGGCCAACATAGACCCATGCGGTATGCCAACATTGATGTCCATGTTATTCGAGCAGCTGGAATCTACAACTGCTTTTATGCATCTGCTGTACAAGAAGCTAGCAACCCGTGTGTATAAACCCTCGAGCAACCTGAATGATGGAAGATCGATGGAAGACTGCGATATCAAGTTCGATCTAACGTCTTCTCCATATTTAGGTTGACAACCAATTCCTCTCCGTGACTCTCAATCGCCGAAGCCCAACTTTGTATTTGTTTGTCTATCGCGGGTTAACCACTAAGCTAATAAAATTTGAAATAGACATCCTGTAAAGTGTTGTCAGCCACATTCCCAAATTTCAGGCCAGCATAGTCACATTTTCATATTAATTTATTCTAAAAATATTTATTATTTATAATAAACGTTATATAAAATGTTTGACATTACATTTTATTTAAGCCAGTCAAGTTTGGTTTTCGAATCCATAAACTCCAATAATGTAACGCGAAGAAACATTAACAGAATTTGTTTCGTTCAACATCATTTGGACCTTTTTACAGCAGCCATTACCATAACGTTTAATTGCGTCCTTACTTTTTACTTGCGTAGTGTAAAACGAAAATATTTTTAGAAATTAGTAACGTGCGTGTAAGCAAAAATGGGAATACCTAACCTATACGTGAATCTAAACATAATCGGAAAATTAGTCTATAATATTTTAGAACATAATTACAGTTACTCTGGATATTAATTAGTTTAGAAGATAAGTACAAAATCACGACAGTTGTGCCATGCCATAATAAAATCTTCGTGGGTACTTATCGAACTAAATACTATTGAAGATATTTTTAGGAAAAAAATAATCAATAATATGAAATTTTACTCCATATTTGGATGGAACTTCTATCTATCTATCTGTGTCTTCACGCAGGTCTCTTGCGGGGTTGGCAGGTAGAACCGAGCGCCATGATACGTGATCCTTATACATAATCATTTACATATTTATTACGCACGTATGTAATTAGTAATAGTTTAGTCAAAATACAATAATTCTTATACATTGCAGTGTTTATATCAAGTAATAAAATTTACGCATCGAAGTACCTTCACTTCAAAGAAGGCCGCAGGCAAATAACAATTCCCTGCTGGGTTATTGTGTTCCAACGATTAAGGGTACTTTTAAGGAATTGCTATGATAGTCGCGAGGGCGGCAACATCCGAGCGGTACTCCTATTATTGCAAGGTTTTATAAGCTACGGTAAACATTTAACAACAAGTGGTCCGTATAAATGTGTTCCTCTAGACGTTGTAAAAAAAATATGATATGTTACTTGAATATATATACATATATTTCGAGTCGAGGGGCATTCAAGCATACGGTATACCTGATGAAAAGCGACCTACCTACCTATTCATAGCCTATGAATGAATGAATATATTAAGTATCTCTCGCGCGATACCGCCTCCGCTACTAACACAGCAGCTCCTCTGGTGCTTAGGAGCTTACTGGTGACATAATACAAGCTTCGTTTCTGAAATACGAGTTGATCGTGCACTGCAAAGCTGGATACCATACTAAAATCCGTAGTTTTAATATATTATAATTATTGTTGTACATATGTGTAAAAGTACAACCTTTACACTACTAATTCAGATATTTGGGTAGCAAGCTTCAGAAATAAATTAAGAATGATCATTGTCTTGGTATGACCAAGACAACACAAGTTTATCTTCAATTAAAGCCAAGTGTGTGGTAAGAAAATAAGGCACACTATAGTGCTTTACATTGAACTCGTCTTAATGCTATCGGTAGACCATATGCTAATATGGCTACCGACGAAAAAGTAGGATTTATTACTATTTTTATTTGTATTTTTATGCATGCATTTTACTTTACTTTTGGGATAGAACAATTAACAAAGAATGCAGGAATGATTTATATTACGGATAACTTAGGTCCAGGAGAACCATGGTAAAAATATTGTAAATTTAATAATACTCGAGTATACTCCCTATTACCAAAGCACTTATTTATATACAAAAAACTAAGGAATTGCCCAACTTTGTAACAGTATCGAACATTCAATTTAATTTTCTTTTATTTCCTATCCCATTGTTTTCATTTCCGTCAACGGGCGAAGAAAAACATCTATACAAAAAGCTTCGTTGCTAAAGGGCTATTCGAGCGTAAATCTTTAGAAGTACTAGGGTTACCAGTTCAAAGCCAAAATAAATGAAAACGTATTAATATTAAAAATTAAATACCTATCTAGGTAGATAGAGAGAACAGAGCATTCTGGCATATGTTCTGAGGAACCACCAGTTTAGTCGTGACTCTAGAACTTTCTTGACTCCTTCGCCTTCGTGTTGCATAATCTGATTTTCGTATTCTTTGATAATGCATTCATCATCATTTGAACCGAAGGATGTTCATTGCTGATAGGTCTCCTCCTTAGTCTTCCGTCGTCAGTCTAACTTTCTACACTAACGACCATTGGTTTTCCGAGATATATGGCCTGCCCTCTTTCTCTACCAACTGAATATGTTTTTATTACGAATAGCTTAACACCAGCACTGTCTTTCAGACCAACTCTCTTTCTTACATCGAACGTTAGCAAGATCGGCAGCTCGTTGCGCCCAGGATTTAGAGCAATGCTCGCAATTTGTTCAAGTTTACTTTCTTTTATAGAACGACGGAAAATAAACAAGCACATGGCCCATTTGATGTATCTCTCACACGTTGCTACCGCCGCTGATAACGCTGAAACTTCTTAAGAAAGTTCTCAACCCTTGGTTTATTTAGTTGCGATCCTGTGATGAAGGTACTTCACTAGTCGAGCAGCTTTGTTGTGCCTTTGCTCTTTTATGTGACTATCTTTATTAGTTTCATAGTTTCTGTAACCTACTTTGAAACACCATCTTCTTAACACGTCGCATTCATCGAATCATTTCCTGTTACATGATACTATAGTCAGAATGAACTTGACTTTTACATAATAAACCACATAGATAAATGTGGTATAAAGATTGGGAGCATCACTTGTATGGTACATACCTCCTATATCAGAACATGAAAATGATACTGATGTCGCAAGGTAACATTTTACTTCATTACGTATGACCGATCTGATAAAAATCAATTACAATAGATGGTTACAATAGGCTTTTTATCAGATCGATCATATGCATACTAGGGTTTACAAATATTAAAGTGTTATAACACAATAATTTATCATGTACATTAAAGTTATTACTAATAAATAACGTGTATCAAAAATCCTCTAACTAAGTCTACGCTGGTCGTTCGTTCGTCTATCCTATATTTAAGCAGCTGTATATTGAATAATTCTAACTAGCGAAATGAAATTTTCGCAGAATATAATGTTGATATGGAGATTTCATGAAGTAAAGCAATGCTGTGTAAATGTGTTTTTATGTACTTTTTATGAGTTTTAGAGGTACCTCTAAAGCAAACAAGTATAAGACATTTCTGATAGTTACCGTAACCTATGGACGCTGGTAATACATTAACTATTACTCGCCTGATGCCACCTCTGCTGCTAACACAGCAACTTCTTGGAAGCTTATTGATGGTCTCACTCACACGCAGGAACACAACTACCCCCCAGGGAGTTATTATTTAGCTGCGGTTTTCTGTTAGGTGGAGGTACATCCCTATGCGGGCTGCTTTAATGCATCCTACCTCTCTTTAAAACACCCAGACCAAGACAAACTGACATGTTCATGCGCACAAATGTTTGTCTTGTGTGGGAATTATTCCACTAGTTAAGAATTCACTACAGAAAATTTCTTTGGAACTGCACAGTACGCGACTATTGCAGTTCCAGTGAGATGAATTCTTAACCATCGGTAACGTTGTTGACATGATATCGAACTCGGAACACAACCCGTTGTACAATCAGTAAGACACCCAACGGCTAAATAACTTGCATGAGTCTAGCATCATCAACAATTCCGACAGCTCGTCTTTACACCGAATGTCGACTATCGATCGATTTCGAGATCTCGACACCGAGAGTTGCTGTACTCTTGGCTGTGATAAGAGGCGTTCCGAAAGTGAGGAACTACAGCAAATACGGCTTTATTAGCGGTAAACGCGCAAATTTGTGTCTTGGTAGAGTTGAATTAGACTAAGTTTAACCATCCCCGGTCATATACTACACTACAGTTAAGGTAACCTCGACTTCAGGCACAAGTTGATCGTGACTTTCATCCATAAGACAAAGGGTGCCACATATCAATTTTATTTCTTCAAATTCTTTAGCTTAGGCAGCATACCCCGCTAATCTTAATTGACTTGGAAACGGCACAACGCTAGAAAGAAGAATGAGACTAGCTAGATAAAATCTAGTAAGCGACCCTATGACAATTTTTTTTTGTCCGTTGTAACGCCCAGTCAGAATAATGTCCAGATATAATAACTATTAAACTGTTTGACAACCCTATATATCGCTAAACGTGTATTTCTATCAAAAACGCAAAAATAATATCAATAATACAATTTTTTTAGTAACAACATTTATCTTATCTAGATAACAAAGGACTTCAAGATGGCAACCCTTGGTAATCATCTCAAAACATTGAAACTTTTGTAAAGGCCTGACTCTTGACATGACACAATACAATTCCTTAACTAGCCCCTTTCCTTTACTCCACTAATGACCGCAGCTTCGTTTCTAGACCGACCTAGTTATATTCTTTGTGCTAGACTCCCCCATTTTTGCTCTCGGAGAAAAATAAACATGTTCTAGTTTTTAAGTCGCTCTGTTTGTTGAATGTCACTTGTGAGATTTCTGCGGTCTGGTGAGTTTCTAAAGGCACTTTTTATTAGTTTTTTCACGTTGATATTTAGTACCCGTTTTACAAAAATGTACAGGTTTTATTGCGGAAAAAATACCATTCAATATATCGATGCCTCAAGCACATATTCTGAAACCATGAACATGTGTATTTTGGTGTAAAAGAGTTGATTTAATTGTAAGGATCAAAATTACAATTGGTGTAATATTTTAAAGAGCTCGATGGTGTCAATTCGCGTGTTAGTCTCATAGAACAGGCTAGTTAAACATGATCGACCGCAGCCTTTCTGTGGATGGATTTTGTCGTCTCGAGTTTTTCCATGCGTCGGATAGCGTGCTAAGCTGTCGGTCCTGGTAGTTTTCGACCGAAGACAATCGTTAAGCTAACCTAAGATTAAGGTGTATCTAATAAAGTAGCTCGACTTGGGTAGTTACCATTTACCTCACAGACAACCGCAGCGAAATAAGTCCTTGAAGTAGCTGTGTTTCTGCGAGTGACTTCCAGTAAGTAAGCTCATGAGCAGTTGCTGTATAGATCCAATAGTGGCAATGCGCGAGTGATACATCCTATATTGTTTAAGCTTATATAGTCTACAAAAAAAGTTTATTTGAAATTGTTGTGAACCATTATATATCATTCTATTTCTTCACACCAAATCCCTTGCGGAGTAAGCAGAGGGAACTATTGTTATTTATTGTGTTATTTATATATAACCATATATACATTCATATCATCACGCCCGTCTCCCATGGTGTAGGGCGAGACTATGAAATGCCAGTTAATCCAATAAAGAAATAACCATTATCTTATGTACATAAACATAACAGAGTCGTAATACAGCGAAGTTTGTAAATGGATTATTTTTATGAACCAGTTTTGCAGGTGGACTCTAATAACAATACAGATGCTACGAGATTGTTTTGCGCATCTTTCCGTTTGTTGACGAACCGACTGACAATCAAACTCATCACACAAACATTATTTAATTAATTTTGATGGTATAACTAGTCTGACTACATTACATTAAAACAATTATATAGTTGAAAATAGAAAAGTTTCTAAACTTTTCTTTTTAATTTTCTAAAGTATTTAATTTATCAAATGGTGTAATTAAATTTTGAATACAAATGATAAATACGTAGGTACAATACCAAACTGTATTGTTTTTGTTATCGTCAGTATTTTATTATATAATTAACTCCCACTACGGAAGCAAATATGAAGACGGGTTACGTCAAAAAATACAACTTTTTTTTTGGAATAACTTTAGAGTAATATATGGGGAATAAAAAATATTGTTAGTAATCGTCCGACCCAATGCTTGTAGCCCATGACGAGAACACTTAACAAAAATCAGCAAGCCGTTAAATTCCAAAATTTATTGTTTGAAATGTTACACTTTATTGTTACCACATTCACTTTGTTTTCGCGTGGAACGGCAGGGGGCGAGAGTATAGCAATAAGTTGAAATTAATATTCTGTCAGCGAATCCGATTTTCGGCACGGTGTTTTATGATATCGGCCTCGATCGCAACTCGGGGTATGATTTCGAGAGTATTGCAAACCATTTATCTGCAAGTTTGTTTGGAGAGCTCAGTTTGTTTTGGACCGGTATCGCTTTATTGTTTAGTAAAGGAAAACATCTCATATGCAATATCCGGAGTTTATATTCTGTGACTAGTAGCTCTAAAAATATTTTGCGTATCATTAAGCAACTTCTACTATCATCTTTAGAATCACTATGAAGATAAACAAAGGAGTAGAAATTTAAGACGATGAAATATGCAAAAGTAATAATTAAATTTGGCATATTAATAGTGTTGACAATTTTTATATATGAGTATGTAGACATCCTAGCGTCATCCCGTTTCCTAATCCATTAGGACTGGCAGAGTCCGCTACAAAGTTTAAAGATTTGGAGAAGATACTGATTTTTACATGGAGCGATTGCCTTCAGAACTCCACAACGCACCGCTCGCCGACGGCGGGGAGTTCACCCTCACACGCTTGAAACGCAATGGTCGCGTACGGTACGGTTCCAGAGAAGTTTTCTTCCGAGAACACTCAAGCTGTGGAATGAGCTCCCAGCCGAGGTTTTTCCAAGGGACTACACCATGGAGTTCTTCATGAAATGCGAGAAGAGGTTTTTAGAGGGTCGGCAACGCATGAGTGACGCCTCTGGTGTTGCAAATGTCCATAGGCTACGGTGACTGTTTAACATCAGACAGGCCGTATGCTTGATTGCCACCTTAGTGGTATATAAAAAAAAAACAACAACCCCGAGGTAAACCCATGCGCGGGTTTCTTCAAAATATTTTTCTTCGCCGCCGAGCAAGTGACAAAACTAGTTCAAAAACACGAATTTAGTGACACAGGGTCCCGCCAAGATTCGAACCATGAACAAGTTGATCAATAGGCTTCTTCATCTACTCGGCCATCACTACTACACAAGTTTATAATGTAAATTTGCGACATTTGTTTCCTATTATCATTTAGTGATGTAATTTGTTTTATTTTTAATCGTTATTTACTGATATATTTATTATGACATTTTTTTACTTTTGCATTTACATTTTATACTTTTGCATACACATGTGTGTGGGGCGCGCATGGGCTAGTTAATATAAACTACTCAATACCACGTAGGTATGCTACCTGAATTAAATTATTTGTATTTAACTCTGGCAAAAGAGGTAGGTGCGCAAACCTCAACAAAGCAAGCTGGCTGAAAAAATACCTCCATTATACAGAAGATGCAGCCAAATAACAAACCTCTAGGTTATTGTGTTCTTGTTAATGAGTGACGCTTCCAATAAGCTCCTGAGACTCTACTACTGATAAGCGAAAACTTTAATATTAAATTTAGTTTTTATTGGTTTTTTTATGCAACGTCCTAATGGGATATGGCTTGAAGTTTTACATATATACATACATGTTTAGAATCCCAGCGTTAAACTTTAAAACGATTCCATGCAGCTGATATTGTTACTGATAATTAATGAAATAAACACAAACTTATACCATCTTATATTAAATCTGAACCTCACCATTTTTTTGTATAACATCGCGAGGCATACGAGCATATAGTAACCTAATGCAAATGATTACTGTAGCTTATGAACGCTTGCAGTACAGAAAGTACCGTTCGCGAGTTGCCAGTCCCGTTGCTGGCACTGCGACTCCTTAGGAGCTTACTGGCGAGTTAGTTTTCGTCTCGAGCCTCAGGAGTATCCTGGGACTCCTGACGTTCTCATTAAAAAACCTTTCTACTTACTTATTAAAATAATTCTAAGCAATAAACTTATATTAATGCAGGATTATTGTTAAAAAAGTGATGTTATAAGTTATAATGAAGTCATCTACAATGCCTCCGTAGCGGAAGGAAGATTTTGTAGTGTACTTACAGAACTCCGCTTTCAAGTAAAATATTTACAGACTCAGTACGATCCTAGTTTTTGTTGTAAAAGTATTATTATATAGGTACAATTTAAATGCTCACTAAAATAATTTCTATACCCTAAGACTAAGTACTAATTGAAATATATTAACTTCATATAAGTTAAACCGACTCTATACCGAAGTGCCAAGTAAAACGTTTTAAGTTCCAAAATAAATAATAAGGGCTAAAGTATGAGTCTATCTATCTATAACTTCACGCCAAATCCCTTGCGGGGTAGGCAGAGAGAACCGAGCGCCATGTAACTCGATCCTTACATATCTCACTCGCTTCTTTAACATTCATTGCTCTTCTCATGCACGCACGCCGGTTTCTAGGGCTCCTGACATCACCTTCTGATAGAACATGACCAATTTGGTCATGGTAGGTAAGTCTTGGCCTTCCCCGGCTCCTACATCCTTCCACTTTTGCATTGTATATCTGCTTCGTCATTCTTTCATCTTGCATTCTTTTTACATGCCCGAACCATCGGAGCATGCCTCTTCTTATTTTAACACCGACGCTCTCTTTCAGACCAACTCTATTTCTAACATCATCATTGCGAATACGGTCTACAAGCCTTACGCCACAAATTTTGCGCAGCGCTCGCATTTCAACCGCGTTTATTTTACTTTCATGCTCTTTCTGCCATACCCAACTCTCACTTCCATAAGTTAGCGTTGGGACCAACACTGCATTGTGTATAACGAGTTGTGCCTTCTGGCTCAGGATTTTACTGCCAAGAAGTTTTCACACTATTCCCAGCACTCACTCGTCTTTCCACATCTGCGGTGTACCTTCCATCCCTGCTGAAGGCGCATCCAAGATATACAAACTCATCCACTTGTTCCAACACTTCATCATCAATCGTAATCCTTGCATTAGTTCTGGATTCTTCTCTTTCAAATACCATTATCTTTGTTTTCTTCGCATTCAGTAGTAAGCCTTTCTCCATACAGTCGTCTTTCATCGCTGTGACCAGTGTTTGCAGTTTAGATGGTGTATCTGTAAAAGTATGAAATTGCCGTTTTATAGTCATAGATACTTTGAATTGACATTACACCTTCATGGTGTGAGATTTTTGAGCAAAAATTTTCATATGATACCTATGATATATTTTTCTTTTAAATTTTTAAAAGAAAATAACATGTTTTTCTCATTTCAATTGTTTTTTTTTTATTCAGCTTAGACGGGAAAGATGGATACTTTAAAAATCCGAGTAAGTTTTGAATACGAGCTCCGACGCGAAACTAACGCGGCAGAAATGGCTCGCAATATCAATGCTACGTTTGAAGAGGAGACTGCTATAGAACGCACCGTGCGTTTTTGGTTTCAACGCTTTCGTGATGGTAACTTCGACTTAAAGAACGAACCACTTGGAATATCGCCCACACGGGTGAATAACGCTGAATTGAAGGAGTCGGTGTAAGCCGATCCGAGACTACGCAAGAATTAGAGACATGTTTAACGTTACCTTACTTACAATATTGACTCATTTGCATCAAATCAATGAGATAAAAAAATATGAAAATGGGTGCTTCTTGATTTGATTGATCTGCAGAAAGAAATGCATGATGTAACATGTGTTGCCTTGTACAGAAATGATGGAATATTGGATCGAAAAGTGGATTCTTTATGATAAACGTAAGCGAAAACTGTAATGGCTTACCCCAGGTCAAACGCCGCAACAGTGCTTCTAAAGCAAAGCTTTCCAATAAAAAGGTAATGGTAACTATTTGGTGGTCTCTTCACGCCATTATTCACTATAGCTTTCTCAGGTCTGATCAAGCAATAACAGCAGATGTTTACTGTGCCGAACTTCAAACAATGATGGTAAAACTGGTAAACAGCCCCGACACGTGAATCGATCTTCGCCATTATTGCTCCATGATAACGCAAGATCTCACACTGCACGAGAAACCGTTGTAACTCTACAGGAGCTGCAGTTAGAAACCATACGCCATCCTCCGTACTCACCAGACCTTGCTCCAACTGGCTACTATTTTGTTTGTTCGTGATATTGCCAATTTTCTACTAATTTTCTTTCCAGGAGGCAATACAAAATGCTTTCACACAGTTTGTCGAATCTAGATCCCCAGAGTTCTATCGCAAAGGCATAAATATACTTCCGATTAAATGGCAGCAATACATAGATAGTGAGGGTAAATATTTTGATTAAATAAATATACAGTTACATCTTAGAAAAAAAACGAGTTTAAATTTTTCAGTACAAATCGGCAATTTCACTTTAACCGCTAAAATTACAGTTCTACATAGCTTTAGAGTACTCAAATTATCCAACATGAACCCAAAATATATTATTATCAAAATAAGATTACAGTCATTTTCCTGAACGACGTGAACGATTTTATGCATTGATATCCCTTAGAGCAGGTCACAGCTGGTATAATACATTATATCATTCTTTTCAAAGGGGCCTCTACGCGTTGGACTCATATCCCCGCGAACACCTATCAAATGACCGATATTAAAACCCGTGAAATAAGAAAAATAATAATAATCCTACCTGTCATTAATTTTATTATTTACCTTATTCATATGTTGCAGTAAAATTGAGAGTGAAATATTTATTTCGCAATGTTATCATATTTGAATAAAGTTCATAAAACAATAAACAAGTAACATGCAATTGGGATACACTATATTATATTTAATATTAAAAAGAATTCTACAATCAACCGGTTAGCTTTTTTGCCTCAGCAAAAATTACTAAATTGAAATTATATATTGATAAAATCTATTTAGGAATAACATATAGATATTGATCTGAAATTAACTTTCAAAGCGTTTATATAATTTTATGGCAAATAAAATTATATAAACGCGTAATTTTATACAATAAAGTAGCGTCATTTCTACAATACTTTATGAAACACAATTTGGTGAGCATTTATCCATTTTGGCCGGTATTTCGAAATTATTGGTAGTCAAATAGGTGCATTTCTGGTAGGCGTTTAAACACAAGCCTTATTATATTATACGTAATATATGAGATTCAATACTGTCAATGCTATTTTAATTACTATATACACGATATATATATTTCAATAAATATAATACTTTTATGTGCTACAGACTGAGCAGATGAGCAGTGGATAACGAAACGACCCATGGCCAACTGGTACCCGGTTCGAAACGAATTAGTATTTTGGGATTTATATACATATTTGTATAATTTTGAGCTTATGGTCAAAATGTATGCACAGGAACTCACTCTCATACACATGCCTACACACAATACATATATACACACCCCCACATACAATACACACATGCATATACACACACGAAGTCACACACAAACTAATATACATGCGCGGGCGGTATTTATAAGATGATGTAAACATAAATTATTCACTCCTAATTTTTACTTTATTTTAGAGTTACTATAGATAATAGCGAATCACTTACTGCTCAACACCCTTCAGTAGATTGAGCAAACGTCACTTAATAAGTGTGCTTGAATTGAAATACATAGCTAGCGATTTTTTACGAGCTCGGTGGCGCAGTGGTTTGTAACTCTACAAATTTACTTTGACACCAACACTCGTGTGTTCGATTTCCACACGGGACTAATATTTGTAGCCATGAACATATACATATATATATATATATAGTATATATGTATATACTATGTAATATATATATATATATATATACCTGGGTATCTCCACCTGACAGAAAACCGTAGCCAAATAGCAACTACCTGGAGAGTTGTTGTGTTCCTGCGACTGAGTGAGGCCGCCAATAAGCTCTTAAAGCGTTGCAAGCGTTCATGGGGTGGGCCGTATGCTTTTATGCCTCCCGACGGTATATAAAATAACCAATGAAAATTGCAATGAGCTTGAAAAATCCCGCACGTGTGAAATCGAACAGTATAGTATTTTAATACTAATAATACAAAAAATAACGAAATTAAACATATAAGAGCCCCCGATCGAAAAACACAGCGCGTTAATGCATTTATAAAACAAACAATCTCACGCAAGATACACCGATAACATCTTACCCGCCTTAAAATTATGCGATTTCTTTTTGATTCGCAGTGCATACGAGAGATTAAAATTCATTCGAGGACTCGGTAAGCCCTTAAAACTAATGTGCTAAGATGAACGTTTTAGATAAAGGACGGCTATGCCCTTCTTAGAATGCTTTTGTCACTTTAAGTTCAGCTATTTTGATATGTATGTCGGAGATACAAAAATGTCACCGCCGTGGACGCGGTTAGACTTTTAAGGAATTTAAGCCTACTTGAGTGAAAGTAGGATTTGCTCAATGAAAAAAATTGAACTGAGATAATATTTTCTTCGATAAAATGACAGTCCGACTTTATAGCAATTTGACAATATGCTACTTCGATAATACGTTACAATGACTTGACTTTACTTAGATACTAGACAACATTTTCCATTCAGAAAAAATTGCAATAGGTCTGCTCCGATAGCAATAATCATTATTATCAACTTATGCATATGATAACTTTGATGGCTCGATACGGTTCATTCTCTAATAGACTAAGAGGATTAGGATTATAAATTTTCTAAAACGGTCAAATTTTATTACGCTTAGGTAATATGAAATAACGTGGTTTATTTTAATGAAAACTGGTAAATATAGCAAATATATATATAAATATATAATTAATAAGTATCAAAAGCATGACCGGCAATCATGCTTTTGGGACGGTTTTTCTTGAACAAGCCATGCTCGTATTACTCCTTAAACGGGAATTGTTCTTTACAAGAAGTGCTGTATTGGTAAAGAATGAGTAACACACAAATGATTCTCATTGAATCGAAAGCCCTACCACCGGCAGCCTCTGAGATATGTCTCGTACTCGCTTGCAAGAAAAAAAAACCAAAACATATGTATGACACAAACATGCAATTCCTCTGAAAATGCTTTTTGTCATTTTAAACATAAATGGTCGTCTATCTGACCGTTTGTTTGTTTTTCTGTTAGTTAGTCTGGCCATCTATACAAACAAGGTCGTAGATTTTGAACAGTAGTAAGTAGACACTTAAAAATTTCAGAGACTGTATTACTATGACCACTATAAAAGTAAATATTTAACTCTTTATTTGTATGCAAGTCCGAATTGGTGGGTTTTTTTTTAATTTGATATGAATATTTCCTCGCACTTTCGACAAAACATATTTGATCATTATTAGATGTAAAAAATGTATGTAATGGTAAATGTATGTGGTATGTAAGGATCGAGTCGCGTGGCGCTCGGTTCTCTCTGCCTACCCCGTAAGGGATTTGGCGTGAAGTTATAGATGTAAAAAAACTAACAATGAAATTGTTACATCGCACGATGTCATTCAAGACAAACGCAGGCGTGTGAAAAATCAATGTTTCGTGAAAAAAAGCCTTTGTAATCCAATACGGGACACATTAATTTGAATTAATTCAGATAAAATCAAAGCCCTTAATTTGCCAACTTTATATTTTATTTTAAAGTAAAATACTACTGTGTTCCAAACGATTTCGGACCCAAATCTTCTCGCCTGTTACACCAATTACTCCAAAAGTTTTTATCTGAGTTCATTTAAATGCTGTCTTGAATATATCTCCGAGCACTAAAATCTTTAAGATACAGCCTTTTTAGGTAGAAACACAAAGTCTTATGTCTTAATTTTGTTTGCATTGAATTTTCAGTAGAAATGTAAATGACATCCATGTTTTTTTAATGCTTAATTCTAAGTTAGACACTTTTGTGTGCTAATTTCTAAGGATTATATCAGTCTAGTCGCGCACACAAGTTTAATATCAACCGCATTCTCCTCTGTGGTTGGTTTATGTATCTCAAGATCCTACATGTTGCGGAGGTCAGGTTAGGGTCTTAGCAGTTGTCGATAGATAACAATCGAAAAAGATAAAAAAGGCGTAAAGATTTTAAAGGGTCGGCAACGCAAAAGTGACACTCCTGGTCAAATATTCATAGACTATTGTAAATGCTTACCATCGAGCAGCTAACCATTCAGGAAGTCGTATGCTTATTTGGCAACTTAGTGGTATATAAAAGAAGATGAGGATGACATTGAGTCTAAAGATGATGGCGAGTCACTTGTACCCCGAACTAAATTGATACCTACCACCAATATTTTAATAATGGTAATAATATGTATGTGGTTGAGTATTTTATAGATAAAGCGGCAAACAAGAATAGGACCGGCCTGATCGTAAAGAAAAAAATAAATTTGAGTTGTTCAATTTTTTACGTCGTCCGGTTACTACGGGAGGCATAAAAAAATACGGGTACGGGCCATCTGATATAAAGTGGTTACTGTAGCCTATGAGTGCTTGCAAAACCACTGCTGCTAACGTAGAAGCTCCTTAGGAGCTTATTGGTACCATCACTCACTCACAAGAACACAACAACCCCCCAAGGAATTGTTATTTGGTAGCGGTTTCTGGAAGATATAGATACTGCTTTGATGCGCCCCACCTTTCTTAAAATTTTGGAAAGATCAGTTCGTCTATTGCATTTACGATACTACTCTAAAAAGTCCACGAAATCAATACCACTGGACAAACCCATAATATAATTTACATATATAACTCGGTCATTTGTTTTATAAATGTCTTTCCATGTACTGCATTCAGAAAGCTAACCATGGAGGAAGTGGGCGTTTCGCTAAAGATCGTACGATACCGCGGGTAATAATTAAAAGGTCTGACATAGCAATAAACCAGACGGAACCGAGGCGCACTTTCCGGTAGTTTTGTCCTTGAGCGGTTTTTAATACAATATTACCCGATTTTTTAGTTTTTACGTGACATGGTCCGTGGGAGAAAAGTTACTAAAACTTATTAGAAAAAATATATATATAGTTATCGAAATAGAAGACATATATAATAGATTTTTATACTAAAAATCATTAATCGTAGCTAAAAAGCACGTGAGCAGTATGAGTTATAAAGAACCGACCTACTATCCGGTGGTCACTGGTTCGAGTCCTGCTGTTGGCATGTACCCCTACATCGTGTTTTGGAATTTATGATCGTATTTGTGATTATCGACGGTGAAGTAAAACATAGTGAGAAAGCCCGCACTTCGACTATATTTCAAAGTACGTGTAACCTAACCTGACAGAGGGCTGATTTCCGCTCTGTGTTGTGTTTCGCTTTGATACGCGCGTTCTACCCTTGCTGCTAACACTGCCAATTCATCAGGAGCGTAATGATAACCTTACTCGTTCGTAGGAGTACAACAATCCTCGAAGGCGTAGTTATTTGGTAGTTTTCTGTGACGTGATACTTTCCAATATTGCTGCTTGATGATCTCTATTTGGTTAACTTAACGACTGTCGTCTATCGAAAACAGTCAGGACTAACAGCTTAACGTAGAACGTAAGACCTAAACCTTTCGACAGAGATGCTGCGGTCAACGGTAGTTAACTTTCGTGATATATTGTCCTGATAAAATTGACGAAAACGAAATTTATTTATAGGAAGGTTCTAGCGTTCGCTTTGTCCTAAATAAATCCTATAAAAATGACAGTTTAGTTGAAATTTATTTTTATTTATTTTAACCTTTGCAATTATTATCACGTATATGTATATGTGTCTGTTTGATTGCAATATCGCTAAATCCTGACCGCGTTAGGAAATTTATGAAGAATGTTAAAAACTAACTTAGTTATAGAAAATACACCGCAAGTTTGTTTGCATTAGCATTGAAGTTCGGGGTCATTTTAAGTCAGGTTTATGTCAAGTTCGGGCCAATAAAAATAAACAGAATGACATTTAAAACTAGAACAGCCCTTCATATGTAAATATTTTAAACTCCGGCGCCTACAAACTACAGTTTGTACTTACGACGGAACGGAGGCAAGCTAAACGTTCAGAACCCTAGCAGCGCGAGTCGTCTCTCGCACTAGCACCGCCTTGTTCGTTAAATTCTTACTCATACTGTTTCTTTTGTTTCTTCTTCTTTGCGATATTCGTCTTTAGATACCCTCGAAGTATACATGATGCACCAAAATTAACTCGTCAAACTAAGGAGTTGTGTGATATTGATCAAAGCAAAAAATGTAATCAAATTGCTCTTGATTTAACAGAACAAGTGATATCAGAAGCTCTAGGAACCGGGGAGCGTGCATCAAAAAAGCTATGAATATCAAACAAGTGAGTGAGTTGTGTAAGGACCGCGTTTTGTAGCGCTCGGTTCTCTGGAACCCGCAGAGATGTGGATATGTGCATGTATGTATATGTTTTACAACTACAAAACTACGATGTTTTAAACAAATGTGTCACAAATAAAGTCCTTTTGCCCTCTACATCATATATTTACTAAGCACATCATCCGTGATAGCATAGGATTCATTTATTTATTTAAATGCAGGAGTATATGCCAATTCCCTTGCGAGAGAAGCAAAAAGAACTGAGCGCTACAGGACCCTGACCTGATACACCTCACTTCCTTCTTTAACATTCAAATCTCTATTCGTGAACGATCAACTGTCTGTAAGGCTCCATAGAGTATAGATTAAAATGAGTTAGAATAAGGTGAAAAGAATAAGATTCTCATCTTATTCTAGATAGATATATATATTATTATATATTCGCATCTTATTATTTTCACCTTATTCTAACTCATTTTAATTTTAATTTATACCCTATAGATATTAGTACGTGATGGTAGACTCATTTATGACCTATTGGTAACAATGAATCATACAAAAGGTTACTCTTTGTATGAATGTAACTCATTTGAAATCTCTTATTAGTATACTCAGCAATACTTTTGTGATAATCTAAACCATTGTCTGTAGCCTGTCCCTATACATGTATTAGATAATAATTTTTGAGGCGTATTTACGCAGGAACACGACTTAATTAGGTTCACACAATAGCAGATTGCGATAATAGTAACATATTGCCACAAAACCTTTAGCAACATATTGTACAGCCCTTTCCGTATCTCGGACCAGGCAATGTGCTATTGCTTTTGTTCTATATTGTAATATAATAGTCCTGGAGCTAATCCCCAAAAATTCGTATACAATGGATCAAATAATTTCCAATACGAATACCAAGTAGCAAAGTTTTTTTTACCTACTTGTTAGGATTCTTGGAATATCGGAAATTTCTAAGAACTAAAATTATTAAATCTATTACCAAGATAAATATAACGTTGATAAAACATTGAATACTTGTGTCGATGAGGCTTGTTGTGTATGATTAATAATAAAATTTCTAGAATATCTGTACCATTTAATTTCCTTTGTTCCGGCCATTTTTAAATCAAAAATCAAATATAATGTTTTTACTTAATTTACGCAATTTTCAAATAAATAAGTAAACATGACTGATGTGATTTCTGAACTCATGTAAAGGTGAAGAAATGATGTAATAGGATACTCAAGATTTTCTTATTAGTACAATTTTGCATAACGGACATATGATTTTTTCCCCTTTGGTTTACGAGGTCTGACGGCAGCCACTCTACATAAAATCAGTATGTTCGCCAAATCCTTAGGCTTAGGTAGCGAAGCCCGCTAATTCAAGCGGATTAGGATACGGCATGAGATTAAGAAGAAGAAGAAACCATATCTTTTCAGAAACTATAGTTCATCCGTCGCTAATCTCTATATTTATATTTCAAAAAATCAGAGGTGCCCTTTTTATTTTGGCGATACTAAATAATTTGAAAAGAAAATGATAATCATAGATACACCGCTATAATTTATTAAGGAAGTGAGAGGTGGCTCTGATGTTATCTTACTTTTGAAAGATTGTGTTTTAATTTTTTGTTAATTTACATTATTTGATACAGATGAACAGTTAACTCGTTTAAAATATGTGAAATACGATAATAAGTATAAAATTTTACAGGTTACGAATTATTTTGTACTAGAAAAATTTCATTCTAACCTACCGTACAAATAATGGTTGACTCAAGTAGTACAGGTTAACATAAATAGAACATTATTCAGTTCCCTAGACTATACACCCATACCATACAAGAAACATGTCATACCAACACAAAGGCATTAAAAAAATGCCGCCACACAAGTCGGCCCTTTTCGATTCATTCAATGCGGTGAGATCTAATTTGTTATTAAATGACCCATTATGCCCTTATGTGAACCGGGGTGGGCCTTCCAAAATGAATTTTAACTTGTGTCGCTAACATTTAAATATTTAAAATGAGGTTGAAATGCTTCCGATGGTATCCAGAGGTATTTTACGTTTTTATAATAATTTAAGGCGCGTATTAAAAAACATTTATATTCAGATCTTTTTGGATATATTTATGTTCGATAAATATTCCTTTGTCACATACATATAGGTAGTAGACAAACAGATCAATGTCAATAAATTTCATGCTGAGTTACGCTTCCAGTGACTGTAACTTCATTGATTGCGAGCAACTGACGATGACAGGTAAAGTTCGATTTGCTGCGATAGTTATTCCTAATTGACAAATTCGGACATATTTTTATAGTATGATAAACACATGGTTCTTGATCCCGTTGGAGTCCAGCAGAAATCCGCTCTTAGTCCATTTCTATTCAGCATAATATTAGACAAATGACAGTATCAGAGATGCACATAATCAGCCTCCATGGTTGCTTGTGTATGCTGATGATGTTGCGCTGGCAGACGAACAGAGGACGACAGGCGCGACACGTGAATAATTGGAGTTCAAGTTCGCTTGAGAACGACAGTCTTGAAGTGAATCTGAAGATTGGATTGGAAGATTTAGTGCTTGGTATGTTATAACAGAGATCCCACACCAATCTGTGTTGGTGAACACACGGTTGAGCCTACGGACGGTGTAAGTATTTGGGAACTGAATAACACGGAAGGATCGCGTAAGGGACTTTCGCATTATTGGTAGCTTTCGTGTTCGTAGCAGACGAACTGCAAAACAAACTGCCTACGCTGTACCGCCACGTCTTATGATAACCGACAAGTTACGCGGGGAACAAATGTTTGGTCATACCATCTCCGCCGGGTCCTGGTAGACGGATTAGGCCTAAGAAGTGCTGGCTTGACGACGTAAGGATGGCATGCGTGCCAATTTTCGAACAATAAGGGATGGCAATGAGCACGTGAAGTGAAGGAGTGAAAGTAGTAAAACGTTACCCGGACTCCGAAGCGAAAGCTTAGGACGCCACCGGATGCTCGGATTCAAAATGCTACGCGAATCTTTTTTACAAACAGGCGCATTTGCTAAATGTGTAGGTACCTACACTTCCACATAGACTTGTTTTGAAATAACGTCAAACTTATAAAACTGTTATTATCCTCCCTTCTTCTAGAACTAATAATATATATGTGATATAAGGACAAATATTGATAATAAGTATTATTTGAAGGAAACTTAGGTTTATGAAAATATTATTTAATAAATATCTTATCTTATGCAAACATGCCCTTTTTTATAATACGTCAGGAGGCATACTAGCATACGGTCCCCCTGATGTAAAACGGGTACCGTAGCCTATTGACGCTTGCGATATATTAAGTATCACTCGCGAGTTGCCTCCTCTGCTGCTTACACAGCTACTCCTTGGGAACTTACTGGTGACCTCACTCACACACAGGAATACAACAACCCTCAAGGGGGTTTGTTATTTGGCTGCGGTTTTCAATGAGGTAGAGGTACTTCCCCAGATGGGTTGCTTTGGCGCGCCCGTCTGGGGGGTCTTAAAACATCCAGACCAAGACAAACAGACATGTCAATGTCAAAGTGCTCGCTGTATACTAAAAATAATAGTGTTTAAATTGTAAAATTGCCGTTTTATAGCAATGTATAATTTGAATTGACATCGAACCTTCCATGGTGTGAGATTTTCGAGTGAAACTTTTTTCAGATGATGGCTGGATGGATGGATGGATGGTTTTACTTTTAAAAAATGATTTTGACGGGAAAGAGGGATACTTCGAAAATCAGAATAATTTTTGAATACGAATTCCGACGCAAAGCGAACGCAGCAGAAACGGCTCGCGATATCAATGCTGCATTTGGAGAGGAGACTGCTAATGAACGCATCATGCGTTTTTAGTTTAAACGTTTTCGTAATGGAAACTTGACTTGAAGAGCGAACCACGTGGTAGATAAGTGAATAACGCTGAATTGAAGGAGATGGTGGAAGCCGATCCGAGTCAAACTACCCAGGAATTAGTGGCATGGTTTAACGTTGCCTTACCTACAATATTGGCTCATTTGCATCAAATCAATAAGACAAAAAAATATGAAAAATGTGTGCCTCTTAATTTGAATCGCTACAGAAATGAAGGAATATTGGATAGAATTCTGACATTGAGATTTATCATCCTGCATGACAATTTCATATAAATATATTATAAATGTACAGTATCAATAATATGCCTACAAATAATACCATTGCTATAATAAAGAATAGAATGCTGCTGGAAATAGATTAGATATAAAGTAAAGAAGCACCAGTAGGTGGAAATCAAAAATTAAAACTTTTAAGTTTATATAATACATAAGTATACTGTACGTAAACATTACAGTATATTATTAATCGCAGTTATTACAATATGATGATAAGTATTAGATCAAATGGAGACATCTGTAAATTTTCACAGTATTTAATTATTCTTATATTCAATAGAAATAATTACAAAGGTTCAAAATCCATAAATATTGACTTCACATTTTTATTGATATTGTAACTTCACCAAACTTTGGTTACCTTAACTTTACATAGAATTTTCATAATTGTAGTAATAAATCTTTCTAAATGATTACAGCGGACTCATGTCTTCACCAAATTAATACAGGAGCAGTCGGACGTTAAAGAAACAAAATAATTTTTAAATGTGATCATAATAGTTGAAGACATCGTGTAAAAAAACATAAACCCCGAATTGATACCTCCTTTTTAAAGACGGTAAAAATGAAGTTTCTACCAAATATCTTCCAAATTAAATTGCTTTACATTCAAGTTACATCATGAGCTGACATGAAAGTTACATTTGCACAAGTTACACATACTTACAAGGTACTTAACAACTCTGAGATACCCATTCTTTGAGTAGTTTGCTCTGGAGTCGCCACACAAATGTTATCGCAACCGCATCGTACAGAGATTAAGGTTGTGGCAGCGAATGCATCGTCATGCCTCTGTGTGTATGGTGTTACTTATAAGCGCCTGATTCTTTGAATAATATTTTACTTTGAATATTATATACATACGAGATATTTCTGTAATTTCATCTTTTTTTATGTACTATTCAATAACCGTCCCTGTGTGGTAGATTTGCAAAATATAAAAGATTTTATAGTTACAAGTGTAAATCAACATGCTGCCGCCCTAACGCCGGGTGCGCATTTCAAATTTCAACCGCCCTTATGAATTCATCAGCTTGTTAGTGATATTCCCAGGATTACCAATGTCATTGATATGAGACTTTATACGTCACAATACATTATAATACTCCCATCTCATCTGCCTTCAGAACTTGGTAGCGCCATAATATGCAAAAAAAGAGGCTGAAACTTCAGCGATAAGCTTATGGACTGGCTTGTCTGGCTTTGGCTGGCTTGTACAACATGAGCGACAAGGTAACTTTGAAATATCATTACAAACACGCGCACATATTTATTTGTGCTACTTACTGTATAAGTAATATAAGGCACCATGATCGACGTTCAAGTACTGTGCTTACTCAAATTCCAACTCAGCTCAGACAAATGAGTTCCTTTGTTACTCTGGATTTATTGTACATTAACAACGTGACAAACAAAATGTCCGAAGATTTGTACAAATATCGCTACAGTAAGTAGAACAACAGTCATTATCATTTAGCCCTAATTGCATAATTACGATGCATCCGCGGCATACTTAAAACTTGACCCACAACCTTAAGATGCTTTAAGCCTGAGGGAATGGACAAAATAAAAATGAACATTCTCCTTGTTGCCTTATCGGAATAGATTACTTTTTTCGAATTGTCCTCAAGGGTAGTAGTTGGATCTCAAGGGTTTTTTTTATTCCATGCCGTTACACTCGATGACAGATTTGTTAAGGTTTTGTGGTTTCACCAATACTTCAGAGGGCATTCGTTCCTTGGAAAGCGAAAGGTTGATTACAACGATTTCTTTCAAAGGTCAAAACAGAATTCTTACGTGACGATTTTCTATCGAAACAAATTGTTTCTCGTTTTTCTTTTCTGTTTTTTCATTGGAGCACGTACCAAACCGTTGCGTGTGGGCGCGTTAAAACATAATAACCTTCCATTTTACAAATGCCTATAACATGCCTACCGCACGCAGTGAAAATATGAACAGTCACATTTTGAAGTATCAACTTAAAATGCCGTGGTTATTTTTAATAGCAATGGTGTTTTGGTAGTCCATTGTTTTCTTTGAGACATATTTATTTTTGTAGCTGCAGTTTATTTGCTTCTTTTGTTTTAGCTACTTCACTCACTGTAACACAAAATGCCTTGATAAAAACTTTGTTATTGTATTGCTCACGCCACGGCGCGATGTGTACACTAGTTTTACTCAATTTCCTCGCCCTGCGTCTTAGATTTCAACAACAAAAGTGGTTATGTTGCGGAAAATTTGTGAATAATAAACTTTTAAAGAAGTTTTATGGAAAATATGTATCATGTTCTAACAATTAATAACATATTCAAATTATTGAACATTTTCAGTGAGGTCTTTAAAAAATTGTTTACTCCAAAACATATAATTCCTAACCAACTTTAATTATTTTTTGTCAGAAACATGTTTTAGTAATCAGCGATAGGATAGTTTGATCCATGATAACCTAGTTCATGAACAACCAGACTATAAATTGACTGAGCCCTGATTCCAATCCTGGTGTGGGCATATGCATGGGCACTGAATTTATGTTACGGATTTATGTACAAATTTGTAATTGTCATTGACGGCTGTCGCTTCATGTTAAATACAGCATCTTCTCCATCTTCTGGTTGAGGTAGCGGAGCCCGTCAATCCTAAGGGATTAGGAATCGGGATAACGCTAGGAAGAAAATGTCAAGAAGCAAGATGCATATAAAGAGCTATGAATGTTAAAGAAGTGGGCAAGGTGTTTAAGGACCACGTTTTATGGCGTTTTATAGGCCACAAGGGCCCTGGCATGAAGGTATATATAGAAAAATAGATTTTTTAGTAGAAAAAATTGTTTTTTTAACGTAAGATCTATGTAAACTAAACAAGCGTCTGTCACATTTAAAGTTTCTAGATTCAAATAATTAAAACCATGTAAAAAGCAGGCAATTGAAACAGTCTCCTTAGAATTATTTTGTAAAAAGCATTAGCCACCGATTCAGGCCTCGTAAAATGTGTGCTTCTAAGTTATTTTTTAATTCAATTAAGGAAACAAATTAAAGTCTCAAGGTGCGAGACCTGAGCTATCTTATGGATGCATCATCTATTCAACAGTACTTAATCCTTTCATATATGCTCCCGTTATACCTTAGTGGAACGCCCGAACTCGTTATCGACGACATTGCTTCGAGGAAACCTGCAATTTTTTTCTAGAACTCAGAGCAAGCCGGTGTTGGTGTACCAATATGCATTGACCAATGTGTACCAATGTGCTTTGGTCTCTAAGCGATGCTATTGCGTAATGTACAAATTTGGCGAAAAAAGCCACAACAATTTCCTGAAACTATAGATGTACCCCATGTATAATATATATATCTATATACCCGTACAATTAAGCCTTAGTTGCACATAGTGTACTTACATAGATAGTTGCACATATGTACTTACAATACATGTCAGAATTGCGTAGTGTGTATTTTGAGTTTTATACGTGTCTAAGTGTTTTCGTATTATTTATAGAAATTCAGTCATCATATCATTTATAGTTAACTGTTACAAAATTAGCAAAAAGTTTATGAATAACAATGTATTAGCACAGAAATCTGTTTTTGCCCTACCATATGAAGCGTTATAGCTTCATTTGTTGTATCATTCTTTTATACGGTTTTACCTCATTATAATTCGCCACGGGATGCCAAACTCGGATTTGTCTATTACGTAGCAACAAAGAAGGCAACTAAATTGTTTTAATAGTCTTGGAGAACTGAGAGTCATTATGCATTGTTGTGTTGAAAGCTATCATCCCCTCTGTTCATAACACCTGGTTTTGAATCAGATTCTAATCTGTGAGTGTTTTAATTAATATAGCGAAGGTGTAGATACTCATGTATATTTTGACATCAAATGTTGACGGTATACAAATCTATATAAATGATAGTTTAAATATTCGGAGCAAACGTCCCTTTTTTTAATACCTTTAGTGGAGTTTTGCAGATGTGACTAGACCACACAACATCCACCGTAGGTACATTTTATTGTTCAAAATTGTATCTATCTATCTATAAATTCACGCCAAATCCCTTTCGGGGTAGGCCGAGAGGGCCGAGCGCCACGTGACTCGATCCTTTCACATCTCACTCGCTTCTTTAATATTCATTGCTCTTCTCATGCACGCTCGTCGGTTTCTAAGGCTCCTGACATCACCTTCCGATAGAACACGATCGATTTGGTCATGGTAGGTTAGTCTTAGTTCAAAATTTTATATTTTCTCAATTGATATTTTACCTATTGCGGATGTTAGATAATGCTGTTATTTTTATTTGCATTTTCTGTTCTTTTTATAATAAGAAATTATTAGAAAGCTATATCTTTCTAATAATTTCTTTGAGATCGGAAGGTATAATCGCTGTCAAATAAAATTGATTAATATTTTGCATCCGCAACGAATGTGTAGGGAATCTACCCTATTAAGTATAGTGTAGTCTAGCGTGAAAACCTCACGACATTCCACCAATACAACTTAAAACTAGCTTGCTGACCAAAACGTCAGTTTAAAGTAAAGCTCAGACAGCTTGCAATGCCACGATGGAGATATATGGCAGTAGATTAATTATCGCAACTAAGCCTTTTTTATGGCAATTACCAACGCTTGCGATAAAGTAGGAGGATCCTGCTTGCCTATAGGAAGCATCTATTGCAACTATGCGGAATGTACCGTAAACTTAACAACAATTTAAAAGCTTACATAAAATGTACGATTAGTTAGTTGACAGGGAGGTTCCAAACTGGAAAATGTATGTATTATAAGAACTACCTTACCAGTACCTTATCTATCCCTACTTACATAAGAATATAATAAATACCTACGTAACACCTTTGTAATATTACCCAGTGGTTTTAAACAACCGCGGCGAAACAAAAATGGAGGGGAACGGTTATGAGCTGGAATTGTATGTATGTTCGTGTCCTATGTCTCTCTTTCGACTCCAGTCTACTCTATAAACCAGTCAAAATTTAACATATTCATTTCAATACTGCTGGTAATATCCTTACGTTATATATAATGTCCTAACTGACACAGAATTATAACACTTACTGGCTGACAGACAATGTGCATCCTAAGAGTCCAGAAGCATGGATTCATGAGTCCCTTACATAAAGTAATAATTTCAAGATGAAAATATATATGGAATATAAGAAATTTCTACAGGTACGCGGCGAGGGTATAAACGATACTTTGACAGGAAAGGGGCAGAGGATGAGGGTACTTCTCTAATTGGGCATATCTCTATTAGACACCCCTGATCTAATAGAGATATGCCCAATTAGAGAAGTACCCTCATTTTATAGTTGTAGGCCGAAGACCAATTCCACCAGACCAAACAACAATTCTCTGGAAGTCCCTGGAGAATGGATCCCAAGAATCCCAGGAAAACAAAAGGTGATCAAACAACCATAACGACATAGTTTTTGAGAACTGTATTCTTTAGTCATTGTCTATGAGAATAAAATATAAACTCATGAAAACATATAGCAATGAATTTTAACGTGTGTAAAAATAAAGTGTATTTTTACACACGACCCAGTCATAAACAAAAAATAATATTAACTATTAATATGTAACATAGTTATACCTTGAACAACATTACTTTATTATTCTTATACTTCTTCGCACTCCGTCGTCCCAAAAAACAATCACACGGAGCTGGTGCTTTCTCAGCGACTCGTCAAATTAAGTGTAATTTCTCTAACCACCAACCTTAATACCAGTAGCGGTTTCATTTTCTACTCGCTAATTTGACATTAAACACCGTAAAACCGCGGCATTGATGTTAGAAGGTCAACGACTTCATATAATTATTGAAATACATCTGGAAAATAATATTTTTCAACTTAATTACATACATACACAAAATGTAACTGAAAGGTAATGTTTGTTTTGTACATAATATTAAAAAAAAACGATATTTGTCTATAACATCAAGCCAAATCTATTTGTTGGTAAGACAGAGAGAACCGAGCGCCACATGACTCACTCCTTACACACTTTACACGCTTCTATAACATTCATAGCTCTTCTTATTCGGTATAGTAATATGCTTATATAAATACTTATTTTTGTTTCAAAATAATTTAACAAAAAGAATTTTGTTAGTCTTTTTTAATCACCATGGATATAATCAGGCAGACAGAACTGTAGGAGTACTGCAGAAGAATGCCTGATGGTACTATAAGGTACATCAGAGGCATCAATCGTACTTTGCCAATCCTGTAAAATCTCGTCTTTAAGAACTTCTCTTTGTGAATAACTCCACGCTGTAAAGATTTAATTCTGAGAACTGTTGTGTTGCTGAATGAACGCCTTCCTCTGGAAATACACAGTGTGCGACCGTTCTGATTCCTGGATAAAGTTTCTGTCGATAAGACCTGACAAATGAAAAAGGAAGCTGTATGCTGTCTGACGTAATGCGAATCACGAGAAAACGACCAAGGCAGCTTTAATGCAATCTGTTTAGTCCACCGGAAGAACTTGAGCCTTCAGTACCTTTTTATGTCGGCCCCCAAACGCTTCCTTCGTATAGGGCTCCACATAAAAAGAATATCACGATAGTTATCGGAAAGGAATTTTATCTAATTTAGAAGTTCACTCTGATTCTAATACTACCCCCTATGTCGAATCTTCGATCTATAGTTCGTTACCCTACTTACACTTGTTAGGGGGCAAAAATCGAGTGATCCTGAATAGACCACTGCTTTAGTCAATCAAGAAACTATGTATTTCATAAACTTTTCTCAACCTCATGTTGTTCGACTGATTTTTCATATTTATTCTTTATCAATAACAATTGTAATAAAAACCAGAGCATCCTGAGGGTTCCGTACCACACACAACACACACATTTTTCTTGTACCTATACAATAGCCCCCTGTATTTTTAATTTCTTTTATTTTTGTAACCTGTTATTATAGCAACCCTAATAATTACACGCTCTGTGAAAATTTCATGTTTCATTATATTATTTTGAACAATATAATTACAATTAGTTTAATTAAAATTTGTGTATGATCATTATGTATCTGCTTACCACACCGCCACTGGGCTCGTCCGCCATAGCTATATAATAAAAGAAAATCCTCACTGGTATTTGTAATAACAAAAATAAGTACGTCAGTGAACTACGAGTAGTATAAAGCAGGAAGACCTACTAACGACCCGCCTTTTCTGTATTTTAATGCATATTCGAACATATATACTTGACCACATGTGCTCCAATGGTATTACAAGCTCCAGGCGCTGTGTAAAGACTTAAAGAAAAGCTTACTTGTTCCCTTTACGAGAAACCAGTGGACGGCGAAATTGCCTCAAGTCAGGTAAGCCGCTTTCTTTGATAGATGCTCGAGATTTTCTACTATTGACAGAAGACTAGTATTCAGTATTGGACATCACACACGGTAACAGAAAAGCAATTTGTAAAAAAGTTCTTTAAACGATCACATTTGGAGGTTATTTATCTCGGAATAAGTTTGTCATTTTGCAGTTAGAATGGCGTATGTTTATGGAGTAATTACTATCGCATAGTATCGTCATATAATATAAACTAACTTCAATTTTATTAAATATATATGGCAATAGTATTGCTACTTTATGCCAGTGTCAAAGTCTTCAGTTTAGAACCATTTGAAAATCTTAATTCTATGTTCCAGCTTCAGGAACTGTGCTGAAAAAATACTTAGAAAGGGTATCTAGACCCAATCTTCCCAGTTTAAATACCACCCGTAAAACGATAGTGATTTTACGAGGTTTTCTTGATGAACTTATTCACGTCTTCCAAAAAGTGCACAAACGTGTTATATTTGAGTATTCTCATTACTGTAAAATTTCACTAGCTCTTATATTACAAAATACTATCGAAATTGTCACACAAAACTAATTTTATACTGAATTGTAAAAATTTCAAGCAAAACAACAATGTCACTCGTTAAAAGCGCGGGAAGAAGAAAAACTTCAATTTATAAAAGGTTTAGATTGGAAGTAAAATTTGCGCAGGGAGAGTACCAGTAAGTATTGTTAAAACCCCGTTAAAAATATCTATCTGTGTAGGACTTCACGCCAAATTCCTTGCGGCGTAGGCAGAGACAACTGGGCCTCACGTGATCCGCTTCTTACACACCTCACTCTTTTCATGCACGCTCGCCGGATTCTAGGGCTCCTGATAAAACCTTCTGATAAAACATGATCATTTCATTATGATATATAAGTTGGCCTTCTTCGGTTCCAACATACTTCTAATTTCACTTTGTGTATCTTTTTTTTGTACTACGTCGGGAGGCATACAAGCATACGGCCAACCTGTTGTAAAACGGGTACCGTAGCCTATTAACGCTTGCGATGTATTAAGTATCACTCGCGCGATGCCTCCTCTGCTGCTTCCACAGCAACTCCTTGGGAGCTTACTGGTGACGTCACTCACACGCAGGAACACAACAACCCTCTAGGGAGTTGCTATTTGGCTGCGGTTTTCTGTGAGGTGGAGGTACTTCCCCAGACGGGCTGCTTTGATGTGCCCTACCTCTCTTAACTGTATCTGTTTCGTAATTCTTTCCTCCTGCATTATTTCTACATGTCCAAACCAACGGAGCGTACCCTTTTCCTATTTTAACACCGAGACCCCGTTTATCCTCTTCATGTTCTTTCTCTGCCATACTCAAGTCTTGTTGTCACGGAAAAAGAATAAGTGGTTGCTAAGTTACGTTCGTTGTTACAATTTGAAGTTTAGGTTTTAATTTTGTCTCAACAATATTTTACCATTTTTATATTTTAATCCTCATAAGTAAAAAGTAAAGTACGTATCGCAAGGAACTGGGTTTATTTCATCATATTATTGGCGACCGTGCTTAAATAAAAAGAATTTGAAATAAATCTGAACTATGGATTCCTTAAAGCGAAAACGTACACAACAGCGACGCGAGTTCACGTTTGCAGCCAATGCATTCGAAGAGGCGATTCAGTCTAATGATGCGGATGAAATAGAAAACGCATTTTCGATGCTCTCTGAAACTGCCGACAATCTGTTTATAACAGAAGCGGCCGTAAGAGATATGTGGTGTGATGATGACGATTTCGAAGAAGCTGTATTTGAGGCTGACCAAGATAAGGCTTTGGAGTACCGCCGGCGATGGCTAAACCTGCAAAACAGGTACAGAAAAGTGGCTAAACCATCGATCAGCAAGGATAGCAGTAACTCTTCATTGCAATCTACTATTAAGTCAGTACATGAGGATTATGAAGGTACGTCTAAAAAACGAATTAATATGCCAAAATTGGACCTAGTCAAATTTGACGGCAACGTGAAAAATTGGCTGCTCTTCTGGGGTCAGTTTAAAAGAATCCATGAGGACACTGACTTAAAAGATATTGACAAGTTCCAATTTTTGCTCCAAGCTACAGTAGTTAATTCAAATGCCAGACAATTGGTAGAGACATATCCGCCTTCTGGTGAAAACTATTATAAAGCTATCGAAGCACTAAAGGCACGCTTTGCACGGGATGACGTTTTGTTCGAAACCTACGTGCGAGGCTTACTCAACTTAGTGCTTATGAGACAAAGGGGACAAACAAACGGCTATATTCTTACCGGTGAAGTTTTACATTTAGATAATAATCTTACAGCTGTTAATACAAAACTAGGTTGGACTGTTCAAGGCCCAATGACAGGAATTTTTAGTTCAGTAGTAGGCATGCATACGACATTGCATTGTTTATCTAAAATAGATATTACGGATTTGTGGAACTTAGAATTTTTAGGAATTAGAGACCCGGCCGAACAGTTGTCTAAGTCTGAATATGAAAAAGAAATTTTAGACAATTTCAATAATTTTATTTCATTTAAAGATGAAAATGGCTTGATACGATTGGAGACTAAACTATGTTTAACTAACGAAACCTTTAATTTCAAATCACCAATCATTCTTCTACCTGGCATGAATTTCACTGGCTTTAATAATTGCTTGAAATCAGTTGATTGGAATCAGATACTTTGCTTCTCGTCAATAGCTCGTATTAAGTGGAATTTTATACCTCTCGGTGCTCCCTGGTGGGGAGGGCTCTACGAACGAATGGTCGGGGTTATGAAGAACACTTTAAGAAAAGTTCTAGGTAGAGCATCGTTAACTTTGATAGAGTTACAAACAGTTTTATGCGACTGTGAAGCTACGATTAACAATAGACCTCTGACCTACATTACAAATAGTCAAGATGACTTGAAGGCACTTACACCATCAATGTTCATTCAGCCTTTAATAGAGCATAATGTTCCTGACTTAGATGTCATAGATAGTAAGTCTTTAAATATTAGGAGTGCTTATTGTCAGAAGATCCGCGAAGATCTTAGAAGACGTTTTAGGAGCGAATATATTAGCAGCCTTATTCATAAGGGTAAACAACATCATTCGCATGAGGTCAAAATATGTGATGTAGTTCTTCTAGAAATAGAAAACGAGAAACGGCTTCAGTGGCCTCTTGCTGTGGTAACTGAGGTTTATGTAGGTAGTGACAGTTATATTAGGGCTGCTAAAGTTCGGACTGCAGCTGGAGAAAGAGTTCGACCTTTACAACGACTTTATCCCTTGGAGATAACTAATGACCGACATGACTTGACTGAAAGACCTAGTACTGTCACAAAATCTGGTAGAACTGTTAACCTACCTAGTCGTTTTGCTGATTTTGTTCGATTTTAACCTTCCGGTTCTTCCTCCCCCGGAGGATGTCACGGAAAAAGAATAAGTGGTTGCTAAGTTACGTTCGTTGTTACAATTTGAAGTTTAGGTTTTAATTTTGTCTCAACAATATTTTACCATTTTTATATTTTAATCCTCATAAGTAAAAAGTAAAGTACGTATCGCAAGGAACTGGGTTTATTTCATCATACTTGTGTCAATAAATTATTTTTTTCTATTAAAACATTTACACATCTTATTTAGTATTTAAGTCGCTTTTCACATATTTGCTATACATTCAATTCAATCGTTTATATTCTCTAAAGGAACGTTATCTTGATTTGAAGCCAGAATGACTACATTTTACCAGCTACTCTTCAGATATTTCTTTGTTTAAATTCTTATAATTTTGCCATGTTAATAGTGTATTTCTCTAAAAAAGTGTAGCAAGTTAGACAAAAACAAACAGGCATAAAATGTAAGTATTTAAGTACAACACTTAAATACTTACATTTTATGCCTGTTTGTGTAGCAACTCAAAACAAACCGTACTAATGTTTATCGTACTAACTCATGCTACTCTTTAATGCTATCATTATACTACATTAGGTATACTGCCAATTTTTGTTATTAAATTTGTAAATACTACTTCTGGAACAGTATCGTTAATTTCAATTAGTATTTCTCTACTTATAGGCTTGAAACAGATGCCTACAGCAATGTTCCCAATATCTGTTTGACTTTCTCAGAAGTTCCTTACTGATTCTATCCCTTCACATGGTTACGGACTTGACCCGTTTTAATCTAATCCAACTAAATGTAGGCGTGTACTGTTAGCTATTTGCCGTTTTAGAAGCGGATATTAGTATTTGTAAACCCTTATTGGGATCCTGTGAATTTATTCTAATTTACTATTTAAACAATGTGTTATCATTTGGATTTTGCTTCAATTATCACTTTATTTCATTTGAAATTAGCTGTTGCCTGTAAATTCGACCCTAGTAGCCTGGGGGAATTTTTAAATAGCTTTCTAAGCACAGCTACCGATTCGAGTTTTTAAAATAATTTCATATCATAGCCTAAAACACTTAATAATCTTAGTACTTCAAGATCATTAAATTATGATTATACTATTATATTAGCAAGAGAATGCGGTTACATTCCCGTAGAGTTTAGCATTCAAATTTTACACAGGAATCGAAACAGATAAAAACAACCTATACCTATCAGAGATAATGGCGCTTTGTATCAAAATTTCAGATTCATCAGGTTCATCGAATTGGTTTAAAAAACATTGCAATGCATGAAAGGATTGCATGTACACTTGCAATTCTTATTCCGTTTCCCGCCACTGTTTCACTGTGCGGACCCGTGCATATCGTGTGTATAGACCATGAACTTAAGATCACCCCCTAAAAGTTAATTTTATTCCAATAGCATTTGTATTCCAACAAGTCACACATGTCATGTCAACATATCAACGCTTTCTCGTGGAACTACTAATTATACTGTGCTCATTTTATTAAATATTACTTTTGCTATTGAGGTCAGAATTGTAAATTGCCATATTATAAATTAACATTATACATTCTTTCGTAATATTTAATGAATGGGTCCTACTTAACCCAGTCTAAAATATAATGAAGCTAAATGCTTGCCAAACTATATAAAAGTTTGATTACAAAGTGTAACGAGGGATTAAGATTTAAAGAAACAGCACCTCTCCTTTTATACACTGAAATAGGCAGAGGTTACAGAATACCAAATTTCTGAATTTAACAACATAATACTGGTATTTTTAAAATGAGTCTGTGCACGTCTAAAGATACATTCTCTCTATGGTAATGCATTATTACACTGTATCTTCATACGGGAAATTGCCTTGTAATTACCGTGTAAAATTACAGAATAATCTCATTTATCGAGTGCTTTTACTGTATGAATGATATGGGCGGTACTAAAAGTTTTGCACTTCTTAGCTTTGCTTCTTCTTAGCTTTTTATAACTGTTTGAATTTTGAATAAAGACATATATATTTAAAATAATTTATAACGATTGATGTTATGTTTAAAATATAGACATGTATATTTTAAACATAACATCGTGTTACATGAGGCACACATCAAAGTTATTTTTAGCATCCTGATAACTAAATACTAACTAATATAGTATTTGAGTCATACTTATTTATTTTTATTTTTTTATAAATATAGATAATTTAAGGTATTTTAATATATAACGGTTACATACCTTTCAGACTATTAAATCAATTAATGTACTTATTTTCCAATTCAATTAAAAGATATATATTTGATTAATTAAATTATTAAACCTATATTAATTTTATAATGGCTCTATTTCAATCATATTAAATGTGTAATGCACGCTATATATAATAGTGTATGCTAAAATCAAATTGTATCGCGAAATCACAGTCAATTGTTGTTCTATACCATCATTGTATACCTTTCTGCACAAGTTTTTGTCGATCGATTAATTTGTTGTATTAATCATGTTTCATATTGTGACCTCACTAGGGCTTCCACGAGACAGGCTCGTCCTAGTGTGGAGGCCACCAGATAGATTTACATTGGAAATCTGTATATGTAAAATGTTTAGATATAAGAAAAGCATGTAAATTACTATGAAATGAAAAAATAAAAAATAAAAATAAAAAAAAAATGTCTTGACCTAAACTGCACAGAGTTCAAAGATTTGGTTCAATCAATACGTGGAAAATATACATTTGGATCAGTGGTTCTCATGTTCTGTAAAATAATTCGAGCGATGGAAAAATGTTTAGATTTCAAGAGAAGGTACTTCCCCAGATATGCAGGCAGCATTCAGGGCGCATTAAAGCAGCCCGTCTGGTGAAGTACCACCACCAAAACCTCACAGAAAATCAGACCCGAATAATATCTCCCTAGAGAGTCACCAGTAAGCTCTAAAAGAGTTGCTGTGTTAGCAACAGAGGTGGCATCGTGCGAGTGATACTTAATATATTGCAAGCGTTTACAGGGTACGGTTACAGCTTTAGATCAGGTGGGCCGTATGTTTGTATGCTTCACAACATTGTATAAAAAAAAAACTGTAAAGGAAAATATTTTGAAAAAGATTAAGTACAATGCTTAGCTCTTACTCAAAACTTTCAGTGCGCTCTTTGTATTATGATTATGAGCTACCAAATACCATACGTGTTAAAAAAACTTGCTGTATTTGAAAAGCCTTTGCTAAGGGAAGTTAAACAAGGCCAAACCAGACTGCAAAGTATCAGAAGTTTCTATTGTCACCATCATTTAACCATATTATTGATCTTATCATCTGATTTATACGAGTACTTAAAGTCCTGAACGATATAGCAATAAGAATTTACTTAAATTCGGTTTCTGGGATGTTATATAGTTGTTTTGCAAAGTTTACATATCGTAACTATACAAGAATGCAACTATTATTTTAGTTATATATTCACGCCAATTTTTTTGCGGGGTAGCCAGATAGAACTGACCGCCATATGATTCGGTCCTTGCACATCTCACTGACTTCTTCAGTACTTATAGTTTTAAAATGTTGATTATAAAATTATATTCATTGCGGCACGTTAATTAATTTTAGTTATAATTAGTTCGTTTTAGTTTTTAATGTTAGTTAATTTTTTTCATTAGTTCAAAGACGATCCTACCATTTGAGCTGTCGTGACCAAAATTTGAGTAACCGCTCACGACATTAATGCATTTATTTGTCACTAACTCGTTCGTAGCAATAAACAAGCCTACAGAGAATCTTTATTTGGGTGCGGTCTTCTACAATGCATAGTATTGCAAAAGCATGGTAGACTAACTTCTATTCTTAGTTTCTTTTAAGTATCTAATTACTAAAATTTACCTCATGCTGTTCTCATCTGAGAGCTTTTGTTTATGTACCTACATGGATATAAGTGCATATTTAAACTATAAAGTAATCGCCTTCTCCATTGCATTCGTATGCTTGGATAACTTTAGAGAGCGGCGTTCTTCATTTCAGTTCATTTTTAAAATATCTTCAGAGAACCAACCATGCATGCCATGTGTCGAATACTCACACGTTACGAAGCTACCTACACCATTATAATAGCTTCTTGTCTTATAACAAGTCACAAGCAGTAAGCAAAAGTTAGATATCTTTTTCCACTAAGTACCCATTTCCAAATGTAGATAGTTTCATGTGGACTATGTAGTAGGTAGTCTTTTTGTCAAATTCAGTTGATGAATATCTGAGAATCGTTTCAAAAACGACGTCGGCAAGTTTTTTTCTGCATTTTTTTTTCTCCAATGAACTTTTTTGAAAAAGAAGTGAAAACGACGAGAAAATAAAATTTTATTTTATGTCTTACAATTTCTAAATAAAAATAATAAGTAACCCGATGAAGGTCCAATGGTAAATAAAGATTTTCATTGCTTTTTTTTTTCATTAATGGTCTATGTAGAAAAATGTCCTAATGAACAGAACATATTGATTGTGGATTGCCTTATCTTGTTAGCGTTATGACTAGTTAATGAACAAAAAATAATTAATGACATAATGATTTTATGGCTGAATTGGTTTTATTGCATAATGGCTGATAAGTAACACGACTTGATGATAAACTGACAATGTACTATGGCAAATATCAACACAAATCTAACGATAGTAACTCGCCGGTCGAGTGCGAGCCGGACTTGTTCATCAAGAGTTCTGCGCGTTCATTTGAGACTATTTGAGTTTGTATGGGTTTTTTGGTAATTCTGAAAAAGTGTCCTAGAAATCAAATCTAAAAATCTGTGCTTATTCCATTTCTCTTTATCTTTATCCACAGTTGACAGAAACTTGACCAAAACTAGTAAGTCTAATCAAAATGTTGGTGACGTTGCGTCGCGCCACCAGAGTAGTGGACTGTATGTTGTGGGGGTGTTCTTCAGTATTCCAAATAACTACGGCAAGGCTTCTTTTCTGAGATCGTGCTGGCTGAGGTTAGGAGAGAGGTATTTCTTGTTCTTCTGAGACGTCCGCTTGTGTTGCTCTCGATCGGTAGAATGACGGATCCGAGGCGGGGCGCCGGTATTTCTATGCGCACGTCGGCGCGCCCCAGGTAGTCGGCTCGCCATACGACGCGCGTATAGTTTCATGGCGTTATTCTCCCCCGCCTCGTCCCCTCTCCATACCTCACCCCTCCGATATCTCGTTTATTTATACTATTTATTTATTTACAAGTTTTCTTAATCCTAGTGGCTTAATTTTACATTCGTATTCTACTTATTCTATACATTTAATCCAATACCATAACTATACGTTTATTTTCCTTATGCTAGATACTACAATTTTACTATATTTATTTTCCTTTATTTACATATATTGTTATAGTCTACAAATGTTTTTCGTTGTGGACAAGTACATATTTATATTCATTTCACATTTCATATTCATTCATGTTACACATTGGTTTGAGACGGTGGCTACACGTTGCGTATGCACGTGGTGTATTTGTTCTCAGCGTTTTCGTCGTGAACACAAAACCTTCAATGTAAGTTCTATTCTTAAATTGAAAAAGCTAGTTCATTTGTGAAAAAGAATCCATCGCAAAAACAAACTTAGTTGCAGTAATTTTTCTCTTTATTATTTTCTCTTTTTAGACTTTCGTAAAACTATATGGTTCGGACATGTAGAATGAATGCAGGATGAAAGAATGACGAAGCAGATATACAATGCAAAAGTGGAGGGATGTAGGAGCCGAGGAAGGCCAAGACTTACTCGTACCTACCATGACCAAATTGGTCATGTTCTGTCAGGAGCCTTAGAAACCGGCGAGCGTGCATGAGAAGAGCAATGATTGTAAAATAACCGATTGAGTCACGTGGCCCTCGGTTCTCTCTGCCTACCCCGCAAGGGATTTCGCGTGAAGTTATACATAGATAGTAAAAACTATACTATCTCCGGTCAATCCGGAAAACAAAATTTAAGAAACAGAATTTTACTTCTACGTGCATTAATATCATCGTCATGGATCTGGTTTGATGATATCAGACCTTATAGTAAACCTATCGAGATTGGGATTACCTGACGTTTCTCCGAGAACACGTTTATTTTTAAGTAGCAATTTGATCTGTACTATTATTTTTTGCCTTATGTCGCTCAAAAAAGAGGTGGCGGTAGCATAACTACGTAACATGGATTAATTTTGCATGAAAATTTTATAAAAATAACATTATACCACAATATTTACCATAATAATTATTTTAAACATTTCCTTTATCTATATACTTGTACCTACAACTCCCTTGCGGGATAGATAGACACCACTGAGCCCGACATAACTCAGTATATACACTCCTCACTAAATTTTCCAACATTATTATCTCTTCCTCTTCATCTTATTGGACCGCGTCTTATGGCGCTCCGATATCCCTGCCTATCCCGCAAGGAACCTGGCGTGAATATATATACATTATCTCTTCCATTCTTAATTATTTTCTGTTACTTGTACCATACTACCTGATGTCTAAATGACGCTGTCCGCCTATAAATAGGTGCAATCGATGAGACAATACAGTTCAATCCACAGAGAACAATAGTAAATAGATAGATCACTACGTACATATATGGATTTACAGGATTGGATAGGATTTCAAGATTACTGTAGGACACGCACATTATTTAATAATTACCTGGACATAGATAACGAAAGAAATCGGTTCACTCTTGCACCATAACCATATTGCCTAAGAAAATACTTAAGTGAATAGTAGAAGTAACTTTTAGAAATTCTTAATTAAATTTATGGCAACACAACTTGTCCGATAAAGCTTATTGCAAAATTCTAATTATTTTGAGTTTAATTTATGTTATTATTATAAACTAGCTGTGCCCGCGACTTCGTCCGCGTGGAATATTATTACTTATATTAATTGAAATAAATAAAATTTCTAAAATAAAAGTAGCTGAAGTTACTCCTTATTAAATCAACTACCTGCCAGTGAAAGTCCCGTTAAAATCGGTCCAGCCGTTTCAGAGATTAGCCGTACAAACAGACAGACAGGCAGACAAAAATTGTAAAAATATTCATTTTAGTGTATGTACCGTGTATACATCCATATGCATTTGGTAAAAAGCGGTTATTTCAATATTACAAACAGACACTCCAATTGTATTTATCTGTATAGATGATTTGATGAATTTCATAGCATCGCTAGCACAAGAGTGGCCGTGTTTTCATAGATTGTTTATCACAGATCTTTGGCTATATATCTAGATTGATTCTACATAAACAGAAAAAAATACAAAACGTACCCTTGGATTACTTCATTGTAAATTACCAGATAAATAATCTGTGAAGGTGTTGGTTAAGTATATCGGCATCGGAATATCAATAATTAAAATAGTTCTCGACATTGCCTTTGGTATGAGATCGTTCGGCACATTCATATTTTTTAAATCTTCATGGTTTCTTTATACAACGTCGGAAGTCATGCAAGCATACTATCCACCTGATATAATGTGGTTACTGTAGCCTATGAACGCTGATAGTACATTATCACTTCCGCGATGCCACCTCTGCTGCTAACACAGCTACTCCTTAGGAGCTTACTGGTGACCTTACTCACACGCAGGCACACAACAACCTTCCAGGGAGTTGTTATTAGGCCGCGGTTCTTTACGAGGTATTTGCCATATTAGGTGCCCAACCTCTTTTCAAAATACCCAGAACGAGACAAACGGACATATTCATGCACATAAATGTTTGTCCTGTGTGGGAATTGACCTCACGAGTGTCGATGTCAAAGTCGCGCGTCTTTTTGTCAGCGGTGCCACCAAGGTCATCAAATGGTTGTTTAACTTCAAAAATCTTTAATATTTGATGGAAAAATAAAAACTTACTATGTGCAGCTAATGTACAAATATGGAAATGTTCACTAATGTTAAGGTAACGATGTAATATTAAATAACACTTCACGTTGACTTGTAGATAAGTATGTCACTCATAAAGGTGTTTAGTCAGGAATTTGTTTAACAAACGACCTTTAACTTTAAACGAAATTCAAAGTCAGCATATCTGTCTGTTTGTGTCGATATTTTGACATTGAATTTTTATTTAACCTATCATCATTAGCATAAATAGTTTTATACCTCCAAATATGGCAATGTATTTTGTTTATTATCATCAGATCTTGAGCAATTTAGGGCAGTTGCGAGGTTCCTCGCACTATTTTTTTATTTATATGTAGACAAAGCCAGTGATTCTCACTATGTGTATGTTTTATATTCTAAACAATGGCACTACACATGCGAGGATAACTACGATGTATGTGTAGGTAATTCCCGTAGGAAAGAAAGATATTGCTAATTTTTAATAAATATCCAGTTTTGGGTCAATATTATTCTACACAATATATCTAAATTTCAGGTCTATAATTTATGATTTTTTTTTATATACTACGTCGGGAAGCATACAGCCCACCTAATGTAAAGCGGGTGCCGTAGCCTATTAACGCTTGCGATATATTAATTCCTCTGCTGCTGACACAGCAACTCCTTGGGAGGTTACTGGTGGAGGATCTATTTATTTTTAAACGATTTATAAATTGTCTTACTGACAGATGAACGGACAGAGGCTAGATTGATAGCAATAGTGTTCTGTTTGGTGTTTATTGCCGAAGCCCTAAAAAAACATACGCCGCCACAATATACGGAAAAGTTATATTCTTGATTATTGAGAGGGGATCACCTGGTGCTGATGAAACGTTGCTGCGATCGCTGAGCATGCTCCGCGTGTAATATCGGACCTTATTCTTGATTAACACCCACAAAAAAATTCCTCTTCGCATTATCCCGTTTCCTAATCCACTGGATTGGCGGGGTCCGCTACCTAAGCTTAAGGATTTGGCGAAGACACTGATTTTTCCGTAGAGCGACTGCTATCCACAAGCCAGAGGAAAAACCAGATTTTTCTTAGGTTCGGTCACACGTCTTTGGAAATATGTGAAATTCTTTTGGGTTCCTTCACGATGTTTTCCTTCACCGCCGAGCAAGTGATAAATATGTACATAAATCCTAAAACAGTAGTGGTACATGCCCTCGCCTGGATTCGAACCGGTGACCAGTTCCTTAACCATTGGGCTATTATTTACGTACGTAGTATAAAAAAAAAAATATACTCGAAAATCAAATTCTTGTTTTCATTCCAAACGTATGACGTAAACACAATGTTTATCCATCATGCAACATGCATAAATTTTTTGTAACGACGTAAAAATACTTCCATACAAGTTTTAAAACATAACTTACACTCAAATATATTTGTAAGAGGAATACACTGACAGTTTCACAGCAGCTTATGAATTTTTATTAGTGACACTAGCCAAGAATAGTACGTCAAAGTGTCAGGCCCTTATCACAAAATTTTTGACGTTTTTTTCGTAAGTTTTTTTTTGGTGAGTGTCACCCTTCTGTTACTTCGAAGTTACTGTAATATATTCACATGGGAATTATCTTTAAGAAACTATAGTCGAGGGTTTTATTCGATGTTACAGAATATAAAAGGGGTTTAATTTAATTCGTTTCAATTATACTATACTATGTACACGGATAAATACCAGAGGGAGATTTTGTACAGAAGTCGTCTGCGTAGGTACCTCTGTCTAACCTAATTCTACCGCCAAGCAGCTATATTTATATAGCTGTGTGCCAGCTTGAAGGGTGAGATATGGCAGAAAAATTACTGTGTAATAGAAATTACCTGTGGCGAAACACTCTTATGCCACAAGAGTGACAGCATGGTGTTGTGAGCAACAATAATTGGAGTTGAGAAAGTTTAAAACTAGATTAGCAAACAATCGCATGCTTGTTTGCTAATCTAGTTGTATAAAAAAAATAAACTTAAAACCATAGCGGTAGACAAAAATGAACAAAATATTTTGGCTTATATGCGAAGCCAGGCACCTCAAACACAAGCCTTAAAAATATATTCAGTATATTCGCACGTACGTAATCAGTATCCTTTGCTGTTTTATTATACTTAAAAATATGAATATACGAGTACGAAACAAGTTATATTCATATACATGCCCTAAAAACCGGCGAGCGTGCACGAAAGGAGCTATGAATTTTAAAGATGCGGTTGTGATGTTTTAGGGTCGTCATGCAGCGCTCAGCTCTCTCTATCTGCAAAGCACCTGGCCTAAAGATGTAGATATAGAGACGAGTTATATGATACAGAAACAATGGATGTCTTATATGGCAAATATTTGCGCGATGGAATCGAACTAAGCAAACAAAGGGTAGTCGCTCCCTGGGGCTGCGCCACTATTCTGTATCGTCGTAGCCCAGTTGCGATGTCTTTGTTACTGACCAACGATTCATTTTAATCGATTATTCAGAACTCTATTCGAGTTTGCGTCCCTCAGGTGGGTTGTGACCTGAAATTTTACAAAAATAATGGTGATATTAGTTGTTTCATTTTCATATTTATTAGCATTCGAACATATAGTATTTTGTTTATTTTTTTTTTTATTGTAGTGAGGTTATAGAAAAGTTATATGCAACGCCAAAGTAGAATTAGGTATGTAGGTGCCGAGGATAGCCAAGACTCACCTACTACAACCAAAATTGGTCGTGTATTATCTGAAGGTGGTGCCAGTAGCCCATGAATCCGGCGAGCGAATGAAAAGAGATATGAATGTTAAAGAACTAAGTGACGTGTGTAAGAACAGAGTCATATGATGCTTAATTCTCTTTGCCTACCCTACAATGAACTTGGCTTGATGTATTAATCTATATACATAAAAATGAATGTTTGTCTGTATGTCGTCTATGGACTCAAAAACGGCTGGGCTGATTTTGATAAAATTTTCAGTGAACTTCAGGTTAGCACAGCAGGTGATCCTGTGAAGTTTGGTAGCGATCATATCACCCGTGCGAAGCCGGGGCGGATATCTAGTAGGTTATAGAAATACTTGGACAGTTGCTCGGGAATTGTTTCTTATTGTCTATAACATTGGCTGAAGTTTCAATTTATTACTGTTTTCTGTAAAAAGTATCTTTTAAACGGCATCAGTGGTATCACTTACATGTTGTCGTCTCTTTAAAACATATAGCTCTATTTGAAGAATCCAATGCATTTAACAATGAACATTGGAGTAACCGTGCAACAATTGGTGTGTTTTGAAATGCGTATACATAGTTAATTTTTATCTAGTTAGAGAAACACATAAAAAAGTTAGAACTAGTTCTCCAAGTAACTTGAAAGATCTTCAATTATTCAAAGATCAAACATTGCGAATTGTAAGTCACCCTAAGCCCTTAATCTAATGACTACATCTGAGATTATCAATCGACATAATTATTTTGCACTTTGCTCTTAATAATACCTTTGGCAATTAGTCGCTATAAACGTAATTCATACAATACATTCATACGATACAAGAATATATCTATATTAGATTTGTTGATTGTTTGTTTGTTGTTAAATAGTGATCATTCCATTTCTTAAAGAGAGATCTGCTTTTCTAACATATTTTAGTAATTTATTCCAGCACTGGACGGTGATAGAGCAGTGATAGCCCAGGGGAACCGACCTGTGGAGCAAATGGCCCACGGTTCGAATCCAGGCGGGGTGCCACTAAATTCATATTTTCGGATTTACACATTTATCATTAGCTCGGCGGTGAAGGAAAACATTGAGAGGAAACCCATACGTCCAAGAAAGACGTGTGACCTAACCTAAGAAAGATCTGATTTTCCCTCCAGGTTGAAGAGGTGACCGCAGTTGCTCCATATAAAAATCTGTGTTTTCGCCAAATCCTTAGGCTTAGGTAGCGAACCCCGCCAATCCTAATGGATTAGGAAACGGGATATCGCGAAGAAGAAGAAGACTGTGCAAGACGTTATGTTATTAAAAAAGTAATGCGCAACAGGAAGCTATAGCCACTTGATACGGATTGTATGAAAATCTTACCCGTTTCTTAATACAATATACATGATAAAATTAGATAAAGGAGTTTTCTTTTCAGTTTCTTTCAATTCTAAAACCGATTTGATTTTTTTTTATTTCTCGGAGAGGCATGGTAAGCATTCGATTAGACTCCCATCCAATCGGAGTAGTTACGACTTTATTGAAGTTGATTATCATTGCAAAGTTCTGTCTATACTATTTTACCTTATATACCATCTAAAAGTACATCTAAAAGTATATTTTAATTTGTACAAATTTGTACAATAGCTGAGAAATTACCCTGACACACTGGAGCCGCAATGGTCGCGTACTGTGCAGTTCTAAAGAAATTTTCTACTGAGAACCCTCAAGTTGTGAAATGAATTCCCTGTAGAGATTTTCCACGGGGATTACAGCATGAGGTTCTTCAAGAAAGGTGTGAGAAAGTACTCAAACTATACCCTTGGCGCCCGTAAACTACAGGAACACCTTACCATTAAGCATTCCGTATGTTTGGTGACGCTTTAGTGGTATAAAATATCGGCCAAGTGCGAGTCGGACTCGCGCACGAAGGGTTCCGTACAATTATCTATAAAAACGGCAAAAAAAAAAAAACACGTTTGTTGTATGGGAGCTCCGCTTAAATATTTGTTTTATTTTATTTTAATTATTTATTCTTAAAGAAAATATTTAACTAAATATTCTGTGAATATTTCAAGCGTCTACCTGTTACCGTTATCAATATCGAGCAAAAAAATCACGTTTATTGTACGAGAGCCCCCTTAAATATTGATTATATTCTATTTTTTAGTATTTGTTGTTATAGCGGCAACAGAAATACATCATCTGTGAAAATTTCAACTATCTAACTATCACGGTTCATGAGATACAGCCTGGTGACAGACGGTCGGACGGACAGCGGAGCCTCAGTAATAGGGTTCCGTTTTACCCTTTGGGTACGGCACCCTAAAAAGCTTCTTCTAATAGTGTTCTAATAGTCTTTTTACATTATTTAATTAAGCGTCATTACCATTACTTTACCTTATCGTATTAGGCGTCGGTTGCCATACACCACAGACATTAAATGTAATACATCACGCACGACTCGACAATTCAATAAGAACATCAACACAATATTGTTTATTACCTTCCCGGAACACCATAAAACATTAAATCAATGAACGAACAACAGGCGTATAAAGGGCGGAACAAATGTATGTTTTGATTGATTCAGGTGCACTTACATAAGTATGGGGGAGGAATAATTTGTAACATGAATGCTTCTGGGATACAGAGTGCTCTGTGGACGGCGAGGATAGTGTGGATCTGGACTACATTTTAATATCTGTGTTGAAGCGTGGACGATTAACTACAGAGTAGATAAAATTATTTCATTGAAAGAAGAATTACCTACTAATCTTGATAACAACTGCTTATTATTTATATTACTGAGACAGGAAAAATATTGAATTTTACCTGAATACGTCTTTGTAACAGGTAAACTGAAGTAAGTTGAGGGAGGTTAAGATAGGTAGGGCGCATCAAAGCAGCCCGTCTGGGGAAGTACCCCCAACTCACAGAAAACCGCATCCGAATAACAACTCCCTAGAGGGTTGTTGTGTTCCTGCGTGTGAGTGTTGTCACCAGTAAGTTCCCAAGGAGTTGCTGTGTAAGCAGCAGAGGAGGCATCGCGCGAGTGATACTTAATATATCGCAAGCGTTAATAGGCTGCAGTATCCGCTTTACATCAGGTGGGTCGTATGCTTGCATGCCACCCGACGTAGTATAAAAAAAAGTTGTATTAAAAGGAATTTATATGATGTATAGAAAATTATATTAAAGAAATCACAATAATTGTGAACTAGAAACAAACCCAAAAAGATTTTTCTCATATTACGAGGGTAGCGTAAAATGTACGTACAGTTTAGAATTATTTAGTTGTAATTACGTATATATAGTCAGGCCTATAAAATAAATGGCACTAACACTATAAGACTTGATTTCCCAAGTTGCTTGAAATTTGTTTAGCTACACGTAACTTGTAAACTTCCACAAATGACCTTTATTGTAACTTTGGGAGGTATGAACTAGACACTAAGAAAATATATATCGCGTGTATATGCTTTAGTTATCAATAAAAGTTTTGAAGTTTATTTGAAGTCATTCTTTTTACAGTAAACATAAAAACAATCAATTGAATCAGGTAAACATCTTACATTTAGATTCGCATTTGTAAAGTTTTCTAAAGATTTTGCCTTTTTTAATCCACACTATTAATATTAAAAATACTAGAGTTCGTCTATGTATTTGTTACTATTTTATTACTAAAACCCTGACTGGGGTGAAATTTATACAGGAAAAAATGTAGTTTAAGACATAAAGAAGGTTTCTAGGCTTTTTATTATAACAACGAGATCCGCATGCTGACTAAGCTGTAGGCAAAAACTGGTAGATTATACTGCGTAGCTCAATAAGTTTGAAAGAACTAACGTACTAAATCGCAGACATTACGAATTAATCACTTGGAAATATTTTTGGACCACTAGAATTACATCACGATCCATAACAACCTAGCATGCTATATAGCCGTTCTATACTGTACACGATTCCGAATACAGTATTATAGCAAGTCACCTCTCGAGACAGGTTTACATTATTCAAATGTATACATTTTCAACAGTAACGCGTTTTGACAGCGTCAAGAAACTTATTTCTGACCCTTTGTCATTGAGACCTAAATGGCATAACAAACCATCATTATGACCGCCGTATGTTTGTCGTATGCAGTGCCTAGTATTGATAACAAAAGTTGAATGTTAAGATATAGCATTAGCAAGAACGTACGATTTCAGTTAGTAATATTCTGTAATCATATGAACTAACGTCGTGTGCAGAATGTGCGTAGTATTTGTTGGATCACATTTTAATGCTGCAGGTGAATACTGCAAGCTTTAAAGTAACTAACGAGGTCCTAGTGAAAGTGCAGTATAGCGAAATATTTCTCAGAAATTTTAAGTATGAAATTATATTTATGGCTTCTGGAATATATCACCCATACCATTAATATTACGAATATAAGAATTCTTGATGCAGTACCTACTGTTATGTACTACATCTTAAAATTACTTTGTTAGTTGACGAGCTCGGTGGCGCAATGGTGAAACGCGTTGTTACGCTACTTTGACACCAACGCTCGTGGGTTCGATTCCCACACAATACAAACATTTGTGTGCATGAACACGTCTGTTTGTCTTGGTATTTTTCTATGTATAATAAGTATGTATTTACAAAAAAAAATGTATTTACGTATGTTTATCAGTTGTCTAGTATCCATAACACAAGCTTCGCTTACTTTGGGGCTAGATGACGCTGTGTAATTTGTCCGACAATATTTATTTATATTTATTTGTATTCCTGCGAGTAAAGTTCCTGAGAAAGGGTTACACTGAATTTAGGTGATTCTGTTAAATACTCTGCTAAATATCTTCGTTTGGTTCAATTTTCAGTTTAGAATAATGGAATCTACAGCTGTTGTATACCAAGAGGGGTGATTCGGCAATTTAATGACAATTCAATTCATTCAGTGTCAGAGTTTTGAGTAAATATCCGGAATTTCGACTGTCATTTTGTCACCATAAGATTGAACATCACGACTCTATAGTTGAAATAATTTACAAGGAATGGATGTAGATTGTGACTTGGAATGGCGTAAATTATATGCAATCTTGTGAATGAAATAGGTAAAAAAAAAAAAAAAAAAAAAATTTAATCGGTTTTATTGAAAAGAATGATTATATGAGTAGATAAGGTACTAAAAGCTAAAAATAATTAGATAAGTTCTAGGTACCAGTAATCACACCAACCTTCTCATCAATCTAGTCTAAATTCTGAATATTAGTATTTATAATAAAATGAGTGTTGTTAAATTTCACGCGCACCACTTAGTGTCTACTAATTACAAGGTTCCTTTTATTTTAATTGTAGCGACCTTTTATGCGGCGGCGGCCAACTTGGATTTATAATGATACTGAATATATATAATTGTATTATCATCAGAACTAAAGGTGTGTATTTTTCAGATCAATCGGTCAATTGCAAAGGGCTAAATTTAACCCAATAAACATAGCAAGCTAAATAAAATCGTTTAAAACAAGTACAGTCGTAGGCGAAGAATAACAATTAACTTTTTGCTAGATAAAGGACATATAGATAACTCAAAATAACAAGGTATAACTAGGCAAGTTTTATACCGAAGCAAATGCTTGTAGTATAAATAATGAAATAGGTACTAAGAAGAAAATATGCTGCATACATGGTTGATACATGGTTATGTAGATATTAGTCAGTTATTATTTTATAGATTAAAACTGTGTCTAAGGTATACACTTTATTTTTTACCGATAAAAAAAATAAAACAAACAAGTGCCTAACAAATACTCGTAAAGACAGACTGTTGCCCTATTTATGTCTATTCTATCAATAGTTTAAATATTTATTTTCCAAGAATTCCAAATTCCAAAAATATGTATTAAGTTATATCCACAGTAACCTGCCCTCGTCATTGGGCATCAGGCAGTTTGGACAGCCTATGCGATGCGTTTTCGAAGTCGAGTTAACGTCAAGTCCTAGGAAATTCGCTTGAAATGCATTTGTGCTGTGCATTTCCGTTACTTGTTTAATAAATAGTTCATGTATTTGTAACATGGGAATGAAATTAATTCATTGCAATAGTTTTAGTAAACAAATAAACTGAATTTTCGGTTCAAACTACATTATTATACATTGAGTAGTGATAAACCAATGAAGAAAGAAACGCCTCATTCACCAACTGGTCCCTGTTTCGAATCCTTGCATGTATGTACCACTTTATGACTAAATTGACGAGCTCGGTGGCTCAGTCGTGAATGATGTGACTTTGACACCAATGCTCGGGGGTTCAATTCCCACACAAGGCAAACATTTGTGTGCATGAACATGCTTGTTTGACTTGGTCTGGATATTTTAAGAGAGGTAGGGCGCATCAAAGGAGCCCGTCTGGCGAAGAGCTTCCACCTCACAGAAAACCGCAGCCAAATAACAACTCCCTAGAGGGACGTTGTGTTCCTGCGTGTGAGTGAGATCCCCAGTAAGATCCCAAGGAGTTGCTGCATAAGCAGCAGAGGAGGATACTTATCTCAAATGTTATTAGGCTACGGTACCCGGTTTACATGCTTGTATGCCTCCCGACGAAGTATAAGAAAAAAGACTAAGTTTAACGGTAATAGGTATGGCAGCACATAAAATAAGGACAAGCGTATATTATGCGAGGTGACCACAACAACCGGGACAAAGAAACTAAACAACCATGGCAGCACGGTATGTATCTACTAACAGTAGTGACGGACGATGACCTAGCGCTTGTTAACATGGACTAACTCGTAGTCGAAGCACGCGAACTAGTATGGATCAAGTTGTTTTAATTTACTTGCAAATAAAAAAAATACTTCCACTAAATAAAATCTAAATCATTTAACAGCTGATAAGAGTAAACTTTGATTTGTAATGGACAGCCTCAGTTTTAACTTGATAATAGGCATCGACCTTGTATTTTGATATCAAAAAGATTATTTATAAATCTAAAAATAACGAAGTCCAATACATGTTTAATATTTTACTATTGTAAGTTCAGAACTGCATGCCATAATCACTACTCTCGAAAAACCTTTAACCCGTATAATCAAACCGATAACTTTATCTTGCGCATAAAAACCAATAAAATATAAAACGGATACGACAGCATCGTTTAAATACATTATACACCTTCATTAACTGGATTGGTTCAAGTTGAACCCGATTTTAAAATCTTTAAATCGTCGGATGAAATTCCTATACAGACGTAAAGTAGATAAGCTGAGTTTTAAAGCGTTTAACTCTGAGATTAAACTATTTTACCATTGAACGGTTAAATAAAGGGATTTGCACACCAAAAGTTGTGCTACAGTTGCGGAAGTCGTAATTGGGTTCTATCCTTTGAGAACTTTCATTTGCTAACGCACAATAGTACGATCTAATTATATAATTTACTTAATTAAACTTAACTATCGACGTACCGGTACATAACCCTCAACTTGAACAGTTATATTTAAAAGTAGAAAATTTTGTATTGGAACTTCTTATGCGTCGAATTTTTCGTTCATCGCCGATAATGAGGCGGCTTTTATTCAATAGTAGACAGAAACAAGCTGTTGAAATCTGTAATTACATACATTTCGTTTTACCACTAAAGTGTGAAACAAGCGAACGGTCTGCCTGGTGGTAAGCAATTGCCATCAGGCAGGCAGTAGCCTATGGGCATTTGCAATACCAGGGGTGTCACTCTTGCGTTGCCAACCCTTCAACAATTTCAAAACTTCACTCCTTCCTTGAAGAACCCCATGCTGTAATCCCTAGGAAAAACCTCGGCAGGAAGCTCATTCCACAACTTTAGAATTCTCGATAGAAAACTTCTCTGGAACCGCACAGTACGTGACCATTGCCACTTCGTTGTATAAAAATGAACTCCCAGCCGTCGGTGAGACGTGCGATTGCAAAATGAGGCTGTTGGCATCACGTCGAACAACTCCTCGGAACACAACCCATTGTTCAATCGGTAGAACACGCAAAGGTAGGCAAAATCTCTCCGTAAACTCAAGGTCTTAATACCATGTCTGAATCTCACAGCTCATCTTTGCACCGAGTCACAAGGCCCTAGCTGATATCCAAGTGCCCAAAAGTGACTACAGTAAATTGTACTTTGCAGTACAGTACCAATATTTGGTACATTTTCATAAACGTAGCCTAACAAATAGTGCTAACTATCGGTGTCTTACTGCGAGTGAATATAGTTACTAGGTAGGTGGTGAGTAATTGACAGGGGAGTGTGCTAGCAGCGCAGAAGTACCGCGCTATTAATTATCTTTGCTCGTTTTCTCTGTTACAAACATATATAGGCTACGGTAACCCTATTGTATTATCAGTTTATTCGTTTACCAACCTACGTAGCAAATGTCTTAAATATAACATTTGCATGTTCACTTACAGACGTATATAAATATCATACATTTTTTTTTCTTAAAATAGGTCAATAATTTCTATTAGCCTTACGTAAAAAGATATGTTGTTGAAAGTTCAGTATTTACTTGAATTTCGACGATAATATCTCAGTCAGTGTGCAATGTGCCTAACATACTAGTTTCTAGTAATTCGTAACAGAGGCTTAAGATACCCGGACTTAATTACTCGATTGGTTTAGATTGTATTCGAGCACGTCTCCATTACACCGATTAAGGGTTAATTATACGTGAATCCATTGTAATTAAACGAAATGTTGAGGAGTATTTAATTTAATAATCAAACGAATTAAATTACTTGTGATTATGGTACACCGAATATTATATTAGATACCTATCTGTATAATGCGAGTTAGTAATAAAAAATATATTTAATTTCTACAATATACATAATTGTAGGTCTCAATGAAAACATATGATTTTCTAGACTTCGAAACTGATGAATTTACTTATGTTGTGTATTTCAAGTGAGCCGTTACAAAATTGGGAGAGCTGGACGGTGCTGTTACGTATGTCAGTACAATGGTGTCGAAATCGTTTAAGAATGAACTTATCTCAAGCACTCATTCCGTCATTCGCTGAACATGTACTGTAGTCGGCCACGCCTGTGGTTCATAGATTAGAGTTATGTAGCTAAGTTGCTTCGGAGCTGCTTGATTTCCTGGCTCCTGCTAATCCTCAATAGAGCACGGAGTATTATTTAAACTCTTTAGGTGGAAAGGAGAATTGACAATATGAAAACTTTTAAGGATGCGACTGTTACAAGGACTCAGATCCATACGATATAAAACATAGACTTGAAAATTAGTACACCTGACCTAAAAGAACGGTTGGTGTGGTTTAAGTGGGTATATAAGTTTCATATTGCAATTACCTGAAATTTACAATGATAACTGTAAACATTGCATAGTAAAAACCGAACAAGTGCGAGTAAGTATGGAACCTTTAATACTCGTACATGGGGCTCGATTCGGCCTACTATACATGGGGCACACTAAAAGTTTGCACTTCTAGCTAATCCGAACTATTTGAATTTCGAATGTTATATTTTTTGAAACGTTGCAACCTACTTAGTAATAAAAAAAACAATTGGCGGGAAATCATTTGTCAATTGTTTTTTTATCACACATCAAAGTTCTACGTACGCAACGAAAATGGAATTGAGTCGAAAAGATTACCTATGAGACAATTCGAGAACTATTGGGGATTGGTATGAGCCAAATTCAGAAAATTATACACGAAAAATTTAAAGTTCGGAAACTTTGTTGTCGTTGGATCCCTCATGAACTGACAGCGGAGCAGAAGCGGGCTCGCGTGGAATGGTGCTCACAGATGCTACTGAAATACGACCACGGACATTCTAAGGCTGTTTATGACATTGTCATAGAAGACGAAACGTGGATTTATTGTTTTGAACCCGAAAAAAAACAGCAATCTTGTGAGTGGGTGTTTGAAAATGAGAACAGGCCAACAAAAGTGAGGCAGGCGAGAAACGTTGGTAAAAAAATGATCGCGTTTTTTTCTCAGCTACGGGTCCCATCTGCACAATTCCACTTGAAGATCAAAAGAGTGTTAATGCCGAGTGGTATTCTACCATTTGTTTACCCAGGTGTTAGAAAAAGTTTGCGAAAGACGACCAAAAAGCCGCGTTCTCCTACATCATGACAACGCTTCTTCACACACGGCCAACAAAACAAAGTCATTTTTAACTTCCGAAAAAGTACAACTCGTTACCCATCCTGCGCATAGTCCCGACCTAACACCCTGTGATTTCTGTATTTTCCCCAAAATCAAAGATTTGATGAGAGGTTTCACTTTTACCAACTCCGAAGAGGCAGTGATAGCGTTCAATCAGCACGTAGAATACATGCCTTCAGATCTGTGGTCCTCCTGTTTTAAGAAATGGTTCGATCGCATGAAAAAATGTTTAAAATGTAAAGGAGAGTATTTTGAAAAGCAATAAATATAATATCTTGGTTATAACATGTTGATTTTTTAAGTTACGCAAAACTTATAGTTTGACCTACGTATTAATACATTATTATATACTTATGTATAAATAAAGTCAAATCATGAATATCATCTAACCTATTTTGATGATATTGATTATCCCCTAAATATCAAAAAGGTGTAATTGTCTGATGTTTGATATTACTAGCAGATGTTACCTTGCCTAAGCATAAATATTTATGTACATGAGCCTTTCCTATAAAAAAACTGTTATTTAACTCTTAGTGGGGGCTAATCTTCCCTTATAGTTTCCGAAATATTAGCGTTGTTTGTTACAACCGTACCCTGTTACTGTCGCCGCTTTAATCTATTATTATCAGCTATACTGATATTTATCTATGACTATTACCCAAACCGACATATTATTACGATTTGATATTACACAGCATACCACAAGATGTGCTGGTGATGGTATTGACCTTTGTATTTTGTCGTAACGTTCGTAACAGTGGACAAATGTTAAGTCTTTAAAGAATACCGACTAAATTCTGTTGGCTTATTGTGCAATAATACTAAATACTTGCTGAGACAACTGGAGCTTCTTAATATTCCTAATAACTAAATGCGGTAACTAAATAAACCTGTTTAATCTTGTAGATTACACTTGTTTATTGTACTATCCTCTTTTTCAAGAAATTGTAGTGTTTTCTTATTCCTTCCTTATCCTATTCTATACTTTGTATTTGTTATCGTTTTGAATCCTTTTTCTTTATCCTTATCTTTTATTAATTCCTTATTATTTCCGTATTCCTTTCATATGCCATGATGATTCATGTCAAATAAAAGGGTTAACTTTCAAAATATTTTGATATTCCTATAGTTCTACGACTAAGAATTAACTATTTTTTTTTATCATCCACACAGAACAGATGAATAAAGTCCTGCGCAAATGCAAGGGCATACGACGGAGGAGGAAGACGGTAAGTTGATATGCAGTTTATTCTATTACAAGAAATCGCCAAAGTATGCTATGATCTAACATGTACGATTAGAAAATCAATTTGAAAAGAGAGGACGCATATGTATTAACTAAGCAAACCCACTAGAAATGACTGGTGTTACCAAAAAAAAGTTGCAACTTTAGCAGAACGACTAGCAGCTTGCAAGCAAAATTCCTTGTATTACGAGAGTTGCGGCTTCATGTCAATTTGAGTGTATGTTTGTTTATCATTCGATATTGCATTAGATGAACACATAAATTGCAAGCCGGTCTGGTGCACTGTAAACATAATGAGATTTTAAATGTTTGTAACATAACTGGCGCCGAAATTGTAAATACATAGCAAATATTTGTGTGCATTAGTATGTCTGTTTGTCTTGGTTTGGGTGTTTATAAGAGAGCAAGCATCAAAGTACCCCGACTGGAAAATGTTCTTTGTCTGCGGGCTTCTGTAATAGTGCATAGAAGCCCGCAGACAAAGAACATTTTCCAGGAGGGTTATTGTATTCCTGTAAGTGAGGATACCAGTAAGCTGCTAAGCAGTTGCCGTACTAGGGGTAAGCAGGTGTTGCAATACGCCACAACGATATTTAGAGATAGTAATTGAATATCATGGATCTCATCTATATGATAAATTTCAACAAGCGGTTTAGCTGCCATCTTGCGACAACTTTTAGATTATATAAACAATATACATTTTTCCAATATAATTCGAAATGCTTATTTTTATTGTACTTGTGCTATGAGTTAAGAGAGATAGGGCGCATCAAACCAACCTGTCAGGGGAAACCCTCCACTTCACAGAAAACCGCAGCCAAGTATCAACTACCGCGAGTGAGTGAGATTACTAGTGTGCTCCTAAATAGTAGCAGTGTTATCAGCAGAGGTAGCGTCGTGTGAGTGATACTTAATGTGTTGCAAAACATTCATAGGCTACGGTAACTGTGTTTACATCACTTGTGTTTTTTTTTTTTTTTTTAATAGTAGTCACATCCACAGGCTCTTTGCCCCGTGCCTTTGTTTGTTTGTCATTTTTTTTTGTCAGGTTGTTAGTTTTTTTATTTATCGCTCCGCAAGTGCGATTACAATAAGTGCCTTATTACTAGTTTTTATTTTAGTTTTTGTTTTAAGCAGAAAGAGGGACGAGAGACGCGGGCAGACCAGTCCCTCCGAGCGGCACCCGTTCACGAGTTGACGCAGAGGGCAGCCATCACCGTGTTCAACCATATTTTAGGGAACTCGATGACCCGCCCCCCAACGCCGCCGCCCGTCTAGACATTTTAGTGAGCACGACTGCTGGCATCTCTCATCTCTATCTCTGCTTTAGTCACTTTTGTTTCTTCCGGAAAGGAAGGGAGATGGCATCCCGGAGCCTTGCCATGACGCTCTTCCCCTCTCTCAGTCTACTGGTTTGGGAGGAGGAGGAGAGACCGCTCTCTGGGTTTTCGGAGCTTTGGGTCAACTTTTTGATGACCTTCTCGTCTCTCGCCCTCATCGCCATCTTAAGGTTATAGTCCCTGATATGTTCCGTTGTCGCGGTCTCGGCTCGCTGGATAAACCGAGCTGTCGCGTCGTTATCGAAACAGTCTGTGTGGTATACACAGCTGTCCGTGTGTCTAGAGACCGCGACAACGGCATGGGGGACACTTTGGAGGAGGTGGGATTTTTTGGAGGTTGTGCGCACAATAATCACTGACTCGCACGTTAGTCCCTGTGCTTCATGTATGGTTAGGGTGCGGGAACCCGAATTTGCTCCATAGCCCTGGCTGATAAGGAGTGCCTTCTCAGCCTGGGTGTGGACAAGGTAAAGCGTGTTGTCCTGTTTCGGGATCCGCTCCCCTGTAAACCGCTTCAGCGATAGGGATTTAGTGCGAGTCTTGGCCGAGTATATGCCACTGTAGATTTCTCTAAGGGCATACGCTACGTCCTGTGGATTCCTGTACGTACAAAGGAGATTTTGGGAGATTGACGTCACAAGGTTGGGTCTGTTGTATAGGGTGGTGAACAGATTGTTCCTGTCGATGTAGGGAAGCTGGTTGTCGTCTCCGATCAGCAGGGCTTCACTGGCTCTGGCTAGTTGTATTGCCATAACTATGGATCCGAAATGGTTCATAAGGGCTTCGTCCACCATTAGGCGTGTACACGTTTCGCCCTTATGTAGTCCATTTACTAGTAGGGATGCCATAGTCCGCACTCTCTTTTTGGCTAGGTCGCCAAAACGCGTTTCCAGTTTTCCCCTGAGATCAGTGGCGGCCTCAGTTGTCGTTGTCACTATGATGTCTCCAGCCAGGTCGGCTTGTGACACCACCCACGTGGATTTCCCGCAGCCGGGGACTCCGTTAACCCACGTGATAGTGGGTCTCACCCAGTGCTCCGGGCTTACGCCTTTGAACAGGTCCCCCGCTATGGCTTCTGCCATATCGAGGATCCTGTCGTCCAGCATTACCCTTGTGCACTTGGCTACCACCACCACCGGGTCCTCGGTCGGTGTTTCGAATGTGATTCTCCCTTCCTCGCTCTTCTCGTCCAGGGGAACAAAACCACAGGTTGCGCTGTATGCTGCCATGTACGACCCCGACATGTTACCCAGTATTACCAGGTTCCTGTCGCTGTCGTAGATCGCTGCCTCAGCTTCGCCTAATTTTATCCGTAGCAGTTCCTGTGAGCCGCGGTGATAAGTCTGCAAGATGGAGTTGCAGGTATCCATGTTGACTTTCCGCGTTGCTCTGGTGACTGCCACGAACTCGATGAAGGCGTTTACCATGTGGTCTTGCGGCTCCCGAGCCGGTCTGAGTTTGGGGGGGATCACTTGTCCCATGTCTGCTCTGGTGCGGGGGCCAGCGGGAGGCTCCGATCCGTGGCGAGGAGGCATCTGTATGAACTACATCACATCACTTGTGTTGTGTACTAGTATGTCTCTCGACGTGGTAGTAAATAAGATCTTGCTTGTAGGCAAATTTCAAAATCCTATGTCACCCGGACTAACATATGGACACTTTGTTTATCCTATAAGAGATCTTTCAACCTTTTTAGTTACCGAAATCTATAAATATAAAAGTATCACAATTAAAATGAACTAACGAGCGTGTTGTTTTGTTATCCACTTCAATAAAATTGAAACAGTTTATTGTAAAAATAAAGGCAAATATAAAAATAGGTCAAACACTATAACCGCAAAGATAGTAAACAATGGAGGTATATCTAAAAAAAGCTCCAAATTGAAAACAAGAGCGGACGAGTTGATGACAGGGCTGCCAACCGCAGAATACTAATCGACAGATTTGCTGGTGACCACAAGCGAAATCCGAAAGCTGATCTCGTTTCACCGACGGTTCTGTATCATTTAATCATTCGTGTTAAGGATTTACATACTTACATTGAAATTGAAAATATAGATAGAATATCCTCTCCTTTTTTTTCAGAACACGGGTTATAGGAAATATGATTCAAAAATAATCTTTTAAAAATCAATATTCCAGCGTAATATACAACGAGGAGTGCCTACAGTATATTATCTTACTATTAACTACGTAATATCGTAATTTTTTTCTTAAGGTTTTACGAAAGAAACTTATTATCAATAATAAACACTGGAAGGCATATTAACAGTACAGACTTAAAGACAAGTTTTTTTTAAAGGCATTAACCTCACCAAGAGGACTGTGAACCGCGAACTTCACTGGTTTAGTATATTAAAAGCTTCTGTACGCAGATTCGCCTACATGGCCATCTTATTATCGTGATAATAAGCATATGATCTTCTTCGGGTCTCAGGCTTCCTCTACATTTCATGTTTCTCTCTATATGTCAGTTCATGACATTAGTCTCGAAAACAAACTTCAGAACGAGCTACGTACGTGGAATGAGATAGGGTTTTTATTTTTACAACAGTGCATCTGTAGTGTTGTGGGTGTGTATCGGGATATCTCCAATAAAAAACACCGATCACTTACGTATGTGTTGTAATGTTCCATAAACACAATATAAAAATACAGTAGCAATTATTACACTGGCACAATACACAAATAACAGCGGAAGCAAGAAGAGAAAAGAAGAGTACAGATTCTTTAGCGGGAAGCGCAGGTACGTAGCAACAAATATTGATCAAAGCAGCGTGCGTCCGGTATGTGAGCCATCAGCGGAGTGAGGTGCGGGTGGCGGCGCTCGCGACGAGTGATCGAGTGCCGTGACATCTCCCGACACGACGCGACGATGCTCGACGACTGGCTCGCGACATGACTGTGGATCTTGAAGGTAAGTGTCTTATTTTTGTATGTAGATAGTGTATTGTATTTATGTATATTTGTATATGTTATTAAATATATATTTATATATATCATATTTACTTGTATATTTTATTAGTTTATTTATGTGGCTTCGCCACATCACTCCCCTCCAGAGACCGTCAAGGGCGAAAGTAATCTGGGAAGCGGATGCGGCGTCCAGACCGAGTATGTCTTTCAGTCTCGCCTTTCTCTTCAACTTTCTCCGATTCTATTTCTTTTTGTTTTTCAGTTGCAGAGCGTTCACACTGATCTTCTTGGATGTCATCTAGTATGTAGGCCGGCTTGATGCGGTCGATGGATACTGTGACAGGTTTGCCTTTAACTATAATTTTGTACACCTTGTCACCTCTTTCTAGTACTGCGTGCGGTCCTGTGTAGGCGGGTTGCAGCGCACCTCGCGCAGCATCTTCTCGTAAGAAGACATGGCTGGTGGTAACTAAGTCCTTGTATACGAATGATGTCTTCTTACCATGCCGTGATGCCGGCACAGGTTGAAGGTTCTTCGTAATATTCGTCAGGCGCGCAGTGAAGTCTGTTATATCAGTGGTGGTGACGACATGAGGCGTGAAGAATTCTCCAGGTAATCTGAGAGGCTCTCCATGAACGAGTTGTGCTGCGGATGTTTGTAGGTCATCTTTGTACGCGCTTCGTATCCCCAGCAAAACGAGTGGAAGTGACTCTGTCCAGTTTGTGTCGGCGTGACAGGTAATGGCTGCTTTCATCTGTCGATGGAATCTTTCCACCATTCCATTGCAGGCAGGATGGTAAGCCGTTGTTCTTCGGTGTTTGAAGCCTGCGATTTGACCTAGATGCCTAAATAACGCAGATTCGAATTGGCTGCCGCGATCTGTGACAATGGTGGTCGGACAGCCGAATCGAGATATCCAGCCTGAGAGTAGCGCCTTAGCTACTGTTTCTGCGGTTATGTCCTCTATTGGTATTGCCTCAGGCCATCGCGTGAATCTGTCGATGGCGGTAAGGCAATATCGAAATCCATGTGATGGACGAAGTGGGCCGACTATGTCGATGTGGACTTCTGTAAACCGAGCCCTTGGTAATTGGTAAGAGCCTACGGGCGCTGATACATGCCTTGTCACTTTTGAGCGCTGACAGTCTATGCATGCTCGTGCCCATTCTCTGCAATCTTTTCGCATTTCAGGCCACACAAATCTCTCGGCGACGAGTTTCGCGGACGCGTTCGCGCCGGGGTGACTCAAGCTGTGCAAACTTCTGAACGCTTGTTTACGTAACTGCAGCGGGACGTAAGGTCTGGGAACCGATGTGCTGTCATCGCAGTACAATTCAGTATGGGTTCCAGGTATCGTCACTTTCTTCATTTGAAGAGATGTGCTGCCTCCGAGTATTTTCTTCAGCTCGGTATCTTCAGCTTGTAGTTTGGCCAAAAGTTGCAAATCGATTGGTTGTTCCAGCTCTTCGATCCTGGATAAAGTATCAGCTACTATGTTGTCTTTTCCGGAGATATGACGTATGTCCGTAGTAAACTGAGATATGAAATCCAGGTGTCTAAATTGTCGTGGGGAACAGTTTTCTTTCCTTGAGTCGAAAGCGTAACATAGTGGCTTGTGGTCCGTGTAGATTGTAAACAATCGTGCTTCCAACATGTGCCTAAAATGTTTTATTGCCATGTAAATAGCGAGTAGTTCTCGATCATATGGAGAATAATTTTGTTGGGCTGAGCTAAGCTTCTTTGAAAAGAACGCCAATGGTTGCAAGGAGTTGTTCCGATATTGTTGCAAGACTGCTCCTACTGCAACGTCAGAAGCGTCGGTGACCAGAGCTAGTTTGGCCTCACAATCAGGATGTGCTAGTAGTGCAGCGTCGCATAAGCTCTCCTTGCATTTTTCAAAGGCCTCCATAAGCTTTCCATCTAAATGGACTGGGTGGGATCCTTTCACAGAACCGGTGAGAAGGTCATTGAGCGGGCCTTGGTGTTCTGCTGCTCTTGGAATGAATCTTCGGTAGAAGTTTATCATTCCTAAGAATCTCCTGAGCTCTTTCACGGTTTTCGGAGGTGGGAATGCCTGAATAGCTTCAACCCTTTCTTTTAGAGGTTTCGCGCCTTCCTCTGTGATCAAGTAGCCTAAGAATTTTACTGCAGGTACACCGAAGTTGCATTTGGCTGCATTGATGATTATGCCATATTCCCTGAGCTTCTCAAATACTTGACGTAAATGGGATTCGTGTGTCTTCTCATCCTTGGAAAAGACTAAAAAGTCGTCCAGGTACGTAAAGACGAAATCCATGCCTCTGGTAACTTCATCAACGAAGCGTTGGAATGTCTGGCCGGCGTTTCTCAGTCCGAACGTCATATATGGAAATTCGAATAATCCGAATGGCGTCGTAATGGCGGTCTTCTGAATATCTTCAGGGCTAACGGGGATTTGATTGTACGCCTTTACAAGATCGATCGTTGAAAAAACTTTGCATCCTGTTATGTTGTGCGAGAAGTCGTGAATATGACGGATGGGATAACTATCCGAGATAGTTCGCGCATTCAACATACGGTAGTCACCACACGGTCGCCAACTGTTGTCCTTTTTTGGGGCAAGGTGTAGCGGAGAAGACCATGGGCTTTCAGATGGCCTAGCTGTACCGTTTTTCAGCATAGCTTCGAACTCCTGCTTTGCAATTTTGAGCTTGTCTGGAGCCAATCGACGTGGATTGCTATGTACTGGTGGTCCTGCTGTCGTTCGGATGTGATGAACCGTGCTGTGACGTGGTTCACGATGTACTCCATACGGGCGTGTGATGTCAGCGAAGTCCTTGAGGATCACGTGATACTTCGTATCGCCGAACAGGGTCTTCACTGAAGATATTGTTTTCGGTGAACTTGCTGCTGCTGCTCGTGCTGATAACGATGTGGTGTTGTCTAAGAGCCGTTTGTTTCTGCAGTCGACTACTAGATTATAATGTGACAAGAAGTCGACGCCTATGATGGCCTTTGTGACGTCAGCTACGATAAACTGCCACCTGTAGTCACGACGTAGTCCAAGGTTCAGTTGGAGATGTGCGTAACCGTACGTGTTGATGACTGATCCATTTGCGGCATACAGTTGGTAGGTAGTCTTCGGTCTGCGTTCATTCAGCGAGGATTTAGGAAAGACGCAGACGTCGCTTCCAGTATCGACGAGGAACTGCGCCTTTGAGCGTTGATCCATCACGAATAGGCGACCGGAACTAGGGCAATCGTCGGTCGCACTTACCGATCGCCCTGGAAGTTTCCCGATCCAGCTTTGAAGTCGCAAGGTTTCACGCATCGCGTAGATTTGTCGCCAAACTTCCAGTGGTACCAACAATTTGGGTGTCGACGATAACTAGATTGCGATCTGCTGGTGCTGCTTCTCCTTGGCGATTTACCTGTGCGCCTGCTCTGCGGTCGTGATCTGGAGTTAATCTGTGCTGACAGGGACCTTACCTGTCTCGTGAGTTCAGCAATCTGCCTTGCCATTTCATCTGATGCTGTACTCTTTGAAGTGCTGGCAATATGTGGTCCTGCTGGCACGATTTCTTGAACGCGGTCTGCTAAATCTGCTAAAGCTGTTAAAGACGCATCAGGCTGTGACGCAATTACCGTTTGGATATTTTGGGGCAACCGGCTCGTCCATATTGTCTTCAAAAAATCGTGAGGTACGTCTGGGCCGGCGAGGTGTTGTAGATGTCGCAAGAATTGGGACGGTTTTCTATCTCCCAACTCCTCGTGAACGAGTAGCTGCTTGACCTCTTTTTCTCGCGAAGCTGAAAGTCTTTTGATTAGTTCAGTCTTTAATTTATCATATTTGTTGGTCTCAGGTGGTGATAAGATAATATCTTTGACTTCGGCTGCATACTGGTGGTCAAGTTGAGACAGTGCGTAATAGTACTTGGTGCTGTCTATCGTAACGTTCGCCAATGCGAATTGACCTTCCAATTGCGCAAACCAAACGCCTGGTTCTTCTGGCCAAAATGGTGGGACTCTGATACCGACACGACATAAGTCGGATGGTGTAAATGACATCGTCGGCGGTTCGTTTTTTGCAGCGTCATTAACGGTTTCTTTATTAAGTGCCATTATTAAATAAATAAGTATAATGCTTACTGTTTTCCAGTATAGTTAATCCAGTCCAGATAAGCGTTGTCCAATTCGGGGTCACCAATGTAGTGTTGTGGGTGTGTATCGGGATATCTCCAATAAAAAACACCGATCACTTACGTATGTGTTGTAATGTTCCATAAACACAATATAAAAATACAGTAGCAATTATTACACTGGCACAATACACAAATAACAGCGGAAGCAAGAAGAGAAAAGAAGAGTACAGATTCTTTAGCGGGAAGCGCAGGTACGTAGCAACAAATATTGATCAAAGCAGCGTGCGTCCGGTATGTGAGCCATCAGCGGAGTGAGGTGCGGGTGGCGGCGCTCGCGACGAGTGATCGAGTGCCGTGACATCTCCCGACACGACGCGACGATGCTCGACGACTGGCTCGCGACATGACTGTGGATCTTGAAGGTAAGTGTCTTATTTTTGTATGTAGATAGTGTATTGTATTTATGTATATTTGTATATGTTATTAAATATATATTTATATATATCATATTTACTTATATATTTTATTAGTTTATTTATGTGGCTTCGCCACACATCAAATGCCCATATATTTTGACAGCTAACGTTTCTGTTGTGTCAAACACATAGATAGCTGTTAATTATTGTATATTTTGTATATCACAAATCCAAAAGAGATAGGAAATCTTGACTAATCTTAGATCACATCATACGTCTGTCAAATCTGTTGTTCGATATTATCTCAGTCTAAAATATTACTATGCCTGATATAGAGATATTTCGCAGACTTAAGCGTCACATTTGATTTAAGCTGCTTTGTGTGCTTTCGTCACTAATTAGTTCATGCGACTTAACGCCGGCTGGCGTCCACTTACTACCGTTAGTGGATGCATGTTATCGCTACCATGGTTGTCCTGGTTGCCTTTGCTACGACTGCTGCTGTTGTCTCTGCGATTTACCGCCATCCGGAACAGGAACCGCTGCCACCACTGTTGACCCACCACTGCCTTTCTACGATACATCGTCAACAATGTCAGGCACAGCGAGAAAGGCAGCAGCGGAAACTGAGATTACCAGAGCAGCGTAGCATATATCTACTAAAGGTAGTGAGATGATGCTGACTGATATAAGTTCACTTGAACTAATTGTTGACGGAAGCATACAAAGTAGTTAAGATCATATCACCTGTGTTTTTGACTTAGACCTGAAATTTATGTATATACCGAGCACGAAGTGCTCGTACTTTTGCATATCTTTAACGTATAAGTCATTCATCTACTTGTATAAAGCCTTAGCATTATAAACAAATAGAGATATTATTTTTAATCGGAATGTGTTCAAAAATTAGTGCCATGATACTATTAAAATCTTTGAATAGTACAAAATACATTACTGACTGGATTAAATTCGTATTAAAATAAAAAGAATCTCCTAAACTTTGTATCAAAACGATAGTATTCTTTTATTTATCGGTTAAGATTCTGGACGAACATAAAAAACTCGTCATTGTAGACTGACCGCCACAGAAACCGCCTCTTGCGACTTTCACTAAAAGCATTTCAGAGTTTTAAACTTGATCTGTTATTTTTCGCAGACGAGACTACAATAAATATTTGGGTACACCTTTACTATATATATTTTAATAATGTAACCTTTTATCTTCATGTAAGTTCGTATATCAAAGAAGCATGCGTGCACTTTATAGTAGGTACCTCGTTAGAAATGGATCTACTACACGGTTTATTAAGTTATTAAAAATAACAACAAATAGATGCTATTTAACAATTAAATAGACACTATGTCTCAAACTAACGTTAACGTTAAAACCACAGCAATGTAAACTATATACTCAGAAACTCAAAGTGTCTAACATGATCCTATATATCCTAGTATATTTAATATGTTCTAGTATATTTCGTGTTTTACGTAAGATAGAGAACAAATGTCTAGCCATACCATCGACATTGGGTCGGTAGAAGGAAGAGTGCCGGCAAGTAGACCCAAAAAGAGCTGGTTTGACATAGTCAATGCCATGTCAAGCCATATGATGGTCTCAGAACAAAGGATTTTGAAAACCGCGCGAAGTGTAAAAATAAAAGTCGGCAAACAAATCCTAGGCTTCGAATCGAAAGTTTAGGATAAGACCGGTATTATAGCCCGGATGATGACGATAATGATTTCGTGTTTTACGTATAGCTCACATCCCGTATTATGAAACCAAAAGTCCTACACACAAACAATTCTCTGATTCAAATAAAGTAGTAATACACCCCAAAATCCATTATAAATAACGCGAGAGGCGATCAGATAAGTGTTTCACAATAGAACCGAGACATAAAGACATCATATCATTCCTTAACAATAAATTTAGAAAGGGCGGTTTAATATAATACACAAAAGATTGAGGTTTGGGACGAAACCAGAGTTTTTTGAGTGATTCCCCTTTGTGCAATGTTCTGGGAACAAGAGGAGTGATCAAAATACGGGACAGAAGTTTAAGTTCTATAATTTATGAGTTTCCACGCGAAGGGTGAAAAGTATGAGAAAAGGAATTACTTTTCCTTGAGTAAGTATGAAATGTATGGGCAAGGAAAACGTAGGGTTGGGTTGAGACAATAATATAATTCGGTATGTAACATTAACTCCTTTATCTTACGGTTGGCTAAAAATATTCTTCTCAGAATTAATACCCCGCGTTGTTGCATACAAATAGCAATGTAATTTATTTTTTTTTTTTTTTTTTAATAATAATAAGTATTTATTTGTCACTTTTTTACAATATCTCATTATGATTGGGGTCTCCATTTAAGTATATAACTACTTGTGTTTGGAGAGCCCGCTCTTCAAAAATAGCTTACTAGTACTTACAATTAAACTTAAATATCTGTTTACATTTTGGCAATTCAAGAGAAAAAAAAATAACACAAAGATACATACATACTTTACATACCGCTATGTTTATTATATATAAATATAAACATTTAAAATTGGTTTACTAGAATACATAGTATTGAAAATATTTTATGTACCTAATTGAAAAAAAGAAAAACAAAAAACAGGTAGTAGGCTCAGTTCATGAATAAATAGGATTTGGTGATGTGAGGTATAATGTAGTTGGTACTGTAAGTATTATATTACGCGCATAATAATTCTATATCATCAAAGTTTTTGTTTTGAAGGAAGAAGGTGACAGATTTTTTACATGCATGATTTGTTTGTTCATAGATATTAAGATTTTTATTAAGATAGTTGTATATGTGTGAGGACCGTCTGCAGAACTGCCTTTGAGCGTATGAGGTTTTAACTGGAACTACCGCAGCTACGGCATATTTACGTCTTTTGTTTAGTTTACTAGGATCAAAATTAAGCGCTTTATGTTTTTTTAAAGTAATATTAAGAACATATAACTTTCTAACAGAAAGTAGATTGCAATCTGAGTACAGTTCAGAGGTGGGGTATCTATAGGGTTTAAAATAGGTTAGTTTTAGAAGAGATCTTTGTGCTCTTTCGAGATGTAAAAATTCAGTCTTAGTTGCACCTCCCCAAACTGAAATACAATATCCTAGGATTGATTGGGCAAGTGAAATATATATTAATTTAAGTAAGTTGTTATCAGCTATATATCGCAATGTTTTAAAGACCCACATCAGTTTACGTATTCTATTTGTGAGAAGCTCTAGATGTTGATGCCAGGTAAGTCGCTGATCTACCATTACTCCTAGATATATAGCCTTATCTACCTTTCTTATTACGTTACAGGCGCAGTCATGAGAGTTCGAACAAGTGTGTATCTTAACATTTAAATCATGTTCAGGTTGCGTATTATTATAGTTAGTAAAGGTAATGTAGTTAGTTTTATCCATATTTAGTGTTAGCAGATTGCCCCTCAACCATTCAGCTATCCTAGTGAGCCCCACTTCCGTAGAATGTCGAACTTTATCCCAAGAATCGCCCACAAACACTACGGCAGTGTCATCTGCGTAGGAAAATATATGGCCATTTGCGAGCTTCATATTGCAGAGCCCGTTGATGTAAATCAGGAACAAAGTAGGACCCAGAACACTCCCCTGTGGGACTCCGTACTCGATCTTCGATTGCTCACTAATGTACTGGCCTACTTTGACTCGTTGCTTGCGGTCTTTGAGATAATCAGTGAGAAGAGCAAGCGAATTACCTCTTATCCCCACTTTTTCAAGCCGATGTACAAGAATAGGGACAGAGACGGTATCAAATGCTTTTTTGAGGTCCAAGAATGATGTTAAGCACTTTTTACCACTGTCTACTGCTTCAACAATTACTGAAGTCAGCGCAATAATGGCGTCTTCCGTAGATACACCTTTTTTAAAACCAAATTGTGAGTTAGAAATTATATTGTATTTTTGCAGATATTTAAGAAGTCTTTTGTTAATGAGTTTTTCAATAATTTTAGAGATAATAGTAAGGACGGAAATTGGTCTATAATTAGATACATCGTCTCTGTCTCCACTCTTGTACACCGGTGTAATAATAGCTTGTTTTAAAGCAGTTGGAAATACTCCATTTTTAAAACAAAGATTGGCTAAGTGAGTTAGAACCGGAACAATTAGTTCGTGAGCGTATTTTAAAAACCGAACAGGCACATTGTCCCAGCCTGGGGCACTTCCTGATTTGAGTCCCATTAAAATATCATGAACCTCCTCACAATTTGTATCCAACAGCACAAATGATGATACCTGAGAAACTATAGGGTCATTTTTATGTGGGCTTTCAGAAGAAGGAGATTTATCCAATATTTCTTGTGCCAACTTCCTTCCTATGTTTGCAAAATAATAATTTGCCCTATTCACAGATGATTCAGGTGTTGTGTGAGTATGCAAAAGATCTAAATTTTGAGTTGTATTTTTATTCCTATTTGTTATCGAATTAATGGTTTTCCAAAGGGATTTTGGATTGTTGTTATTTTTAGAGAGTTGCTCACGATCATATTTTCTTTTTAGTTTTTGTAAAAGAGTGTTACAGTAGTTACGGTAACGTTTGTAAGTAATTTTTAATACTTCGTTCGAAGGATCGTTCTGGAGCTTATTTTGCATGTCATTTCTATTTCTGATGCAACGCAAAATGCCAGGAGTGATCCAAGGCTTGATAATACGGTCTTTACATCGGATTTGTTTAGTTGTAGTATTTTCAAGTAGACATTGTTTTAATTTGTCAGTGACCAAGCTTGCTAATTTTGTGGGATCATTTAGTGTAATTAGTTCAGCAAAATTATTTTCTTTGAGATAAATAAGAGCTTTATCGTAATCTACAACTTTTCTACATTTTATATTTTCATTAGGAGTATTAGTATTAATTAATTTTAGGAAGGTTAATCGGTGATCAGTAATCGTCGTGTCAAGTATAGCTATGGATGCTTCATTTCTATTATCATTCAACTTCAACATAAAATGATCCAAACAAGAATTATCCCTAGTAGGCAAGGAGTGTCCTGGTAGGATACCATGTAGGGCGAGCATATTTAAATACGATTGCTTATTCTTAGTTTCGTGTCTTTTTTCGTTTGCTTTTTGTATAATATTAATATTAATGTCACCGGTTAATACAACTTGTTTACGATTTTTCAAACTTTTTAAGTGTGAATCTAGTGATAGTATGAAACAGTCTGCATCAGTATTTGATGGCGAACGATAAATACCAAGTAAGGTTAAATTAGGTAGATTAACTTGCATACACGAGGCATGCGTTAATTTTATTTCCTTGACGCTAATTTTGAGATTGTTTCTGACGTAAATGACAACTCCGTCGCATTGGTTAATATGATTTGTTGAGCTAAATGACTTGTAATTTTCAAGCTGAGGAATTGGTTTGGAAGCTTGAATTCTGCATTCACTTAAAACAATAATATCAGTTCTAAATTTAAATTGCGAAAGAGTTACAATAAGATTGTCAAAATTTTTATATATACTTCTTATATTCTGTGAGACAATAGTATAATCGTTTTTATTTGTGATACACGGTCTTATTATGAAATCATTCACGGATATTTGTTCCGATCCTGCTATATTAACTTTGTCTATTTCTTCCGTATGAATAGAGTGACTATCCATATTCACAGCTTGATAAAATGATATTTGTCACTAAATTTATAAATAAACACTTATAATAGATTAAATTTTAAATTTATACTTTGTACTGTGAATTAAAATATACTCTGTCTGTATAATAATTCACAAATAATTAAATGGAGCAATAACAAAATTTAATTACTATGAAATGTCTGGCAATAAACGTCGATAAAGTGTTATTTTAATTTATTTTGTACATAGAAATATATTACTCAAATTTAATGCAATCACTGACTAAATTAAGATATCAGTTTGATGTGAAGAGGTTTCTCCGAATATCCAAATATAAATTAGCATTAATAGTATTCCTAAATATAATTATTGACATAAAACATGAAACGTTATGATGATAATATCGATGCTTGATTTTTTTTTTGTACTACGTCGGAAGGCATACAAGCATACGGCCCACATCATGATGTAAAGCGGGTACCGTGGCCTATTAACGCTTGCGATATATTCAGCATCATTCGCGCCATGCCTCTTCTGCTGCTTACACAGTAACTCCTTGGAAGCTTACTGGCGACCTCACTCACACGCAGGAACACAACAACCCTCTAGGGAGTTGTTATTTGACTACGGTTTTCTGTGCGGTGGAGGTACTTTCCTATACGGGCTGCTTTGATGCGTCCTACCTCTATTCATAAATATAAGTAAGATAAGTTGTAACGAAGACAATAAATACATTAATGACAAGTCAAACGCACAGTAGATCCGCAGTAGGAGCAGTGATAGCCTAGTCGATAAAGAACCGGCCTTGTGACCAACAGGACGCCGGTTCAAATCCAGGCACTACCACTAAATTCATGTTTTCAGATTTATGTACATATTTGTAATTATCACTTGCTTGGAAGTGAAGGAAAATATCGTGACGAAACCCGCTCGTCCAAGAAATTATATTTAGAATGACGTATAATCCTACCTTAGAATGATCTGGGTTTCCCTCTTGGTTGCGGAGGTCAGACGGCAGTCGCTCCATGTAAAAATCAGCATCTTCGCCAAATCCTTAGGCTTAGGTAGCGGACCCCGCCAATATGAATGGATTAGGAAAACTGGATAATGCCCAGAAGAATAAGAAAAGTTAAACTCACATTATTTTGATTCTAAGGTTATTTGTAAATGACTTCTAAAATATTGTGATATATAATTTACCAATTTAATCTGAACCTGACTTAAATCTGTCACAAACCTGACCCATACCGGACACGAAACTGAACTAACTATAATCTGAACTTACCTTACCTTACTTAGAAACCATATCTCAAGATAAAGTGCTTATTGGACTAGAAAAATATACGTTCTAGACCGTATAACTAAATTTGTGAAGGAATACGCATTGTAGTAATTTTTTGAGGATTGACCCTATGTTGATTTGTAATATTGTTGTTTTTCATAAAAACTGTTGGCTGTAGAATGAAAAAATAAAAGAATATTCCTTTTCTTAAAATAAAGCATTAATAAAATGCGACGGATAAGTAATTAAACTTTCCTTAGGAATTATTTAAGTTTAGGAACTTTCAGTAATGTTTTAATTTAAGCATTCCTTAAAGTTTTGACAATAATAGTGCACCAAAAATAGTATTATTCCTATTTGTGAGTTTAGTTTTATTGTTAAATTAGCAAATTCTGTGTTTGTATGCCATTTCTAAATTTAATATCAATGGTCATCTATTTTAAAACCATGATTAAATCAAATAAAAAATAATGTATTCATTCAAATGTAATTTAGGACTTTACACGTATGACAGAAAGACGACGGAAAGAACGGATTAAGTCGCAACATAAGTGTTACTTTTTTGGGGTCCCTACCCAAAGGGTAAAACGGAACCCTATTACTGAGGCTCCGCTGTCCGTCCGTCCGTCCGTCTGTCACCAGGCTGTATCTCATGACCCGTGATAGTTAGATAGTTGAAATTTTCACAGATGATGTATTTCGGTTGCCGCTATAACAACAAATACTAAAAAATAGAATAAAATAAATATTTAAGGGGGCTCCCATACAACAAACGTGATTTTTTTGCCTTTTTTATAGATAATGGTACGGAACCCTTCGTGCGCGAGTCCCACTCGCACTTGGCCGATTTTTTTCCTATTTGGCATGGAAACTTAGAATCAAAAACACGCACGTAACACGCCACACTTATTTGGAATAGACAAACCAAATCTAATAAAGCCAAATGTTACGAGGTAAAAAAATGTCATAACTCAACCACTAAGATACAGTTGTAGATACTAAAATATTGTAACGGCACCCTGCTGTGACATATTTGCCAAAATGTGGGTACCTTATCAAGATGTGGCATCGACAATCGATGCAGCTGATGTCATTGTTACTGCACAAAACACACATTGCACTGTGGCCAACTTTTATGAACTCGTATCAATGTTTAGAGTCTTTTAAAATAGTAACAATAGTAGTAGTTTATCATTTTACGTCCCGCGGCCATTTTGAAATTATTTGTCTATTCAATAACGTTCATTAAATTTTATTGGAGGGTTCGATCGTTAAAAATCTGTGCTGGTAGTTATTAAACGTATCTTTGAATTAGTAATTTTTCATAATATTTAATATATAAGTGGCTCATTTCTATATTTAAAATCAAATGAGGCCTCATCACGTCGTGCATATTTCCTTTTAATGAACGTAATCCTGACGAAAGCGAGGTAGTACACTGGGATATAATATATATTATGAAATTCGACTCAGAAAGTACTCGCATCCATTCGGAAGATATTGGCCAAATATAGCCATGCTGTGGGTATGAGTATGTGCTGCCGAGTGAGGTACTACTAGTAACTCAGCAGCAGATGTGACAATGCGCGGATAATACTCCTCAAATTTGCATAGCTGACGTTAAGAGGTAATCGATTCATGGCAAGCGTTCCGCGAAATGGAATGTTTGCCACCTCAAATAGCAAAAAAAAAAGCAATTACACTGCACTGACAGGTACACAATATAATAATGATGGTATAAGAAAAATATATTCCTACCCTATCTTCATTTTGTTAAAAATAAAGTTGCTTAACGTTACCAGGGTATATATTAAAAAGTACATAAAGCAACATCAATATTGACAAGTGTGTTTTATGACTAATATTATATAGAAAAACATTTGTTTTTTTGTATATTTGTTTGTAAAGTATAAACTCAAAAATATTAAACCCATATTAAAAATCTTTCACACTTCACGTTTCGTTATAGAAAGCTACGTTATTAAGAAGTAATATGGACTATATTTTATTTTCTAATAGTCAGAGATCACGACGTAAATTGCAATAATGTAAATCAAGGTTTTAAAAATTTGCCTGTATAGGTTATTTGGCGTGCGCTGCGAAAACTATCGATACAACGAAAATACCTATTGTTCTATATATTTAAAGTACTCATAGCACTCATAATAAGGTTCTCGAGGCTGTATGTCCATTACAGTTAAGTCACAATAACCGTTAATGTTCAAATTAGTCAAAACATGGGTAGAAATAAAACACGATGACGTTCATATCATGATAACAATACTTATCGAACTATGTAAATAGTTTCACAGTCAAGATCTATCTTACTCGTGCGAAGATGGGGCGAGTTGCTAGTACTACACTACACTACCACTATATATATAAACATATAGTGATAGTGTCGACTTGTATACATATATCACTTTTTTGCTCCACTCTTCAGAACATAACGCAACCATAACACGTTTTACGTGACCTATCCAAGCCCATTATCATCTTGACCCAAAACATTTCACCAGAAATCCTCATCTTTGATTATAAAATTCTCACACCAAAAATAAATAGACGAGTTTTGATTCAGCGAATGAACGTGTAAGAATTTCTGCCTAGAGCCGTATAGTGTCAAGATAAAAAACACTATTTATTACAACCGTCACTTTACACGCAATCTAGACAAATTAAGCTCGTAACTTGATCGCTGCATCGTAGCTTTGGAAGGACAATGGTAGTTTCTGAGAAATGAATTAATTTTTATTTTACTATGTGATATATTGGGAGAGATTTTGTTTAAATGAGGTAGCGTGTCGTTTAAAAAATATTACGTCATTCACTTAATAATTCCGCTAGAGATTTGGCATAAAGATTTAAATAGATAATCTAGGAATTATCGACATCCATTTAGAAAATATTACAATTCAAATAACTTGTTTGATTTTATAGAATCATTTCATTTTTTTTTGTACAATGTCGAGTGAGTTAGAAGCGGATACCGTATATTAGCGCTTACAGTATATTAAGTATTGCTTACACGATGCCACCTCTGCTATTGACATAGTAACTCTTTAGAAGTTTACTAGTAACCTCACTCACTAGCAAGAACACAATAACCCTCTAGGGAGGTGTTATTTAGCTGCGGCGGTAAGGTTTATGAACGTACTTACTCCTCCGACGAGCTGTTTTGATGCACCTACCTCTCTTTTTTTTCAAACTTCATTGCAACTGAACTAGTTTAAATGGCTAGTTAGGAGACTTTTTTTTATTGATGCATATCATAAACATAAGACTATGCATATCGTAAACATTATATAACTCTTTCCAAAATCAGCGGAATATTTAAAGCAGCCTCAATCACTTTCCAGACCCCACTTAAAGACGAACATCGCGCAAAAACTGAATACACGCCTCAAGCATACTTCAACGAGAAAAAAACACCAGGTGCCTACCAAAAGAGCTTATTGTTCCACCGAAGAGAGATTAATAAATCTTTAGAGAGAGGAGTATATCTGAGGACGATCGCGGGATGCAAGCATTGGGCCAGGGCGTGTTATTGCAAGCCCATTCACATGCCACAACGCAGACTAAACAGCCTTTTGTGATGACAAAGGTGTCGCGCGAAGAAAAAGGGGCCCTATCGACGATCTACCTTATCAGATCCAGTTCCCTTCCGAGAGATCTCAATAGAATAGCCGGAGTTTTGAATGCGTAGGATCTAATTCCCCCGGCCACAATAACGTACACGAATTCCAATTTAGTTGGGACATCGAGAAATAAAAAGAGTCGCTTCGATCGAGGATATGTTATCAGGCATCGTTTTGATAGCGTTCCTATTGTGTTCGGAATGGTGTTTGGTGATAGCCTGTTGTTACTTTTAATATTAGCCGTTCTTACTTGATTACGTTTGTTTGTTTCGATTTACTAATTTATGAATAGCATATTAAATGCATATAAATAACAAACACAGACGACATTTTGTACACCTGTCCTTTGGCGTAGTGTTATAAATACCTTTTCTTTATATAGTGACACAAATAAAATATATTGTACATCCACGATGACACTTTATAAAATATCTTATTTGTACTCTAATGGTTTAACTAGAAATTTACAAAATACTAAAATTACTTTTACATTCCTTTCTGTCACATCAATACGAGCCTAATATGGCATTTTAGCTTCGTTTACCCAAGATCAACGAAATTAACCTTTACTAAATAACGGTCACTAAACTTTTGTGTGAGCACCGGCTGTCAGTCAGATCAACCGCAAAAAAAGCGAACACCAAACATATACCTCATTACAAATAATTTCCCATTGATCATGCACGCTCTTAAAATCGATGGATTGGCCGAAAATGACTAGACATCCAATATGATTGATGCATGTCCTCCAATCCCGAATTCCCGCTACACACTCTATGCTTATTAAACTTGTTCTTTTCGCTTTCTAAAAACCGATGGTAAACACAATACCAACAATTGGTCCGATCAAACGGAATATTAAGTTCGCCTGTCATTTTAACGATATATCCTTCTCTTTCTTCTGCAACATCTGCACTATTGAATATTATATCTTATGCACGTTACCATACGTCTTTATTCCGTTTGTCAGAAGTTCGGCCCAGGAAGCGATGTGAAAGAAAAGGTTATTGTCAGCCGCGTTTTATGGGTTATGATTTATGACCGATGACTCCCAACGGGTTCTAGTCTCTTGATAATCTTATTCAAACGCGCCTCTTGTGAGGTTCACAATGCTACTTAAATTAGCTATAGCTATCATAGTCACTTTGATGTTTAAAGCTCCTCTTGTACCCGTGTGTGGCATTCATGTACAAACAAGGTCTCTTGTCATTTTGTTTACGTAGCAGGTTATTTTGAGCCATGATTATCACTTTTCTAATGTCAAGTTACGCTCCGTTTGAATTGATGATTATTTAATGAAGTAATCCAAGATTTTCGTAACGAACAGAGTGTGAGGTTTTTAGATGTCGTTATGTAAAGCCCATTATAATTTAAGATATTGTTTATGGACAAATTATCAGCGAAAGTTTTGAATCCAAACAGACCTTTTGTAAGAAATAGTGTAAATTAAACTCATATTAGTGAATAGTTGCGCTGCTTTACCTATGTGAAGTTCTACGTAGTAATTCTAACAATTTCAGAGATATTTCTGTAAAATTTAATTAACATCCATTTAATAGTTTTTTTCGTGATATGAACGTCTGTTGCCTGACAGACAGACAAAATTAACATGCGTTTGATCTAACCTGCTTTGTGTGCTTCTGCCACCAAATAGTACATACGGCCTTGCGCCGCCTCTGCACTAGGCATCCTTGTCGCTGTAGGCGTAAATCGTTAGAATAACATACTATAATATAACAATTAACGTCTACAGCGCCTGAGGATGCCTCGTAGAGAGACGAAACACGTGTCACATGTAGCATCTTATTCTAACGCTTAACGTAATACATACATTTATATATTAACTTGTATGCTTTACGTTAATTGTATTTTGTAGGCGTTTATCTCTACCTAGCTATTGTATACCCTAGCGGCCAAACATATAAAATTAAGTTCATTACAATACACCCGTATTTGTACGTAACCACTCGTGTTTGACTCAATAAAGAAATCTGAATTTGCAAGCCTAAGAAACAAATTTAAACCTCAATGGTGATGTAAGTGGCTTACTCATCAAGCAAATCCAGTCTCACCTGCACATAGCTAGTCTAAAATCGAGGCTCTATTTAAAGACTAGTATCTACCACGGATTAAAACAAAACCCGACTGCCATAGACCGCACCACTTTAGAATCCGCATAACAACTTTATATAGGACTAGCTGAAGCCCGCGGCTTCGCACGCATGAGATTTAGGCTTATAGTAGCCTTTATTTCTCTGTAGACATGAAATTGTTTCTGTTAAAAAAAAAAAACAAAGTTCAGGGTCGTAGATGCAACCATAGAGCGATTCAATTTTCGTACAGCGCCATCTATTGACCTTTACAGGAGGCAACGTACATGTATTTTATTTATATTACATAAAAAATGCGTAGTTATTTTATGTTACAAAAAATACGTATTGAAATGAAAATAATAAAAATAAAATGACAAAGTCCCCCGAAGGGGAAGATATTTCCCCCTAATTTTAACAGTTTTTCATTTTTTACGCAGGAACCCTAAATATTTACGGGATAAAAAGTACCCTATATTCTGCTCTAAACAGTCCTCTACCTACCAGTGAAAGTCCCGTTAAAATCGGTTCAGCCATTTCGAAGATTAGCCCGGACAAACAAACAGACAGACAGACAAAAAAGTTAAAAATGTTATTTAGGCTTTGGTAACGTGAAAATAATAATATGAGCTTAAGATAAAGGCTTTATTTTGAAATCACAGACAGACACTTCAATTTTATTTATATGTACAGATGTATAGATTGTTGGTTACAATCATAGCATGTATCACCAAGTTCGGGTTTTCGGACTTTCGTAAGAGTACATATTTGTAATTATCACTTGCTCGCTGGTATACGAATAGATAGCTAAGTAATCCGCATGTTCAAGAAAATATATTTCAAAGGACGTATGACCTACCTAAATTGATGAGAAACAGGACACCACTAGGAAATACAAGAATATTACTCTATTTCTGAGAGTAAGATTATCAGTAAACTCCTGAGAAGTCACAATATTAGTAGCAGGGATGGCGAAACGCGACTGATATTCCATGTATTCCAAACGTACACACGCTACGATAACTGTTTTACACCAGCTTGTCTGTTTCTCCATGTTGTATAAAAAAGATGAACTAAAGACTATATAAGTATGATAAGAATAAACATTGTTTTCAACATTATAGGTATCGAATACCCTAAAATTTGTATTTCTGTGACAAATACACCACTATTGCATTTCTGTAATAGTATCCATCGATATATTACACCCATATCCATCTAAAAAAACACAATACACTAAGAAATACTCAAGAAATATCCAACATGGACTACCGCGACATTTTTTAACCACAACCTCAATCCGTCATACGAGACCCTGTTCCCATACAAATAAAATAGAAAAAAATATCCCATTATCCCAACCCTTCTATTGTAATACCAAAGGTCCTCCAGAGATTAGTTCTCGTTGAAGGGGATAAAATCTTAACGATGTGCTACACAACGGTAGGTTGAATCATTCTTCATATAAAGATTTCATTGATAAGAATATAGTAGTCATTTATAAAGGTAGCTTACTTGGAGATTATTATTATGCAATGATTAGGAAATGCCTACGTAAAAGTACCTTGATAAATAATATATATTTGCTGCATTCGACTTGGATACGGTATACATTTGGCTATATTCCAAATTGTTCTTGAGTGTACAACTGAAGTCATTCGAAATTAAAGCAGAGATTTAGGAATGCCTTTGTGGAATAACTCGTACTACATGTGCATGAAAAAGCTTTCTAAGAAACCGCTCCAACTCTATTCTTGAAATATGACATTTTTATGCAACCTCAGGACGCAATCACTCATATGGGCCACATGATATGAATGATTATCGTAGTTTATGAATACTTGCAATACTGTGGGTATCGTTTGAGAGCTGCTCTCTGCTAACAGAGTAATTCCTTAGAAGCTTACTGGTAACATAAGTTTATCGCAGAAACATAACAACCCTTAATGGTGTTGTGAGGTATTTGATTGCAGTCTTCGGTAAGGTAGATAAATTTATCCTGACAGACTATTATCATGCACACAGCCTTATTTGTTAATTAGCAGGATTCACCATGTGTAGGTGTCTTTTATTTAGACTAAATATGATAATGACCTTCCACTCGTTAAATTTATGTTCTGATTTTTGCTTCTAAATTTTTATGTTATAAGTTACCTTTTTGAAACGCCAGTGTGTAAAGTTTACTTTTTGAAATTTTATCTTCTTACCAACAAAGTTTACATAAATAATAATAATGACGAGCTCGGTGGCTTAGTCGTGAAAGACGTGACTTTGACACCAATGCTTGTGGGTTCGATCCCTACACAAGACAAACATATGTGTGCATGAACATGTCTGTTTGTATTGGTCTAGATGTTTCAAGAGAGTTAGGGCACATCAAAGCAGCCCGCCTGGGGAAGTACCTCCACCTCACAGAAAACCGCAGCCAAATAACAACTCCCTAGAGGGTTGTTGTGTTCCTGCGTGTGAGTGAGGTCGCCAGTAAGCTCCTAAGGAGTTGCTGTGTAAGCAGCAGAGGAGGCATCGTGCGAGTGATATATGTTACAAGCGTTAATAGGCTACGGTACCTGCTTTACACCAGGTGGACCGTATGCTTGTATGCCTCCCGACGTGATAAAAAAAAAGTAATAAATGGGTGTTCAAAAATAACTTAGTTGTTACTTTTTTATGTGGAGTTGTTTCAAAATTATTAACGGAGTCGATAAAAATATTTAAATACATATAATATGCAAAGCGCGTTTAAATAACAGTTATAGTCTAGTAGGTAACGAATCAGCATATTAACCGTATGATCCCTGGTTCGAGTTTTGATGAATCACTAAGTTTTTGTTTTCGGACTTAAATACACTAGTAAATAACAGCAAGCTGTGTAGGCAGAGCTGATATTTTTTAAATTTAAAAAATATTCAAATATTTTATTTTTAATTTTTTAATTTTTTAAAAATATATGGAACCCTGTACGACATCTAGCGACGAGTGCTGTTACTTTTTCTGTTGATGGGAGTGCAGTGCAGACTCTGCACTGCAGAGTGGCCGGCCATACGTTTTCCCATATGTTTTTTTTTCTAATTGGAACGATTTTGGACCGTTCTTCCTCACCAACGAACATTTAAATTTCAAATTAAAGGATACAAAACTACAATATGTTAGCTATTAGTGTGTCGATTTTGGAGTTTCTCACTATTACCGTCTAAACGCTAGCTGGATGACATCAGTCTACCCCAAACGGCAATTTTGAGGGTAATGTGGCTCCGCTGGCTATCGCAGCTCTGCCAATTAGTAATTATTGTTTGCTTGGTGAAGGATAATATCGCGGGGAAACCCGCACGTCCATGAAAAATTCCTAGTCTCACGGCAGTAGCTTGATATATATTTTAAGAGAGGTAGGGCGCATCAAAGCAGCCCGCCTGGGGAAGTAGCTCCATCTCACAGAAAACCACAGCCAAATAACAACTCCCTAGAGGGTTGTTGTGTTCCTGCGTGTGAGTGAGGTCGCCAGTAAGCTCCTATGGAGTTGCTGTGTAAGCAGCAGAGGAGGCATCGGCTACGGTACCTGCTTTACACCAGGTGGACCGTATGCTTATATACCTCCCGACGTGGTAAAAAAAAAGGAAATAAATTGCTGTTCAAAAATAACTTATTTGTTACTTTTTTATCAGTATCTCAGTCTTAGGCAACGGACTTCGCTAATCCTAATGAACTATGATACTAGAAAGCAGAAAATGAGAAACACGTTTAAGAGCAATTACTAATGAAAAAGTGAAGAATACTTGTATTATTTTATAGCTCTATAAAAGTATCAAGATTGAATACCACCTATACTTTTCACTTAATTATTCCCAGTGTAAACGGATGTCTTAATTCACCATAAAATTCCCTTCTATGGGTTATTTTTTGTTTATGTGTATTTTGGGCGTTATGCTTAATTAGTAGAGCGTTCGTTATTAAGTTGAAACATTGTTGCCGCCAGTTGCCGACGCGTCGGTCGTGAACACTGTTTGTTTTTATACGCATCCTGTTTTAATTGATTGAATATTAATCTAGTTTTAAAAACTATTCGACGGATTTGTTAGAAAGTAAACAAATCACAATATAACACTATGTTTCTTGTTTTATTTTATGTTAGAGGATACATTTACTAACGAGTTAATCGCGTTGTTTTATGCCTATGTCACTTTGACCTTTAGGAAACAAACGTATAGCCCGATGATATCTAACCAACCACCATTTGCAACTCAAGGTGTTTCACATATATATGTGTAAGTACATTGCAACTTGAGCTCCAAAGACAGCTACCCCTTCCTGGTGATTTTACTCACTCATAGTAATAAAACAATTCTGCGATTTTATAAAAGGTGAAGTATCTTATTCGTCAGTAAGATTGAATCTCATTCAAATATAGTCATGCTAATTAATACAAATTTCTAGCAAAACACATTATATTTTTTAATCAAATATAATATCTGTAGCTAAAAAAATTGCATTGGTTGCTTATCGTGAACATGGACCCCGCTTTATTTTTCTATATAATCTTTCGCAAACACATCGCGTTTTTATTAATAAAAGAGGCTACAAATATAACTGGCGTCAGAAGTATTTGGGTGATATTGCAAGCGCTTATAGGTTGTGGTAACTGCTTACCATTACGCTTGTTCGCTAACCTAGTGGCATAAAGAGTAGAAAGTAATTAAACTATAGGGTTGGAACGTACTACAAAAGCCGAGAATACAAGCGTCAAGTTTGTTGAGGCAAATTGAGCGCGTAGGAGCGGGCACACTCGTATATTGAACTTGAGTTAAGCGCATAACTCCACTTATCTCACCGCTACCGGTTCCACAGCGGCACTGTGTGCTTGTGGACATGATATTTATTGTTTTAATAAATTTCTAAGACACGACTAAATAGTGTAGGTGTCCTTTCTTGACAAGATAAATGACAAGGGCAAAAAAATATCAGATATAAAAAATGGGGCACATAAACTCATTCAATAGTATTTGAACTTGTTTTGAATTTTATTTCTATATGCGATATTAACCTAACTGAAATATCTAGCTTTCCCATTTGGAAGGTTTGACGGCAGCCACTTCATGTCAAAACCAGTATCTTTGCCAAATCATTAGAATTAGACAGTGTGCCCCGCCAATATGTTTGAAAACGAGATAGCGCTAGAAAGAAGGGAACAAAATACGACACAGTTACACAGTTACCGTAGCCTATGAGAACTTGTAACACAAAAAGTATAGCTTGCACTTTGCCAACACCACTTCTAACGCAGGAGTGTATTTTCGACAACGTTCACAGTTGACCCTTTAACAACAAACCTCCCTTTGTTACGTGTTTTCATAGCTAGTCCATTCCTTTATTTTTTAACCAATAAGGTAAGGCTTTGTTGTTATGGTCATTAAACTTTACAGCTTCAAACTTTCGCCACATCTAGTAAAATGTCAAACAATATTACAACAATGAGTTCAAACTATTTCTTGGTTTTCGGGTTTTTTAAGTTGCCAGATGCCAGATTTTGGATTCTCATTTCTTTTTATCTAGCATTTTTATAGTTCCATAAACAAATGTAACAAGCGTACTGCTTTGCTGTTGCCCTGTCTATCCGTCTGTCTCAAGACTGATCTCTTGAAATGGAATAAGTAGACACTTAAATTTTTAAAGTGTATTAAAGTTCAGCAAAAAAAATTAACACTTTATATCTTTTATAGTTATGTTTTGAAAAAAAATCATCAGCCTGCGATAATATCACATAAATACTCATATCGCTTCTTTTTAGTGAAGTTACGAAAACAATAGTACTGGACCCAATGTGCACGAGTTTAACCCACACTTGGCGCAGTGAAATCTAAATACATACTTAGTTTTGTCCGTAAAAAAGTCTTCTGTTTTATAACACTTAAATGCAATTGGTGGACATTATTAAACAAAAGTGAGGACCGCGTTGACTATTATTATATTCAAAGTAATGGTTGGAGTTAACTCTGCCATTATTCAGATTTAAGAGCGAGCTGATATGCGTGAGTCTTTCATGGATTATGTGAAGTAATGGTTAAAGCAAACCCTTTTACAATTTACAATTGAAAGCAAGATGACTCGTGGGAGACTTTCAAGCATTATTTAAAACTAGCTGCGTACCCACGACTTCGTTTGCGCATGTCCCCGTATCCTATGGGAGCCTCTTTTCTTATTTTTTTTCTTTTTCGTATTCATCGTGTCGTGAATGTCGTGATGTTAAATAGGCTATGACCTTCCTCAAGAATTTGGCTATCAAATGCAATTTTTTTTTTCGCCTGGTAGTTTCAGTAGATCTTAGTGAATTGTAATCCCTCCTATAGCTTAGAACTGAAATCATGTTAAAACATTTAAAAATCTTAATACTCACTTAAACTATAGTAAATCCTGCCCCACTTCAGAGCTGTTATTGATGTTGATACGTAAATATACGCAACGCAAGGAATTCTGCCTCTTATATAACTTACAGGAATAAGGTAACGCTTATAGTTGTATCATGATCAATTCCCAGTCGTATCGAAAGTTAATATAGGTATTTACTCGCAATTGGTGGAGGTTTTTTATAACTCTAAGATTAACACTTTCGCCCTGAACTACATTTCATATCTTAATACCTCTTGTGTATTATTGCTATATCTCTTAAAGTCAAAAATGGAACTTGAATCTCAACGGTGGTGGGCATGTCGTTTTCATAACACTAGGATGTCATACGAGACCTGCTTGATAATAATCAGTAAACGCTTGAAACTGAATGGATTCACAACATCACTCACGTATTTTGGTAGAAAACCATAACCTTTCTAACAAGAAAGGAAACGGCAACATCATCGAAAACGAATAAATCTTATAAGATCTTATCCACAATATTCGAGCGGTCCACACTTTCTCACATAGCATCACCTCATCTCAGGTTCCGTCTCGTCCGCGAGATGAGCACCGAGATATTGACTTTTTATTTATTGACATTTTCTAATGTACCTCCAAGGCTATAAATCATTCTGACCCGATACGTAAGCTTCTGATAATACACCTCATTGTTTGGCGTATCCGTAATGGATTATTGATAAAACATGTGGGTGTCCCTAATCTGGTTGTGGTAAATCTAAAGAAAATATATTAAGGTAATGAATGATCATGGTTAGATATTAACTGGACACGATTTATTGAGGTCTAAGGAACAAATCTACGGTACTTAATATCGTCTATAACGTCTGTACTATACGGACACTAAGGTGGCTATCAAGTGAACGGCCTGGCTGACAGTAAACTGCCTATAAGACGTTGGTTTTCTATATTTGCAATACCAGGAGTCCGTAACACTCGTCCGTAAAACCTCTTTATGCCTTTTTTCAAGAACTCCATGTGTCTTGCGCAAACCTCAGCAGGTAGTTCATTGCACAACTTAAGAGATCTTGGAAGAAAAGTTTTCTCAAACAGCACCATTGAGATCCCTGTGTATGAAAGTCACCGCCGTCGATGAGCGTTGCCGTTGTAAAAGTTGCTATTATATCAAACAACTCCTCGGAACATAACCCATTATATGATTGAAGCGTGAAGAAGCACCTTGCGGGCCAGCATGGTAGCGTCAACTGACAGGACACCGTAGTCCTTTGTCAGTTGCCGCTGCGATTTGGGCTCCACTTTTCGCTTACCAACAGGCAAAGAGGAGCCACTATGCTGAGCCAATATAAAAAAAAAAAAAAAAGATTGGTAGAACAAACAGAGGGCAAAGTTTTAGAGGACAAGTCCTTCTAATAACATTTTAATCACTGTGTCTCTGCTATCTATAATATGATTTTTAAGTTGCTTTTCTATCATGTGTTCTAGAGCTTTTGGTCTTCTTCTTCCATCATCATATCAATAGATTCCAATTCAGCAAATTTGTCCAATAAGTCACACATAACGCGACCGTTCTATGCTTCAACATGAAAAAGGAACGACACCATAGATTAACATTTAATTAAACCCAGACTCTGTTTAAGCACCTGTAAAATGCAGTAACATATGATGCTGCATGGTGTGCACGATATACTCATTTCCAATTGTAAAGTTTCTACACTTTTATCTTTACTTTTCCTTAACGACTCATGTATGAATGTACTCCAGACGTTTCATATATAAATAATCCTTATTAATAGTACCAAATCATCTATAAAAAATATTGTGAATTATAAATTCAGAGATTTATTTAAGTTTATTGTAGTAAATCTAAATATTTTTAATTTTTCTTCGTATTTATAATGAATAATACATTATTTGTACTACGAATATGCCTTATTTTTAACAATGAGAAATAACTTAAGGTTAGTTCATATATTTCTAATATACTAATATTTGTACATAATTGCAATTAGACAACGTGCATAAAGCTCTCCTTATATTTACATAGACCTTAATATGTAAAGGCGGTAACGTGCAAGAATTTTTGCATGTCGTCCTGATATTATGTTCCACTTTGAGTGAGACGTTTTTTTTTTGTAAAGTCCCACTTTGTTTGAAATTTGTTTATATCTACCTGGATTCTACTGCAAAAACAGAAGCCAAAACAGCCTTTTTAATTTTTTTTTTACTTATGTAGGTACTTGTTGCGCATGTAACAAACAAAAATTTTTAAACGCATTGTGATAATAGTTAGTAGCTTATCTCTGTCAACATTTATATCTTTTTATCTCAGTAGTATATAGAATTGCTACATAAAACTAGAAAAACCAAACTCCAGGCGAGTGAACCTGTAATTAATAACAAATATAATGCTAATAGTGTTAAAACTACAACATGGTCCCTGGTCTTAATATAAAAGATCTTTTTCCTATAGCATATATGATACATAGAAAGAAGCACAAGATACTGTAAGAAAACATTTATCACTGTAACTTGCCGGTTTCTCTAGATTAGCCCACCGACATTTAAAGCCGATTTGTATTTTTATTTTTTCTTTAACACAAAAAGGTTAAAGGTGGGAATTTGTCTTTAGGAGAAATTAATCTACGATAAAAATAAAATGACGAATCATTGAATTTATCACGGAAATTTGTTAAATAGTTTTTGGTATTAGTGAATGTCGTATAACAGTATTGAATATATATCTTGATTGATTATACACACGATTGAAATGATAATGAAGTAAAAAATCGTTCGTCGTACTTATAAGATGAAAATATAAATTAATACTAAGTATATTTTGAGTTAGAACACAAATGCACAAATCTTAGATTCTCTGATTAACTTTATACAAAAACATGTATTTTCGTTTCGTTTTTAGCAGAATGAACCAGTAAATATTGTCTAATATATAATATAAGTAGCCAATAAAATAACAATTTGCATTGCAAAAGCTATAACTGATCACAAATCGATAAACTGAAGTCATTTATTTGCGACTACAACCTGTTTGTCACCCGTTGGACAACTAGACTTACCATAACTTAATAAATCGCGATACGATATCAAATTTCAGAAGCATAAAGTAGCTACTTTTTCTGAGAAGCAAATTATATAGATTTTTAGTTTTTGCAAGATTAATTTAGTCAATTAAATACTAGTTTGGTTTTTGCAGCAATATCCGCCACCAGTTATAGGCATAATCAACTAAAATGATGCGCACACGACTATTGCATGAGAATCGGATAGCGGATTTTTTTCTATTGATATCGGCGACATACAAGTATACCTGCGATCCAGCTGATGTATAGTGATTGCATATGAACGCTTACATCACGCGCATTACTATTCCTGCTGCTAACATAGTTACTTACTGTTTCACTCTAGGAATATAATAACCCTCGAAGAAGTTGTTATTCGGTGGCTATTTTCTGTAAGATGATGGTATTTACCCAGTCAGCCGCTTTAAAGCGTGCTACCTCTTTTACGTCATCTTGACGACTGCTATTTTTCAATAGAAAACAGCCGTACTAGGGCTTAACGTGCCGCCCGAAATTGGAGACAATTAAACCCATCATAGACAAGTTCCGTTCGACGTTGCTTAACTTGCCTGTTCGATTAGACTGACTTGCGCATCAATACTATCGAGCTTCTTTAATAAAAAATACACATTACGACTTGAAAAATTCCACAGAATTCTCAATTTGAAAAGCAGAACAAAAATTAATAACGGCGAGGCTGGTTAGAATCCAATATTGCCGAGTCGCAAGGGCGAAGTTTAAACCGAAGTCGGCCGAACTCATCGTAGATTTCCCTGAAGCAATTATCGAAACAATAAACCTAAAATTGCAGCGTCCTGTAACGGGCTCGGTCAACGATCCACGACTTTCCACCAATTATGCGACTTCCCGACCTACTTTGCAGAATGGTATTCATTAAGAGCCATTCAACTTATCACAATATGACTATTAGAGTTTCATTCAATTTTTAATTAATCACGAGACGACACCCTCAAGGTAAAATAAAATATTGCGGTGCAACATTACAGAGCGACCACTGAGTGGTTTCCCCGAAGGAACTCTTTGATGTTCCCTTTTATTGCTAGAATTGCGGACTATTTACGTCCAATTTTATAGGAATTTATGTGCGAAGCTGGTTACCAGTGAAGAAGCCAAATGTCAAAGACAAATGGAAATAATAAACGTGACGAAACATGTTGCAAATGAAAGGAGGATTGTATTCCCAGTATTATATCATGAATTGTGTAACATAGCATCAAAAGCAAATCATAAATCATTTGACTTATAAGGCGCATATTAATAAAATATAATTTTACGATTCATTAAGATACTTATCGCTGAAAAAGTATACATTTATGTAAAATGCCAATGTGACTGAGCTTAATTACACTACTTTATATGATAAGATTACTATTACTTTTAGAATTATAGACATTTACACGCACCGGATGCATACAAATAAATCTCTATCAAAAGTAATGTTCGACACATACAAATGGCTTATATTTTATAGAAAACCACAGCAAAATCTGTTCAAGGGTAGCCAACTTCCTAGTAGTTAATAAGATTACCAAGACATACTATATTATGTTATCAGTAGTGGTGGCTAGACAAGTATTCCCAGAAACCATAAAGCAAAGAGGTATGAGTGAGGTCACTAGTAAGCTCCTAACGAGTTGCTGTGTCAGCAGCAGACAAGGCATCGCGCGAGTGATACTTAATTATTACAGGCGTTCATAGGCTACGGTAACCGCTTTACATCAGGTGGATCGTATGCTTGTGTGACTCTCGACGTTGTATAAAAAAAAAAATAACAACCATTATTTGTTAAAGAAACAAACTAAATTTGGTTACTTTGTCATATGTACTTGTTTAAATCACAGATACGATTTCAATAGTCCCCGATGTAGAAAATACGATAATCCAAGAATGTAAATTAAGTTTTCAATTTCATTCCACAAGGTAACAATTTCGATGTAAAATTGGTGGGTGCAGATGTTCATGAGGAAATAACTTACGTGGGCTGGAATGAACTTTAAATCTTCGCCGGCTGGATGGGCCCGCGCCAAGAATTGAATTTGCTCATACCCACACAGTAGTGTCTTATGTGAATTCCACTTCTAGATCCAGATATTACGTTTGCATTTTAGTTTTCTTGTAAATGCTCTATGGCAATAACGTTTCTTTAATTTGATGATTGTGAATATGCAATTTGATCTGACCTGCTTTGTGTGCTTCTGCCACCAATTAGTTCATGCGGCCTAGTGGTGGTGGTGGTGGGGGCATGCAGATTCTGTTCCAGATGGCGGACGACCGCAGCAGCCGAGGCAGAGACTACCGGAGCAGCCATGGCAGCGTAGGCATGTTGCACTTACTAACAGTAGTGGGTGGGTGTCGGCCGGCGCTAGGCCGCATGAACTAATTGCTGGCGGAAGCACACAAAGCAGGTTAGATCAAATTGCATGTAAATTTGACTTTCGCAAAATAATGCCTGAATCTATTAACGATTGTGAATATGTCAATCGGTCAATCAGTGACAACTGCAAAAACGATTGTTCACAAAATTATGTTCATAAAACGATTGTCAATAAAACTTAGCAGCGTATATAAAGCAGTTCGCCGGAAAAGGTTTAAACTAAGCATTAAGGAACAATTTGAAATTATAAAGCATAAAAATGCAAAAATTTCTCTTACGAACAAACCGACAGACCTAAGAATTTCTCCTCTATAAAATATCTTCATTCACCCCTTCCTCCCCCTGCTCCAACTGAATAAATGAGACGGCAATGGATTTTCATTCATAATATACTATTTTCTATAGCGCCTTAGGACGCCTCCTGGAGAGGCAAAACCCGTATCGCAGAAACGACTAGAGCGGCCAGTGTAGATGATTTTTCCAGTTAGTAGACAACCTTAAGATGTTAAGTGGTCACAAATACTCAGACTGTAGTTACTCATCAATTTACAACAGCATAGGTGTTATTATGACAGATATAACATGGATTGGTGTTTTTTTTTTTTTTTTTTTTTTTTTTTAATTTTATTTAAATCTTACACCCCTGCCGTGGGCAAGGCACTTTTTGCACAATATAAATAGTTTTGTTCACATTTTAAAAGTCACTATACAATATAAATAAACACATTCATACATCACACTCGCTTTCATATTCCACAAATCATTCTTACATTCATCATCTTTCAGTTTAATTTCCAAAAATAATTTTTTGATTTGCCCGTTTTAGAACGCCGGTGAAATATCTTAATATGTTTCCAACTTCCCTCCCCATACTGCATCAGTCCAGACACGGGCGACAGCGAGCTTCACAGCTCCACCTAGCCACCGCGATCCCATCGGCTATACAATATATAGCCGAGGTATACAGCATTAGTCCTAGGCGGAGCTGTTCTGCTTGTTACGATCTATAGTAGCCGTGGCTAGACTGACGCAGTATTTTAAAAATTTTGTTCTACGTTTCCCCACCACTATTTCGGAGACCGTTGATTCGGTGACCCGCAATCCCAACTCCTGCTCCAAATCATACCTCTGTTTGGAGAATGCGGGACACCGAAACAATATGTGCTGCACTGTCTGGTCCACGCCGGGCTCGCAGAAGCAGGATGGGTCATCCGCGCACTTGAACCTGTGCAAGTACGCGGAGAACCCACCATGCCCCGAGAGGACCTGCGTGGTGATGCTCGACGGCACCATTTTGCCCACGATACCGTACGCCTCCGCCGCACTCGGGAAGAACAGCTTCGTCGTCGAAGCTGTTGTTCCCGATTTGTATCTCCTGTCCCATTCGTCAATGGTCCCCTTACGGATCATACCTTTGACGAATGAGACAGGGCAGCGGTCGTAGTCTGGCCGCCTCCGCAACTCCGCACTGGGGAGTGCGGCGCTCCTGGTGAGTTCATCGGCACGTTCGTTCCCCTCCAACCCCGCGTGTGCTTTGATCCAGAACAGCGAGACGCTCTTACCCTGGCTTTTGCTCAGTTTAAGAGCGTCCCGTGTTTGCACCGCCAGGGGATGGGGGGACTCGACGTTCGCCACCGCCTGGAGCGCCGCCATGGAGTCGCTGAAGATGCCAATACTGGGTCCATCGCAGCTCAAAGCGCACTCGGCCGCCGTGCAGATAGCCAGGAGTTCCGCCTGGTAGACGGTACAGTAGGACGACAAAGCAAGCCTGAGGGCCTTGGTTTCGGCGTCGCCGTTCCATATGGATACAGCGGCGCCAACCCGGCCCCCAATCTTGCTGCCGTCCGTAAACATTCGCAGGGCAAAGTTGGAGTGTGCCCTGCATTGTTCCTCGTCCACCAGGCTGCCGAACTCCAAGCTATCTAGCTCCGCGGGATGCGGGGCCTCGATCTTCGAGGCCATCCGCTCGATCTCCCTGTCCCCGAGCAGCGGATGGGGTAGCCCCCTCTTGGCCTCGTACAAAGAGGCGACCTCGCGCACTCTGAGGTCAAGAGGCAGCACCCCGGCCAGCAGCAGTGCGGAGTTCAGGGAGACCGTGCGGTAGGCTCTGCAGATCTTCTACGCGAAGCCCCGCTGTACGCTGTTGAGCTGTTTCTGGATGCCCAGCTTATTGACCGCTGGAGCCCATGCGGCGGCAGCGTACAATATCGTAGGTTCCACTACGGCTGAATATATGATCTTCACTACTTCAGGGTTGAGACCCCAACTGACGCGGGCCGTACGCGCAAGGCGCCCGTATATGGCCACTGCCCTTTTACATACAGTAGCCACGTGCGCGTTGAACGTCAGACCCGCGTCAATCGTCAACCCCAGCAGTTTGATCTGCCGAGACATGCCAATGTCTATCCCGCCCATGGTAAGGCGCGGAGTGTCATACCTAAGTTTGCGCGTGACCAGCATAGCGCTGGTCTTATGCGGCGCAAACTTCAACCGGTTTTTGACACCCCACGCCCTCACATGCTCGAGAGCGGCATTGGCCTGTCTCTCTATATCCAGCGCAGTGTTGCCGTCGAACATCAGCACGACGTCATCGGCGAAGGCCTGACAGTGCACCCCCGCAAGGTCGAGTTGCTGCAGAAGAGGATCCAATAGGAGGTTCCACAAAATCGGTCCTCCTATGGACCCTTGGACGCACCCTTTGGTGGTGGACCGCAAGGTTTCCCCCCCGGCGTACCTAACTCTGACCGTCCTATCGCTGAGATAGCTGTCGATCACTCTCCTCAAGCCCAGAGGACAATTTTCCTCAGCCAGTCGTAGTTTGATTGCCGGCCACCAGGCGTTGTCGAAGGCTCCCTCTATATCCAGCGAGACGAGAGTGAGCATTCTCCTCTCGTCAAGCTTGGCGCGGATGTGCTGCACCAGGTTATAGAGGGAGTCTTCGGTGCCCCTTTGTGGCATAAACCCGTACTGGCGAGTACTAATCCTCGGTAGAATGTGGTGCTTGAGGCGAGCGATCAGCATTTTCTCGTACACCTTGCCCAAGACAGGCAAAAGCCCAATCGGCCTGTACGATTTGGGCAAGGTGTACGAGTCTTTGCCTGGTTTCCGAAGGACAATTACGAGGGCCCCCTTCCACAGCCGAGGAAAGTAGCGGAGGGTTCGACATTTATTGAGAAGGGCCAGGAAGAACTCAGGGTCACCGTTGATGGCCCGAGCGCAAATGTCAGGCGTGAGGCCGTCGGCACCGGGAGCCTTCTTCGGGTTGAACGACGATACAGCCGCTATGAGCTCCCTCATGGTAAACGGCGGGTCATGATCATCATCGACCCGCTCGTTTACCTCGCGGGCCTTCTTTCTCATTTCGCGGTGATCTGTATCGTCGTCCAACTCGCTGTCGGCAGGATAGAACGTATCCGCCAACAGCTCGAGGGACTCCCTGTGATCCAACGGCCTCCCGCCCTCCTGGAGGAGTACATCCTCCTTGCGCTCGGTTGCCCTCCCAATGACCCTATATATACCTTCCCAGACGCCTTCTCTGTCTTGCCTCCCGCAAAATTTCCTCCAGCTGTCTGTCTGGGCATCCCGCACTGCGGCCTCGTATTTGCCCTTCTGTTCGAGGTACGAACTGACCACCATTTGTCTCCGGTCCGGCGCTGCGTTTCGGATTCTGCGTCGCTTGGTGTTGGTTTGCCTCTTCAGCTCCTCGAGTTCCTCCGACCACCACGGCAATCTAAATGAATCCCCGCCTTTGAGTTTGGGCATCGCTGCCTGGCAGGCCTCGGCTATGGCTCGGGTATACCCGTCCACGATTACCTCCAGGTCCTCCCACACCTGGACCGCCTCAACGCTCTCCACGTTCAGGCGGTCCCTCCGCATGATTGCTGCCAGTTTCTCACGAAACTGACACCAATCCGCTTTCCTGGTGTTGAAGATCCTGGTGGTCCTCGCCACGGATACCCCTTTCGCCCGTGCCAAGTTGATTTCAAATAGAATGCCGTTGTGGTCAGAGGACGTTAGGGCCTCGGAGACGCGCCAGCCATCCACCAGGCTCAGCATATCCTCAGAGCAGGCCGTCACGTCGACATGGCTGCTGTACCTCTTCCCGCCTCGAACGGTATCGAATGTCGGGACGTCCCCCGAATTAAGTATCTGGAGGCCCAGCTCCCCTAAGGCTCCAGTCATCATCTCCCCCCTGGAGTCCTCTTGGGAGCTGCCCCACCAGAAACTCTTCGCGTTGGCGTCCCCGCCTATGACCAACCTTCCAGGTCCGGTTTCCCGCTCATCCTGTCTAAGCTGCTCCAGGTATGGCTCCATGGGTTTGTCAGGTTCGAAGTAGTAGGAGACCAGTGTAATCTTCCAGGCACTAGTCCGGATCCCCACCACAACGATGTTGTTTGTGGTGAGTTGTGGGTACTGTACGACATCAAGTTCGTGATCGAAGACGGCTATTGCCGCCTTCACAGTACCCTCTCCGTTCCCCAGTGCCTGGAAGACTCTCACTCCACGATAGTCTCTTACGCTTCCAACCCGACCCACATAGGGCTCCTGTAGCAGTGCGACAGATATTTTGCGCTCCTTTGCCGCCAGCAGCAATTCGTGCGTTGCTAGCTGGCTTCTCTGTAGATTGGCCTGAGCCATTCGATACTGGCGGGTGGTCCCCGAGGCAATCTCAGCAATAGGCGACAGAGGCCCGCGCCAACCCGTCCCACTTCTTTCTTACCGGGCAATCGCCGCTGAACGCGTTGTGTTTCGCGTTCAGCAGCTTTGCCCGGGTGCAATTCTTGCATGCTGGCGTCCCCCCCGCCCTGGCGTCCGCGCACTCCGCCTTGAGGTGCGGGCCACCGCAGTGGCTACACAGGTACCACCATGTCCGAACCCCAAGCAGCGTGTGCACTGGACGAGGGGCGTCTGGTCCTCCACGACGCACCTCTGGAGGTCGATACGCAGCTTTTGCTCCGCTATCGACCTCCTCCAGATCACGGGGGAGACGCTCAGCACGACGTGGCGGTTGTGCGGGTTTCGCGCCTTCCTACTATATTTGACAGCGACGCGGTCCTCCCCGCCGTCGAGGCCCCGAAAGACGTCCCGGTTCTGGTTGTGAAGGGCGCGTATGAGCTCTGCATCGCTGTGGATGCTCAACACGTCCCTCACCACCAGAAGCGGGTCCTTGTTCTTCGCGTCCTCGACGACCAGGCCGCTCCCCGTCGCTGCCAATCTCTCCCTAATCTTTCTTCTCTCCCCTTCATCCCTACATCCCACTATAACCCTGCGGTCCTTCACCTTCCGCACCCGCTCGACCTTAACCCATCCCTCCTTGGCATCGACAGCTTCCCTAATTTTTTGGAGCACCTCGTCCCCAGTCTCTGTTTCGACGGTCGAGGAGACGACTACGGAGTGAAGTGCGGCCGGCTCCACGTCCCGTTTCGCGGTCTGGCCCGCCGCCACGACACTTGCGTATGTCGCCCCCTCGATCGCCTTCTCTTGTTTTATTAGCTTCTCTCTTATCTCTTCTAGTATCTTATTGTTTTGGACGAGGAGCTCCGTATTTTTTCCTAATTTATCCAAAATATCCCTGTCTTGCGCCCCGTTGTCCATCCCCGAGGGTTTGACAGCGTTAGCGACGGATGCCACGACCGATGTCGAAGCATCCCCCGCCAACCCCGCCCCTTTCCTGCCGCCCGCCAAGTCGGCCTCCGCTTCCTTCACCAGTTGGTAGAGGCGGTCCAGAGCCTGCAGCACATCCTGTTTAATGTCCGTCTTCAGATTTCTCATGGATTGGTGTTAAGGAGGGGCGTTACATCGGTGACCACCGGTGGAAATCTTTGGGGAGATTGTTCCGATGTATAAGAAGAAACTACTTGCAGGTGTACTTATAGTAGGTTACTTGTGTATGCACATTACATCAGTGATGGTTCAGCAGATATAGAACCGACAGTTTCTGGTTCGAATGCTGGTGTGGGTAATGTGGATATATTTGTCCCCTCTTAACCGGCGGTGAAGAAAATCATCGTGAGGAAACCCGTATGTCCAAGAAATTATATTTCAGAAAACGTGTGACCTAACCTAAGAAATATCTGGTTTTCCCCGTGGGTTATGGTCTGACGGGAATCGCTCTATGTAAAAAATTGCATCTTTGCCAATTCTTCACCCTTAGTAGGCGACCCCGCCAATCCTAATCGATTAGGAAACAGTATAACGCTACGAAGAAGAAAAAGAAATCACGTGTAAGCAAATTATATACATATTCATTTTACCGTGTAGTATAAACATAAACACTCGCCTCTTACAAGTCATTAATGCTTATTAATTTTAAATCTCTTGATAACACTAAAATGCCTAAGGCTAAGAAGCAAGCTGCATTCTGCATTTAAAGAACCACACCGACCAGTGTGTATATTACACGACTCCTTTATTAAATAAAAGTACTGCATCTACATTTGAAACTTTGTATGTACTAATTAAGCTCTCTTGAACACATAGAATCTTAAATTTCATACACACCATAAAGTTATGAATTTATTAAAGTATGAAAAGTGTCAATTTCATTATTGACTCGCACATCAAAATTATAGAATTACTTCTAAATAAATATGTTTGTAACGTGACATAGAAAGTTTTGGTATAAAAATTCAAAAATACATCATCATGTAGGTTAAAAAGTACGGCACAAAACCGGATTTAGCTACTTTTTCACGTTTACGTTTCTTCAGCCTTTAGTGTATCCGGTGCTACCAATAAAAGAGTTGAAATTTAACATGCGGGTATTTCCATAGCAGTCCATTTAAATATATTAAAGAATAAGAAGCAAGAATGAGTAACTATCATCAATTTTGACGAGCTTTGACGAGCTCGGTGGCGCAGTGGTGAAACGCGCTGTTACGCTACTTTGACACCAACGCTCGTGGGTTCGATTCCCACACAGTACAAACATTTGTGTGCATGAACATGTCTGTTTGTATTGGTCTGGGTATTTTCTATGTATAATAAGTATTTACGTATGTTTATCAGTTGTCTAGTACCCATAACACAAGCTTCGCTTACTTTGGGGCTAAGTGGCGCTGTGTAATTTGTCCGACAATATTTATTTATTATTATTTATATAAGAACCGACTTGTTACTTTCGCTATAGAAATAATTAGATTATTACGTAATTGAAGCATTTCAATTATGAGTAAAATACGTCAATAAGTAGTATTTTTCCCTGTTGGAAATTACGTTACCATTTTGTAAATCCCAATGATAAGACACAAAACACATTTTAAATCATGATAAATTAAATACAACCAGACATTTCTGTATATCCGAGTAACATAGCCACAAGCTAGTCGCAGCTTGATATAAGTACTCTCTCTATTCACTAGAGAGGATGTTAATTAAGCCTCTGAAAGCATTAGTAAAAAGAGCCTTGTGAATAGACTTCGTGCAATATGAAGCGAGGCTGTGTTTAAAATTGATGAAGCACGTTTTAGTAGGTGTATTCATATGATTTTGCAACTCGTGACTAGTTAGCCACAAAAATTTAACAAATAAATAGTAAAAAAATATAGGTACGTAATACTTTAATCATAGACATAGCTTTAATATTTAAAATACTCTTTTTTTTATATACTACGTCAGGAGGCATACAAGCATACGGCCCACTTGATGTAAAGCGGGTACTGTAGCCTATTAACGCTTGCGATATAAGTATTACTCGCGCGATGCCTCCTCTGCTGCTTACACAGCAAACTCCTTAGGAGCTTACTGGTGACCTCACTCATACGCAGGAACACAACAACTCTCTAGGGAGTTGTTACTTGGCTGCGGTTTTCTGTGAGGTTGAGGTACTTCCCCAGACGGGCTGCTTTGATGCGCCCTACCTCTCTTAAAACATCCAGACCAAGACAAACAGACATGTTCATGCATACAAATGTTTGCCTTGTGTGGGAATCGAACCCACGAACATTGGTGTCAAAGTCGTGTCATTCCCGATTAAGCCAGAATATTAGCCGCTGTCCACGGCTACGCCTGCGTGGAGTTCAGTAAATGAACCTAAGTCGTATCCATATTTTTATCTGTATAAGTGGCAAATTTCTTGTAAATGCATTAGGCTATTTGGATGTTTTTTTATTGGTGATAAATACAAAAACAATAAATTACTTTATGTTATAGTACCTAAGCCGATAAGTGCCGTGAACTAGCCATAACTGCGCATTCTACTTTACCTCCCGACCTGTAGCAGTGTATTCACCGCTACAGGTCGGGGGGTAAAGTGGTTACTATGTAAGATCACTCTCATCGGTTTTCATAGGTCATTTCCTGCATGGTGATAAGGTTTACCAAGAAACTACAGCACGGGGTTTCTGAAAAACGATGTAGCGTAAAAAGTAGCTGGAATCTAGGAAAGCTAGCTTTAAATTCAACAATCTACTTACAAAAGCACATAGGTATTTAAAATTGATTATGTAAGTCAATTAAGTTCTTATAATGTTATTGCGGTTATTATTAAGAATTTGTTCTATATGGGATTGAATGTATCCAAGCCATCAACAAAGTAATTACATGTTCTGAAATAACAAAGTTTCGCCAGAAATAAATCAAAGGATCATTTTCTAAATTAGTTCTTTGTAGATATCTTTAAGTTTACATATAGCATAATGGCAAATATTATTATTCCTTAAAAGTAAAAGTACTGGGCACATTGAGTTAGAAAATCTATGATCGATTAAAGACTCCGAGTTTTAACTTTACTAATAAGTTTTCCAGTGAGTACATAAACCAATCCAAAGTAATCCTCAAAGATAAATGAACAAGATCCATATACTCGGAATCAGAACTAAAATGAAAATTGAAGCTACGAAATGAAAGGCAAGAGTTAATTATGATCCTAAAATAACATTTCGTTTTGGATCCAGATAAATTGGTTTCACTTGTCCCGAACGTAAGTTGTTCATTAGCGTTTAAATAAATTCATTAATAAACCTAGCAAGAGACAAGCAGTCAACGCTGGAATCTATAAATCAAATAGTGAGGGAGTGTCAGAGACAAAAGGACGATACCATGACTTCACGGTTGTACACATTACCATAGAGAATATCTTACAAGTTGGCAAACATCCATATGTGTAATAAAATACTTTGTCACATCACAAGGACCTATCTTGTATTTAGGATTTCATCAAAAATGTGTTTTATTTTGGTGATGTGCAATAAAATAATAATAATTAAAACGTAAATGGGTATAGTGATACACCAATTGGAATGTAGTTATATATCTATCATTTTTACAGATTCACACCTGTTACAAATATAACACACAATCTAAAAGTATGTAATTTACCAAATTATTTAATAGTACGTTTTAATATTTTTGAATATTATAAAGGAGTGATTATAACGAAATTGGCTAAACATGTCGGACGAACTAATATGTACTTACTAAGAAATTGTAAATTTATCTTAAGTTGTGGAGCTTCCATCAAATATTACACGTTTTGTAAGAGTAACCCACTCTACAAAGTTAGTTCGACGCTCGTGACAGCTGTGAGTTCATAAATTTCACTCCATAGCCAAATGCGGTTCCCACAAAGATCTTTCTTCACATTCGATTTGGAACGCACATTAATCTAGGTAACGGTCGCATATACAACATGAACGCACGCCTTCACATCTTCACCTATTGTTACTTGTGTCGCATTGACAACTTTATTCATTTCCCTTTGTAATTCTTTTACTGATTGGATGACGTCATTGCTATTTCGATTGAGTACTGAGAAAGTCATAATGACAGTCTACGCTTATAGAACTAGAGATCGGTTTCTTGGCGTGACGTATCTTGGCTGTAAAGATAAAGTTTCTATCTATTAGTAACAGGTGTTGTCTTTTGCTATTTTCATCATCATTATTAGCCTATTCCATTATTAGAAATGTAACTATCAATCTGAATCTATATGTACAGCCGTACTGCAAAATCGCGTCTACAAAGAAACATTTGCCTACTTTGAGGAACAATGCCTTATGGAAACACCGGGAGTACTATTCCCTTCATTGCTCGGTATGTGACTTTGAACATTTGTACCAACATGAGGACTTTAGAATTCACAACAGTACAGTATCTCTGCACCGTAGGTGCATATAATAAGAGGGGCGCATTTATGGAAGACTTTTGCATTGTGATTTGATCAAACGTATGATAGTCTGTAAAAGCCCTGGTCACAGAGAGCGTTATAACTGTATCGTATTGGCAATTAATCTCGTGCATAAGGTTTTGGATCAAAGAGTACGGCAAACAAGGTTTATAAGTATTGTTGATTTACCATTTTAGGGAATGTTTGTAATTGTTTTAAAAGTCCCTATCTCTTTGTGTATGTGGTCGTACCTTTATGTCTTTTTGACATTTCGGTGATGTGTGTATGTGTACGTAGGTATGTAAACAAAAAAGTATGCTTAATTTTTTGAGTGACCTCCTGGTACAACTATATTTTTTACAGTGGATGTATGCAAGTGCCTTGATTAGATTTTTAGCTTAAACAGTATCTCTGTAGTAGTTCAAAAACATCTTTACACATTAAAATGGGAAGTCTGGAATGTCAGGTTGGCAATAATCAGAACCTCGTCCAGTTTTGTTTTTGGTTCCACTGAACGACCCATGATATATGACATAGTTGACATAAATAATACTTTTAACCGACTTTGAAAAGAAAAGGTGGTCAATTCGAATTTTTATTATTTTATATTTTCGCCAAATATGAAAAAAAAAATATTTATTAAAAAAAATACTCCTATTTAGTCGAAAATAAATTTGTTGACGTTATCTCTTCAATCAAGTTAGTTTCTAGGGCTTTTAATTATTTTATACATTGTCATGGCCATTTCGTTATGACACTTAGAAACCGATTTCCTCTGCTCAAAATACTCGTATGTGATGAAACTTTGCTGCTACTGCTGTTATTACTTCATTAGTTATTAATTCAAAATAATTCATAAATTGATAATTACCCTTTGAGCAAATTCAACAAACCAAAGCAGCCCAATTCTGAAAAGTTGTTTTTGCTGCGTTATTGTATTTAACCCTCGCAAAAGTAGAATCCTCACAAATAGTTGTTGACTGGCGGACTTGTATCCATTGAGAGGTTAACTTCACCTTTGTACTACTTTCGTTTTTTTATTAAGCTATTGCATAGCTTTTATCGCGGGCTTTGCGGCGACCGAATCAAGAAATTCCGTAACGAAAATAAAACCTAACACCTCCCACTCCGCCTACCGTGTAGCTCGTTTTTGTTTTTCACAATCATCAGATGATGATGATGATCCGTCGGGTGGCAAACAAGTAAGAAAATTGGTAGAAGATTTTTTTTTTCATAATCATCAGATGATGATGATGATCGGTCGGGTGGTAAACAAGTGTTCAGCCTGCCTGATGTGAAACTGTTACACAGCCTATGGACACTTTTAAACTCCGTCGGGTGGCAAATTCGTTGGAAAGTAACGTCACTCACTCGTACGAACGCAACATCTGTCCAGCGAATTGTTATGTGGCTGCAGTTTTCCGTGAGGTAGTAATGTCACTCACTCGCCTGAACACGACAACCGCCCAGGGAATTGTTATTTGGCTGCAGTTGCCTGTGAGGAGGTAACGTCACTCACTCGCATGAATACAACAATCCTCCAGGGAATTGTTATTCGGCTGCAGTTATGAGCATATTTTTCGTGAGGTAGTAACGTCACTCACTAGCCTGAACACAACAACCGTCCAGGGAATTGTTATTTGGCTGCAGTATTCCGTGAGGTAGTAACGTCACTCACTCGACTGAACACAACAACCGTCCAGGGAATTGTTATTTGGCTGCAGTTGCCTGTGAGGCGATAACGTCACTCACTCGTATGAACACAACAATCCTCCAGGGAATTGTTATTCGGCTGCAGTTTTGAGCATATTTTTCGTGAGGTAGTAACGTCACTCACTCGCATGAACACAACAACCGTCCAGGGAATTGTTATTTGGCTGCAGTATTCCGTGAGCTAGTAACGTCACTCACTCGACTGAACACAACAACCGTCCAGGGAATTGTTATTTGGCTACAGTTGCCTGTGAGGCGATAACGTCACTCACTCGCATGAACACAACAATCCTCCAGGGAATTGTTATTCGGCTGCAGTTTTGAGCATATTTTCCGTGAGGTAGTAACGTCACTCACTCGCATGAACACAGCTTCCCTCCAGGGATTTGTTATTTAAAAAATAATTATAATTGCGTAAGTTGATAAAAAAAAATGCTATGCAATAGCTTTACCGCGGCAGTCCCCGAGTGCCACACGTTTTATTTTGTACGATACACATCTGCCCTAATCATTTAATATTCTTAGTTCTTCATGCTAGGGCACCTGTAAGTATAAAGGAGTTTAGAAATAACCTATGGAGACACAATGCCGCCGCTGTTGCATAGTGATTCAACGCTATGGATCGTGTGGTAAAGTAGAACGCGATACTCTTATTGGCTAGTTAAGTTAGTTTAAAGGATCAATTGGTTATGTCATTGATTAAAATATCCTCCTTTTGTTTAGTAGACTAGAGTAACTGACATATTTAGAAGTTGAAATACAATATTTTTATGAGCGCGGTGTGTTTTTATGCGCTATCAAGTGCTTTATTGGTTTATACACGCGAGAGAATCAAGATCTCTAAGACGTGGTCCTTTATACATCTCACCCGCTTCTCTAACATTTATGTCTTACGTGTATGCTCGCCGGTTTTATCAGACGCCTTCTTACAAAACATCACATTCTGATTAAACACGACCAATGTCGTTGTGGTAGCATACAATCTAAATCCTCCGATTGGCGTTGTATATATGTAGTAAAGTTATTACATACGAACATATACCTACAATAATCCAATACAACGATAGCTCAATGATTAAAACCAACCAAACCACCTTATTATATTATGTATACCCTTAAGAGAGGTAGGGCGCATCAAAGCAGCCCGCCTTGGGAAGTACCTCCACGTCACAAAAACAACGCAGACAAATAACTCCCTAGTGGGTTGTAGTGTTCCTGTGTGTGAGTGAGGTCTTCAGTAAGCTCCTAAGGAGTTGCTGTGTTAACAGCAGAGATGGCATCGCGCGAGTAATACTTAATTTATAGGCTACGGCAACCACTTTACATCAGGTGGGCCGGAAGCTTGTATGCACCCCAACATATAAAAATACAAAAACGCTATTAACCAACTTGTCTTGAATCCTGGTGTGAGCATATGCATGATGACAAAATTAGTGTTTTGGAATTTATTACATTTGTAGTTATCGGCGCCTTGCTCGGCAATGAAGTAAAACGGAATAAGTTCACGAGAAAACCCGTACATCCATGAAATTATATTTCGAAAATACGTGTTTAGAAACACGTTTTAAAGAAAGATTTGATATACCTTCTGGGTTTGTGAACGTCTAACGGCAGTCATTCCATATTGAAATTACTATATTTCCCACATACTTAGGGTTAGGTGGCTGCGTTAGTAAGTGTAAGAGATGGAATGATGCCAGGAAGAAGTAAGAAACAGTCTGGCTCTATCCTCCAATTTTGTATCAATCGATACCCATAAATAAATAATAGAAGTTTCTTCCCGCGCTTTTGACAAGTGACATTGTTGTTATACTTGAAATTTTTACAATTCAGTATAAAATTAGTTTTGTGTGACAATTTTGATAGTATTTTGTAACATAAGTGCTAGTGAAATTATACAGTAATGAAAAAACTCAAATATAACACGTTTATGTACTTTTTGGAAGACGTGAATAAGTTCATCAAGAACACCTTGTAAAAATCACTATCGTTTTACGGGTGGTATTTAAACTGGGTTGATTGGGTCTAGGTACCCTTCCCAAATATTTTTTCAGCACAGTTCCTGAAGCTGGAACATAGAATTAAGATTTTCAAATGGTCCTATACTGAAGACTTTGACACTGGCATAAAGTAGCAACACTATTGCCATATATATTAAAAAAAAAAAATAGGTAGCGTCGTCGCAAATATGTCTCTTTCAATAAATACACACACTTACCGTGCCCTTATCAGAGACATCTTTAACGGAGCTGCACACATACGTGGTATCACTTTAACCCTAAACTGATTCCATACCAAAGGTCGTTAAGGAAGGCAATGTACCGGAGTCTTCCGACCGATTTATCTATGTTAGCGCACCCGCGCCATCTATACGGCGTTAAAAATGACAGCTTCATGTTTTCTATAAGGCACATTCTATATCTCGTTTACATATTTTTCAATTTGGGGACGTGATAGAGCCGCTTTGGTGCTCCCGTGTATAAAGCTTTAGGAAAAAGTTCGCGGTGGCTTTGTATTGCAGTTAAAGCATGTTCTAGATACCGACCATTATTTTTGCCATAATCACCATTCAGACAGTTGATTATAACTAGTCTCTTTGCCGTGATGTAGCGTTTGCAGGGATGCCAAGGGACAAATTATTGTGAACAATTTGTAATGCCCTTGATTTCATACCAGCGTTAACTAGGTATATTGAAAAATTAACTCTCCAATTGAACTTTATTTAAAATTCACGAATTTTATAGTAGCTACTATTATTCTTACAAAACACTGCATTCAATAAAATCGCGTTCTGTGTATTTTTATTCCTGAACTTTTTACTTGAAGAATGGACAACCTACTCAGATTTAATCTAAAATCTATACATCTAATCTAATACTTACCATCAGGTGACCCACGTGATCGTTTGCCCCCCTTAGTATAAAAAAAAATACCGACTAATTGAGTACCTCCCACTTTTTGACGTCTTTGGATAAAACATTTTGCCTTATTTAGAAAAAAAATGAAATTTCGTTGTGATTTTTACTCGACCCATGATTTTTGTACAACGTCGGGAGGTAAGCATACGGCTCACTTAATGTAAAGCTTTTACCATAGCCTATGAACGCTTGCAATACATTAAGTATCCCTTGTGCTAATAATTCCACGTCTGCTGCTAACACAGCAACTCTTTAGGAGCTTATTGGTTACCTCACTTACTCGCATGAACAGAACAACCCTCCAGGGAGTTGGTATTTGACTACCGGTTTCTGTGACGTGAAGGTACGTCCTCAGAAGGGCTGCTTTGATGCCTCTCTTAAATATACTCGCATCAAAACAAACAGACGTTTTCATGCATATAAATGTTTCTCCTGCGTGAGAATTGAACCCACGAGTGTCAGTGTCAAAGTAGCATTACTAACCGCTGCGCCACCGAGCTCGTAACAATTATTTCAAACATATTTAATGTACAAATTCTGCACAGTTACAGTGTACATATAACGTAGAGCAGTTCGAATCGTCTCGACTAGACTCGCTTTGTACACGAAGAGACGTTGCTTCTCTTTGTGTACTGTACAAATTGAAGAATGGGGAGTGTTAGGAGGTGCTGTTCAACTTAATACCAGCCGCTGAGTTCCACTATCGTACCACTCGCCATATACTTAAATTTCACCCTCATCATCCTGATGAGAGGCAATCCACTTCTGTACTCTTTTTGAGGCATTTTCTACCACGTACGGTGAAATTGTGGAATAAATTACCCTCAGCGGTGTTCCTGAACAAATACGATACGGTACCTTCAAGAAAAGAGCTTATACTTCCCTAAAAGGGCTGGCAACGGATCAGTGACCGTGATTGGTATTGCTGATGTCTATGGGCTGTGGTGACCACTTATCATCAGGTGACCCACATGCTCGTTTGCCCCTCTCTAATGTAAAAAAGAAAAAAGTTGTTACTATTAGTACATTAATTTCAGATATTATGTTCAGCTCGTATGTAAATTAAAGGAATATTGACAATCATTGCAATCTTCTAGCATATTTTTTGGTTTAAATGGCGCTGGGCGCTTGCGTGAGTGTGCATGTGTGTTTGAGTTTTAGAGATTGGCGATGATGATGGTGAAATAGACGTTGAAATTATGGATTAAAGTTGATTTTTCTGAGAGATAAACTTTTTAATGTAAAATAATTGTAATAGCTCTGAAGTGTTAAATTTTTAATGTAATATAAATTGTCATGTTTGTGTACGATAAATGAATATTGTATTTTACCACATACATGATAGTACTTTTATACTGATAAATATTTATTTTCTTATAGAAATTATTATTTATAGAAATTATTCCCTAACCATTCCAAAATATTCAAAAAAACACAACGTTAATGTTCAAGTTTTCACTTCTGCCGGCACTCCCGGAGTGAAACTAAGTTGGGTGACAGACATGTCACTGAGTAACCAACAATAAACATTTCATTTGCTGTTGCATTTCGAAAAGCTACTAAGATATGTATATATCAATGCTCGCTCTAAAAAATTTTGAAATAAAACAGTAAAGACTAAGCATAAATAAACTGTTTTGAATTATCGCATCTATTCGTATCTCAACGACACTCCGGTGTCATCGACGGAGATTTCACGGAGAATGTTTTTATTCGAGGAAAGCAGCTAAACCGAGCGAGACGGGATTAGCAAGAACGGATATACGTCTCCAGTAACTCTAAATTTAAAAGAAATATTGTCGGAGATACTGTTATATGTAGAGGAGAATATAAAGGGGTTCAGCTTCAATAGATTACGTTAAAATAAATCTATTTTATGTTGTCATAAGATATGTTGAGAGTATACGTGTGAGAATGCTTACACATTGAGAACACTAAAGTTTACGATCGTTACTCTAGATCAACAGTGACTTAGATAAGTCTTCAATGATGCATGAATTCAGCTATGAAGTTGAGTAGATTTGATTGTAGATATACCCAGCAGACTGAAACTTAACTATAAATTTATACAACGCCGGAATGTATACAAACTCTAAAGCACCTGATGTAAAATGACTTAGTATCATGTGTATCGCTCGCGCACCCTGCTGCTAACACAGTGGCTACTTAGGAGCATATTGGTAATCCCACTTACTCGCAGAGACATAACATTTTTTTTTATTTCAGCTCAGCATAGTGGCTCCGCTTCGCCTGATGGTAAGCAAAAAGAAGAGCCCAAATCGCAAAAGACTACAGTGTCCTGTCAGTTGACACTGCCATGCTGGCCCGCAAGGTGCTCCTTCACGCTTCGCTCAAAGGATCCCATATTGTAGGAAGGAGGAAACACATGTGCAGGCAACACTTTCCACTTTTTAATCGTACGACAGAGATAGGTGTTGCCGAACTTTTTAGTATGGGAAGAAATGTTCTCGACAGTGGAATAATGAGGTCGCAAGCCTGGACGTGTGGTTCTATGACGGAGAGAGAGGGTGTGATAAGGGAAAATAATTCTTACTAACTCTCCATTACGTGGAGGCAATTCTTTAGTCGGGCTGCTTTGATACGCCAATTCACTCATTTACCTGTCTTAAAAATACAGTTAGTTTATACATATAAACTATCTGTTGAATTAATTTATAGTACAAGAATATATCCGAGAACTAGGTATAAGTTGTGTTTGCAATTCATCTAGGTTCGTTAATGAATATTCCATAGAGAAAAACAACCGTAAGTTATTCAGCATTATAAGAAAATAAATATCAGAAAATATCAAAGTAATAAATACCTATATACGCCATGTCTAAATGTTCAAAATAAAGAATTTTGTATCATTTCCTAGAAACGATATTCAATTTAACATACGAATAACTTCTTCAGTTGTTTATTATTCGCAAAGATTTTCGCAAAGGTTAGCTTCCAATTGATTGTTTGATTAATAAATTGTACTTTCAACAAATATTTACCACTAAATGATACCTTCATTTTTACCATATTTCATCTTGAAACATTTGTTATTCTTAATTCCTTCCAAGTTTATTTTATTACAAAAGTAATCGTGAGTCTATCTTAGATTCGCGTGACAAAGAAAAAAAATGCTCAGTATAATAGACGTTGTTTATAAAGATAAGTGTCTTTGTAAAAACTAGCGTGAACAAAGTCAACGTAATCGAAACTTATCTAAGATTAGGTCACGATCCTAACGGTCGCTTGTAGCTGTTCTAGAGAAAAGTTTTGTTGAAATTGAAGGAGATAACATGATAATACGGCGGTGAATAATTACCTATATAGGGAACAGTTTTAAATTAAATAATTAAGGGGGCCAGAATCAGCAAGAATACGTCACTTTATCATTATATATCTAATGGAATGGATGAGTAGATATGAGTAGAGAACCGAGCGCCATAAGATACATACCTCGTTATATAAAATTCACGACCAATTTGATCATAGTAAGTGAGTCTTGAGAGTGAGAACGGGACATGCCTTTTCTTATCTTAATACTGATACTCTCTTTCAAACCAAATCTCTTTCACATTATCATTACGAACGCGGTCAGCAAGGGTTACATCTCAAAATTTTAGCAATTTTGCGTACGTAGTGAAAGTAATAAATGCAGAAAACTTAATATTTGTTTGCTTATTAGACTAAACAGGACAGATAACACTGAATACTTATTATGTGTATATAGTATATCTAATTCTAATGCAAATCATAAAATGAAAAAGACAACTGTGAAAATAGAATTGAAAAGGGTCATTCATCGCAATATATTGAACTACTATGTACGTACGTAGTACATAATACCTCAATGGCAATATATAGAAATTTGGCTGTCATTATGCACTTTGCTTTACCGCAGCGTAATAGTTGCAGCTTTCAATAATAGATAGTGACTTGACAGATCTGATATTAGTTATGATATCTTTATGTAACGCTTTACACCTAATGCCATTCTCGAACCGGCATATCGTCGCTTTGTTGGGAAACGTGATGTAGGAAACGCATTTTACGGTTGGCTATATCTTTATGCAGATCTCTAAATTCACTTCGTACAAAGAAATCAATTTCGAATGAAACTTTGATAAACGAAACTGAAAGTCAATGAAGCCACAGTTATTGGCACGAACTTTGGAATAGACCATTTGGTCACGTACAAATGGCGCGTGATAGGTGAAAGTGTTTTACAAGCCGGTAAATGAGATCTGTTTGTAACATAGAATGATGTTAGTTAATGGTTATAACACGAGGATTGAATAACCATGTTCAGGAGTTGCTATTAGAAAGATATACTACTAGATAAGTTTGTCTTGGGGAACTGAGTCTTATAAATAGAAAATTCTGAGTGATAGCAACTACATGTACCTATGTCATGTAACGAAATAGCAATTCGCGCGCTTCATACATTTCTCAGTTTAAAAAATTAATTTATGTATTCCGTGGTATCATGATCATCACTGGAACTGGTAACAAAAATGTACACCCATGTATACATCGCTAATAAATTGATGCACTGAAGTAGAATATGTAAAAGCGCGAAGAGGTCTTTATGGTTTCGATAACACACGAGTGATACCCCTGGTATTATTGCCAGTTTCAATAGGCTACGTTCCTTGCTTATCATCAGGCAGGCCGTACGCCTAGTATATAGCATACTGGTATAAAAATATATAGAAATGTGCTTAAGGTCAGCAGTTATTGATAATCAAGTAATCAATTTTCGGGTACATCGTATTTGTTGTACGAGTAGTATGTGTTTTGGGATATGAGTAGCTCACAATCATGTTACATTCTACTTCTGGAAGAGCACAGTTAAAGTAGTTAGCAGCGTGGGTGGTAACGAGCGAATGATGTTTCTTGTATTGCAAGCATTCGTAGGCTACGTTAACTACTGTATATCAGTGGGGTCCTATACATCCTTATCGCCCTTTGTATTATAAAATAAGTAGGTGAGGTACTCACATGAGAGATTCAATATCATGAGTATGTAAATAAAATAACGTAACATAAAATATATCTAAGACATAATACACACAGATGTATAAAAAAGGATGATACATGACATAAACAAAACAATACTATGTTATACAAACTGACCACTAACACGTTCTGTAACGCTCTCAAACTTTTCCGAGACACAATATTTTGCAAATAACGCGCACATATCACAAACTTTTTGTTTTTTTGTACATGATTTACGTAGACGGCGCGAATGCAAAGACCCTATTGGTGGCAGAAGAGGTCTCATGCCCAATGATTTATACTGTGAACTGGAAAGAGGTTCCGCTGTTCCGTTTAATATCTTTGATTTACGATAGAAACTGCGCGCATAAGTGCCAGTTCCCTCGATGATATGTGGCGCGCCTGTTACGATTCACTCCTTTTTTTTGATTCAAGAATAATGACATAGTATAGCTGCTTAATAACCAGCCTTGTAGAACGACGGTCGTGGCCTAAGGCGCGAATTTTACATCGATTTATCTCCGTAAGCATTTTATTTAACGTCTTTAAAGATCGAGTGCTAATGTTGGTAAAAAGTAGCCCGGTAATTAAGGTTTTGCTTCTTAACTATAACACAAATGCAGAAAAGTTTGAAGAATTGGAGCTAATAATACATCTTTGTGTTTTTCCCACAAGATGCTTTTTGAATAAATTAATAAAAAGCCGAAGAAAACCATACAGATAAGCTTAAACATCGAAGAAATTATATATTTTGTTTGTTTTATGTCAAAATCAAATGTCGGACAAAAAGAAAAATTAAATATTAGATGCAGCAGTGTTGATACATGTACAGTCGTGACTTGCAGACGTAGAGCAGTGTTCGAGGGGACATTGCAATAACTCATCTTCCAGCCAGAGAAAGCCAGCAAGTTATTTCCAAGACAAATAGTTTTGATGTCACCACGAGAGGAGCCCATCGATTGAAGGGCTCAACATGTGCACGTTGTTTGCAATCTCCTTCAAAGACAAACATAAGAAAAACATGATTATTATTTCGAGTCAAGATGATTAACGGTTTAGATATTACTTTTCATAGGATTTTAAACTTTATTTCTATTTGGAAATGGAAAATACAGTTTTATACGAAGTAAACTGCGATCTTTGGCTATTTAAATTACCTTAGCACATGATGTCCAATTGTTAAATTGCAGTGATGTTACTTGTTTCAGCACTTACTTTAAATTAAAGACGTTTCAAGAATATGGTCCTGTGATGTTAGGGTTATTGCAAACGCCATATGCAATAACATTGTGTATAAAGACGTAGAAGTAATATTTATTTTGGAGATCAAAAAATAACGTCCCAAATGTGAGAAAGTGACATTTGGAACCGCACAAAAGGCAAATTGCAAAGGATTGTTTACACAGGTCCGTGCAAATCTTCCATCAGATTAACTTAAGCAAAAGTAAATGACACAAAAGCTTATAGTTTATTCAGAATTGAGGTACCTATGCCTAAAAAAATAACGTTTTCATTTCAATGTCGCGCATGGTAATAGAAACACTAATCATAAAATATATTCCAACTTTAATATAAGAGTGGTAAAGTTCAAAGTACAAAATTTAATTTTGTGGTCACATTGTTGAATTCCACGTAATCCTTTTTGTTGTTTCGTGATGCCTGTCAAAGTTGCCAATTGTTTACAGCTCCTTTTAGAATAAAGCTAAACTAAATGACAATCCTTTGTGTGTTTCTTTGTACAAAATAAACACCATAAATTATCGAGCTGTGCACAATTGTCTAGGTAAATGCCACACGAATAGATTTCGGTGGTGCCTAGAGACAATAATTAACGACGATTATGGAACATTTGCATAGAAGTTGATTTTACTAGGATAAGGATGTGACGAAATGAATAGTACTAGGTGTTAAAAAGGATGTCTAGTTGATAAGGGCACAATGCATCTTAATATTTATTTTTCAGTGTCAAGTTGAAAGGGAATACTTAAAAGACGCATGCGTCTATCGCAATCTATCAAAATCTAACTAATAGTATCTAGACTTTCAACATAGCATAGATAGTTTAAGTAAGAAAATATTAAGACTAGCAATCAAAAACAAAATACAGTAATGACTTCTATTGAATGAGGTCTTAAATGAAAGTACACTTTGTATTGACGAGATGCATATACTATAGATTAAAAATAAAACACTACTCAACGGCCAAATAGACCCCAGCTCTGAATATTTAATTCATTCTATGATTTCTTACATTTTTTATTTCATACATTTTTATCACACATAAGGAAAAAATCTACAGTTTTTTGGCTGTTCCATAAAAAAAAGATTATGTTTAATAATTTCAGGTTTCTCGAATTGTAAATGATTCGGTCTGAAAAAGTGATACATTAAGTATCACTCGCTGTGACCTCACTCACTCGCAGGAACGCGACTACCCTCCAGGGAGTTGTTACTTAGTTGTGGTTTTGTGAGGTGGAGGTACTTCCCCAGACAGGCTGCTCTGATGCGCCCTATCTCTCTTAAAAACATCCAGACTAACTCAAACGTGTTTCTGTGTGGGAATCGAACCCACGAGGTTGGTGTCAAAGTAGCGTTACTAGCCACTGCGCCACCGAGCTCGTCAGGTCACTAAAATTCTTTCTCAGTCTTCACTTTTTGACCCTTTAATTTGTTATTCATTATTTTTTAGAAATTATATACGCTTTGAAACTATGAAAAATTTCGCATTTGTATGTAATATCTGCATATGTGTATATATATATATATATCTATATATTGATATATAAGCAGATTCGGTTTTATTTCTTGTGAGACAAAATCTTTTTTAACGATTCAAATACGGTCGCCCTCCTCGTGCACAGAACGTGTGGTACGTTTTTTAAATACATACATATATAAAAATATTCATTTTAACGTTTAAACACCACGTAATTTGTTATATTTTTTTTTAATATATTTTTGAACTATGTGAACGTCAATCCAAAGTCCCTATAACAAACTTTGTACGTAATAGTTTTCGAGATAATATTTACAGACTAACATACAGACAGATACCGGACTGGTATTACAGAAATCTAAAAATCAAACAAAGTACACGTATAGCCAATTTGTATTGAATTATTGCTTCGAGCAACTTAAAGCAAATAAGAGCTCTACTTTTATTGGTATAAGCGTTTAGCACAAATTAATTTATCAGTCGTAAAATCAATTCACAGCGTAATTTCGCAATAAAATGTATACAAAATTTTTGTTTGTGGACACTTATCTCAACAATGGACAAATTACTAATAGTTTCAGTGATATGGTATGCCAAATTACTAGCTCATTCTGGTATTATGAGATAAATTAACATAATTTTAGTTTTGTTTAATATTTGTTCAAGATAGAAACTTGAATTCTCCCCATAACACGGTAACATTAACAATGTATCTTAAACTTTATGCGATCATTGATCTAATCAAGCTTCCATTAAATTCTCTCGAATATGTTGTTCATTAAAGATAAGTAGATAGACTTTAACACGTTAACTTCATTACCATACACTGGTATAAAATAAAAGTCATTTTGCGGAAACATAAATTGCATATTTTATGATAGGTACTTATTTCGTGTGAAATTGTAAACAAAGTATTAGATGAACGGAACAAGATATAACCAGTTGAGAATGCGCAAGCTTGCATTGCCAGAGGAACACCTGGCTATGGCATATGGCTGACACCAAGAGCTACTCTACTGCCATGTTTCAACGCAGCATTCACGATAATGGTGCTATCTAAGTGCCATGAATAACTCCATACAAATTATACGACCGTTAAATCACAATATAGTGTATCGTTCAGACGTTTATGTAGCCTGTAATAAATGTCTTAAGACTTGGTGGACTACATAAACATATTTAATAGTGCCATAGGTATGGTCATGGGCATTAATATGCACATGTCTACTAAACAATTCCTAATAATAATAGATCATAGTTTATAATATAATAAGGTAGGAAAATATAATTTCGTTAATTCGGGCATGTAGAAAGAAAGAAGAAACAGATATATAACGCGAAAGTAAAAACAGCCGATACAATCTAAGGTTTATCTACAACCACCAAATTGGTCGTGCCCATACAACATTCACGTACAGACACCTTTTAAGAGAGGTAGGGTGCATCAAAGCAGGCCATCTGGGGAACTATCTCCACTTCACAGAAAACCGTAGCCAAATAACAACTCCCAAAGAGGGTTGTTGTATTCCTGCCTGTGAGTCAGGTCACCAGTAGGCATATGGAGTTGCTGTGTTAGCAGCAAAGGAGGCATAGCGCGAGTGATACTTAATGTATTACAAATATCCATAGGCTATGGTAACCGCTTTACATCAGGTGGGTCGTACGCTCGTGGGCCTTTCGACGTTGCATTAAAAATTGATGGTGATGCCAAGAGCAGCAGAAACCGGCGATCGTGCATGAAAAGAGCTATGAATATTAAAGAAGCGGGTGAGGCGCATATAGGTTTACTGTTTCTAACCTAAAAGGGATCTGACGTGAAGATATAAATAGATAGTAAAATATATAAAGTTTGTTCAGTATTATATATAAATTATTCAATTAATTTGGTATTATATAAGACTTTGAAAATTTTAATCTACTTCCCCTAATGGGCCGATTTGATGTGCTTTATATCTGTTAATATTTAATATATAAGTATAACATTTACAAAATTATTTCAAAGGTTGAAAACTAGAAAAGCAATATGAAATTTTTATTAACGAGCCCGGTAGTGAAACGCAAACATTTGTGTACATGAGCTGTATGTATGTTTTTCTGGGTCTAGGTGTTTTGTACGTTTTATCTATAACTTCACGCCAAATCCCTTGCGGGGTAGGTAGAGCCAACCGAAAACCATAATCCTTACATACCTCACTCGCTTCATTAATATTCATTGCTTTTCTCATGCCCGGTCGCCGGTTTCTAAGGCTACTGACATCACCTTCTGATAAAACACGATCAATTTGGTCATGGTAGGTAAGTCTTGGCCTTCTTCTGTTCCTATGTCCGTCTGCATTCGCGTTATATATATGTTTCGTAATTCTGTCTTCCTATACTTTTTCTACGTGTTCGAACCAACGGTGCATGCCTATTCTTATTTTAACACCGACACTCTTTTTCAGACTAACTTTGTTTCTAACATCATAATTGTGAATACGGTCTACAAGCGTTACGGTTACAAATTTTGCGCAACGCTCACATTATATGTTATATTATATTATATAAAGCAGGATATGGCAGAGAGAGTATGAAAGTGGGATAAACGTGGTATATATATATATATGTTAATATTATTTATTATTCTCTCTGCCTACCCCGCAAGAACTTAGCGTGATAATATAGATAAACAGGTAGATAGATAAGTATGTATTCACAAATAAAAGGCACTTACGTATATTTATAAGTTATCATGAACCCATTTGCTTCCTAATTTGTCAGAGAATATTTAATTATGTATTTGTATGTCACCTATTTATAACTAAATTGATGGTGGTAGATCGCGCGGAGAAGCTGACAGATGTCCAAAACATCTAGGGCATTGACACTGTAGACAACTTCATCTATTTGGGATCTAATATTAATAGTGAAGGCAGCTGTGTCCCGGAGATTAAATGCAGAATAGCCATGGCTAAGGACGCGATGACACGCCTCCAGAACATCTGGAAAAATAGCGGAATAAAGCTCGCTTAGTAGAGCCCTTATATTGCCAATCTTCCTCTATGGAGTAGATTATGGACAATCCGAGCAAGAGAGGAACAAATGCTTTCGGAATGTGGTGCTGGAGATGTACAAATGTAAATACAAGTTATCTCCCAACTTGGCATTAAGATCCGGCTGTCCACCATAAGTCTACTCGTACTTTCGTATTTCGACCACATAATGCGAAGAGGAAATAGCAAGCTAGAAAAACTGGTCATTGTTGGCAACACCGAAGAAAAGAAAACACGCGGCCTGTTGCCAACACGTTGGTGTGACCAAATAAAACAAGCCAAGTCCACACCTAATTTTTTCCAGGTAGAGCCCTACTTTGTACCGGAACCGATGGAGGCAGATTGTCCGTTTAAGTGGTTCCAGTGACCACGATCCTCAGTAATCAGCGACCGATTGAAGAAGAATGTTACCAGTTAAAAGTTTCAAAATAAAACCAGAGTTTTCATAATTACAATGATACAATTGGTAAAAGTGACCGAATTCATATGTTACCACATGCACCTCTAGGACTTTCCCAGTGGGAATAATAATTTTAAATTTGAATAAGAATTTTAAAAACCGGTTTACCATTGTCGAACATGTCAATCAGTCAATATATTTATTTGCGTAAAATGTAGGTAATTGCACACACGCACTATAATCGTGTATGATACTAATCTATAATCGTATATATATGAATTAAAAACCTTTATTGTTAAACTTTTATGCGATATTTATTTGTAAATAGCATAATTTTTTTTTTTAAGTATCAATGTAATTAAATATTTTTTCTTAATTATTTTTTTTAATAATTTAACTTTTTGTTCGTATGTAATATTTTAATGTATATTTTAAAATTCACAATAGTATCAAGTACAAAAAGAAACAAATAAGTACACAAAGAAATCTGTACTAGCCGATCTTAGAGTCACTGATAGAGAATTCTACAGTATCGTAAAAGCACATGTATTGATTGGCTTGAAGTTAATAACATCATTTTATTTTTAGATTGTTAGGAAAAAAATAATTCCTACGAAAGTAAAAATTTTATTAAATTGTATTTACATTCTTAAGGCTTTGATAATCAGAATGTCATTTTTAATGACAAACCGCTTGACGGAAATCTAAATTATTTCGAAATTGAAAGTTTATCCGGCACTTACGAGATATCTATAACCTAAATCTTTAAGTAAGGTCTCAGATATAAATGCTTGAGAAAAAACACATTTACATTCTCCGTCTCGTTCTTGCCTCGGGCACTCTAGCTAGACGGTAGGAATGAGTAATGACGGTAATCCGCTTGTGGTAAGCCTTAAGCGAAGGGTTAAGGCTCCTGCAAGCTATAACTTTTATATTTATTACGGCTAACTCGTGTCGACCCAGTAAATCCGCCAACCGAATGGGAAATAATAAAAACTCCGCTATCGTAACCTGTATGTTTTATCGAAATCCGATGATAATATTATTTAAACATATATGTACTTACCTATTAGAATTGAGGGTGCTTGAATGTATTATACTTTAAGTGCGTCATTCTTATTCACCTACTATAAAATTAAACAATCATTATTAATTTATTTTCATATTTTAGATATCAAAATGAATTCATATGCTAGATATATGAATGATATCATAATGTCATTTGTCGTTTTGCTTAATTTTGATATTTAAAATATGAAAATGAAATATCTTTTCAATTAGTATTTAATATTGGAGATCACGTTATATGTTAGAGGACGTAATTTTAATTGCGTCAAAATTAAAAACTAAAATTTTGTTGATATATTTATTAATCATCGCGTCATAAAACGCGTTCAGTCGTTCTGTATCACTTATATGGAAATACCTTTTTCTGTGCATATTAGGAAGTGTGTGTATGTATTGTAAGCAAGCGGTAGGTAAATAAATTTTTGCACTCAATTTTCTTTAGAACTACTGAAGAAAAAGAACGGATTTTAAATTGGGAAATTTTTGCAACTTACCAATTAAAAAATTATCGCATCGCCGAGTTTAATAGTTTATTTGGATCCGTTTTCAAACTAAATAGGATTAAGGCACATCTACCTTAGAAGGTTTAAAGTTTTTAACTTAGCTCTGAATGAATTCAGAGCTAAGTTAAATAAAAACAAATTAATATAAAGAGCGCAACTGCTTCAGTAGTTCGTAACGTAATTAAGCGTAAACTTTTATTTGCGTATCCACGATTACATTTTATTACCATCCACACGGCAATCTTCATCACCATCAAAACAGTTATATAAAGACTCTTGAGGTGATGATGGTGTATGATAAATATATCAACAAAACTTGAATTTCGACTTTGTTGTAATTATTACTACTGCTATATCGTTATCATTACGCAAAGTCGCTTGCGGACTAGGTAGAAAGAATCAAACACCACGTGATTCATTCCTTTCCCACCTGGTTTGTTTCATTACATTCTCATGCACGCTCACTGATTTCTATAATTCCTAACATCTACTACTACTACAACACTAACCTTTACTTATCCCACTGCAGAGATACGGGTATTCCGCCACGCTATTCAACTGCGGATTGGCGGAGGCCAGTGATTTCAAGTCGCCCGAAGACCACGGACTTAGCTTAACGAGTGCCATCTATCGACAACAGCCGGGATCGACGACTTAACGTACCCTCTGAGCACGGCGAAGCTGATTGATAAACCCATCCACGGACAGGTTGCAGTTGACGCCGCTGAACCTGCGTGTTCGGCTAGAATAGACACGCGCAACGACGCTATTGAGATGTCACCTAATATCAATTTCTGATAAAACACGATTAATAACAATAATTACATCTCCCGACAAATATTTTACATAATAAATAAATATTTGTGATGCTCCTCTGCCACATTATTTAGAAGATAAATGGCTACATACTATGGTTTAAAAATAAAAATTAATAACTTTGCCATATTACAAACCATCATAGCAGCTTAATTAGTAAAGCACTCAACCGTTAGTCGAGGATCGTATAGTTAAGTCTTAACTAGGCGACGGGTTTTTTTTCTTTTCAATAATTAGCACGAATAAAACATTCCGAGGAAAATCATTATATGGAAACGTTGACAAAGAATTATGTTTAGAAATTAAAGTAATTCAATTTGTAACTAATGTTATGATAAAAAAGCAGAGAATAGCAACATAAAACATGAAGATGTCCAAACATCCCCTGCAATAGAAGGCGACCGCATTCTTGCTTACCAAAATGGTAGGGCACATACCAACGATTTGTTAGAAGAGGCAGTGATTAATACGCCGTCTTTCGTTATTCCAATCGAGTTAATTTTACCCTGAACGTGGACTATAAATAAGGGAATGCTTGCGACATTTGTCATCTTGAAAGATTGCGATCAGATTCGGTAGTTTCGTAGTTATATGTAGAAATATCAATATAAGTTATACTTGTCAATATAGGTATTGCTTGAAAATTTTACTAATATGATATTGGTAGAGTATTTGGTACTTTTTAATAAACAAGTTACCTTACAGTGGCAACTCCACTGCTGTATCGTATTAATGCATATCTATACGCAAGTCTAGTACTGAATAGAATTGTACACACTTCTTACTCGTGTTACCTCAGTCCATATTCGTCCACTTCTGAACATAGGCGTCCTCTCTAAAGTGTCATTCGTCTCGATCCTGTGCCACCCACATCCATCGACTCCCTACAAACCTCTTGAGGTCGTCGCTCCATTTAGTGGGGGGTCGTCCCACACTGCGTGTACCAGTACGGAGATGCCATTCAAAAACCTTTCTTCTCCAGTGACTGTCGGCTCGAAGAACTATGTGGCTGGTCCAATACCACTTCAGCTTGCTTATTCTTTGGGCTATGTCGGTTATCTTAGTTCTACTGCAAATATGCTTATTTCTGATTTTATTACACAGAGAAACACAACATATACTCTGTACATATCTCGCTGAGGAACTTTGAGCTTCTCCATACGGCCCGCAGTGAAGGGCTACGTCTCAGTGCCATATATCACGGCGGCACACACACTTTGCTCTTCAGGTGTAGAGATATTTTGGGTGAGAAAATGTGTCGAAGTTTACCGAATGCTTTCAATTTTGATTCGTCTATATATAAAACTAATAATGTATAAGATAACCTGCCCTAAGTAGACATATTCGCCAACAACTTCGAGATTAGTGCTTCTAACCGTGACCCGCATTGGTGTAACATAGATATTCAACATGATCTTAGTCTTGTTCATGTTCATCTTTAGATCTACCTGATTAGAAACACTTGAGGTCATTGAGCATTGAACACATTCGTATATACCTTTATTACCAATATATTTTTATTTTTCTCACCAAGAGAAAAAAAATATTAAGTTAAAACGCTTGCTCATTAAAACACGAGTACTGAAAAGTAGTTGCGTTTTAGTGAGCAACCGTTCTTTGTGTAATATAACGGGTTGGATTATGTTCACCGTCATCATCATTGCAGGCGTAGAACGTTCACTGCTGAACATTGGCGTCCCCCGTAGCCTTCTACAGGGATTGATCCTATGCTACTTGCATACTTGCCTGCTATCTTCACAAGATCATGTAGGGTAGGGGGCATCCTGCGCTGTGTTTTTCGGTTCGTGTTTGCCATTCGACAATCTTTCGCCCCCAACAACCATTGGTACTCCGAGCTATGAAGCCTGTTCACTGACACTGCATGATCCTTAGGGCCACGTCAAAGCACTATTAGTGGGGAAGTACCTCTACATGTTCCTGCAAGTGAGTAGGATTTCCAGTAATCTCCTAAGGATCTGCTGTGTAAGCAGCAGGGGTGACACGTGAGTGGATTGCAAGCGTTAATTTGCTACAGTAGACACTTTACATAAGGTTGCCTGTACGCTTCCCGGCGTTGAATAAAAAAAAACCTTTAACTTGCCGATTACGGCACAGTTAAAAAGAATTAATAATAATAAATATTTTCCGTTAAGTTACACAGCGCCATCTAGCCCCAAACTAAGCAAAGCTTGTGCTATAGATACTAGACAAATAACAAACATAAGTGAATACTTTTTTGTTGTAAATAGATACTTGTAATACATAGAAAATACCCAGACCAAAACAAACAGACTTGTTCACGGCACAAAAAAGGAAGGGGTATAATTTTAACAGTCTATGTATGTATGTTTATATTAAGGTGAGATCCAGTGTAATATCTAAACTACTCATTCGATTGTGATGATTTATGATATCATCATCATCATATCTGCAAGGTATATTTTATGGATATGTAACTAATATGATGGATAGACGTTAACAAAAGAAACAACGAAAAAATAATTCTGTTTCAACAATGTTATGACACGTATCTTTTCTTTTTAAAGGACGTTTAAAATCAACATAAGGTTTCTTTATTTTTTTTAAATAACTTGACAGTTCGGCCTTGTGTATTAAACATAGTGTACAGTTTTACACAACAATGATATACGTAGGAGATGAAAAAGGGAATGGATTTCTATTTTTAGGTTATTTGTTACGAGGGATGAAAATGTGAGGAACGTAGTGAAAAAAGAGTGAAATGAAGAAACCGTGTTAATGGTGCGTTATACTTGATCTGGATAAGTAACATGATACCAACAAAGCTTCACTTGCTATACCCTAAAGAGTATTTATACCTATAAAGATTGATGTATCGTAGTGAAACATTCGTATGATAAAAGAAGCATTAAAGTAAGCTGAATTTGTGTGAATTTCGGATCTTTCGTAGTATGTATACATTATATATATGTCAATGGAAGACAAGCATGATACTGTTGCAACGAAATTCACCTCAGACTTTTACTGTGCGCTGGTGTACATATAAAAGCTGAGGTACATGTGAGGAGCTATATGATTTCTAGCGGCTACCATATCTTAAGAAGGCAGCTGGCAAAATATGTAGTATCTGTCATTTGAATTCTACTTTCTTGCTGTAGTATTTATTTCCCCAAAAGCATTGTGGTAACCTGCTGATTCGCACTATCACTATAACCTAAGTAGTATCAAAGTTTTGATATGAACTCCTCTGAAGATATTTAAAATTTTCAAAAGAAAATACTTAGGTACCACTACTTAAATCAATCATCTACTGCTCGATACGCAAGTCCGATTCGTACGCGATCAGTTTTGTTTTTACTAGAATAGAAATACTAAACAATTTTGAGATTAACAATAGTCTGAAAGTACACTTGGGATATAAGCTATCACAGTGTGAAAGTTTACCTACATCAATTCAGCAGTTGTAATACTATGTGCTACATGCGTAATGGACATGCAGGCGGTCAGATATTATTGCTTTTTTTTGAAGAAGAAGATAATTTAATTTGACGTTTTTGCTTTTGTACCGTTAGTAGAATCCAGACCAAATTCAAATATAATAAATATATACACTAGGTTCTGTTAAGATTTTGTTATACGTAGAGATAGTTGATATCACAGGATTTATAAGAGCCGACACAAATTCAATCTATATAAACAATGCGAACAACCAACTAAACAGACCCAACCTTAAATCACGTCTTCCGATGACACCAATAAATTCCCATTCTAATTATACCAGAAAGATATGCCGACAAATAAAATAACAACGCTCGGAGCGTTCGGAAACTGAGTTACTCTAACTTTATTAAGCCCCACAAATTAGTTTATCGGGACCAACCCAAATTAACACTTTTTCCCTATAACGAAAATTTTAATTAAACACCATTTATTCGATATCTAAAGTTAAAAAGAAATACGAATTGCCATCGCGAGGAAACGTAAAGGAAAATTAATATCCCAATTATAATTTAAATTATAAAAAAATAAATATCAAAGACTAAGATGTTGCTGTTGAATTTATCCGCGAGCATTTCGGCTCTAAGCATTTAATTTGTTCACCATTGTATCCGGGAGAAGAGACCAACGAAATTAATTACCGTTTGCTTATTTTTTAATTAAAATTAGATTTTATGAAACGACCGTCTACGTAATCCTTAATATTTCATAAAGATGGAAATTCTAGTGGCGCCATATTGTGAGAAAAGGCATCCATTTCGGCTTATTTTGCATCTTCAAGTGGATTTATTTCACGGATAATTTGACCTACTTTCATGGCTTTTGTAACATTTGTTTCGTTATTTCGTTCCACTTCTATCTTTATTCTATTCATGATATATTTTTTTATTATTTTTGACTTTTAATAAATGGCCAATTTAACTTTTTTACTAATTCTCATTATTATTCGTCTTCTTTTTTCAAATTCACAGCAAATGCTGATTTCTTTAATAAAACTCTTCCAAATAGTGCATTAAGATTTTGTTTTTATTAAATGTTCTTATGTTTGTATATAATAATATGACTCCAAAAACGCGTAAATCTCATAAAATAATAACAAGTTACTTGAACGCACCAAAGCAAAGTAAATAAATTTTCATTTGCCAGCAATTTGTAAACATTGGTTCACTGTTAAGCAATTCTGGTACTATGAATTCAAAACACGCTAACACATCAGAAATCCAATCACTTAGTAGGTCATATCGGTTCTCTTGGAGTGGATAAATTAACATATTTTCCCTTATCGAACGAGTATGTAGGTCCGACCCGCGCTTATCACGGACATTTTAAATGAAAGTATAAAAGTATACAACAAGGGTGCGTCCATTCTTCGTTTGTAACAAATGCGCCTACGCTCACAAGAGGAGAGATTACGGAATGTTTAGATATAAATCTTACGGGACAGTCGAGTACATTTTGTGGCTAGCTACAAATAAATGTCGTTGTTGCTCCCCTGGCCTGGTTTTGGCCGCACCCCACGCCATCCGCGGCTTGCACGAAACGATTTGTAAAACTCTAGATGGCTTTGTTAGATTTCACTTGAATTTTGTGAAATGTAGCTGGATAAGGATTATTACGTAAAAAAAATTGTACTCAATAATATACTATTTTTGCAATTAATAAATATATTTGCAATTTTAATTATTTGTGACAAACTTTACATTAATGCAATAATTCATTCTGTTATCCTAATACATTTCGAATATCTCTTATACATCCGAATACTACAAAGGGAATGTAAAACAAGGTTTATTATTTTTAGAAAAATAAAAGCACCCGAAGCCGAAGAGCATGGGAGAAGAGGTTGATGAGTGTGGAAGAGGCGAGAGAGGTGTGATTGGATCGGAGCACCTAGCCTTTTTTTTTTTGTGACGCGGGGAAAAATGCGTTACGCACACCACCGGTGCCTGGGTAGCCTCCGGTGGTAGTGTGGGACTCCCCGTCGGCTGCCCGACGGTATACCCACTAAACAACCCCGCGAATTGCCATCGGCCGCGTTGGTGTGGTGCCCCGGATCTGTCAGCAACAGGGCACCGGAGCACCTAGCCTTCCATAGTCTCTGCTTACCCCAATGGGAAATAGGCGTGATAATATGCATGTGAAAAAGTATTAAGTATTCAATGCAATACAAACGAATCATGATAAATCAATCGTGTTCATTTAATAAATGAATAATTAATCAACACTTAAAAGGAATAAATCTGGAATAATTATGTTATTAAAAATTATGTCTTCAGCTTAAACAATCTATGTATTTTGTCTACAAATAATACATTTATACACAAAAATCATCAGACTACTACATTGCTCTCGAATACTAAAACTTGCATATGGCAGCTTCCTTGTGTCATTATTTTTATGAGCTTTTCTAGTCAAGGCTTATTAATATTTAGATTTATTTATACTGACCTTAGCCCGCAGACTGAAATGAAATTATCATTGAATAGTGAATATAATAATTCTGTGGCCAATACAATTACTGTTCCGCTTTACACCCCAAAAATCTCATTCCCGATGATTGCATCAATTGTCTACAATGCGGGTGACGACAGCTCGTTGGTCTCGGTATAAATTGTAATATTATTGAAATATCACGTATGGATGGATAATGATCAAGCTGCACGCGATTGACTATAACCAATTTTGCTTTATCGCTGACAATCTGGGTTATTGGCTAAACTTATGACATGCGTTGTGGCATAATTTCGTGATTTCCTGTTTTGACTTTTGCATGTGTCATGAAATATTTAATTATTGAGATACAAATACATTCACTCGCGGACAACTTTTTTTAAAGAGTGGTAGGGCGTATCAAAGGATCTCGACTGGGGAAGCACTCCCGCCTCACAGAAAACCGCAGCCAAATAACAACTCCCTAGAGGGTTGTTGTATTCCTACGTGTGAGCGAGGTCACCATTGAGCTCCTAAGGATTTGCTATGTTAGCAGCAGAGGGGGCATAGTGATGTGACCTAATATATGACAAGTATTCATAAGCTACAGTAACCACTTTACATCAGGTGAGGCGTACGCTAGTATGTCTTCCTACGTTGTATAAAAAAGACCTGGTCAATATACGAAAGTATTTGTTTCTCAATTTTCAATCGCTTCCACAGATAAGCTGCATGTATTAACGTAATGATGATAAAAAGCGCTCATTTATATCTATCTATTAGCAGGATACAACTCTTGAAATAGAAGTTGTATTTGCTATAATTATAATAGTGGAATACACATAGGCCGCCCTAATGCCACAAAGTTAAATTATTTCTAGTTTATTTAAAACATACCCTAAATCTTAGCGTCACTCGACAACAAAGATATATCTAGTCCGGCCATAAGTTCTGGTACAAATGCATATGCATTTATTTTTTTATGAAGTAATGTACATAATCTTAATAAACTAGGGAAGCTGGGCCTGCGGGGCATTGGCAGAGCTGCTTTTGTACAATAAGTAAATAACAGCAAGCTGCGTAAGCAGAGCTGCTAACCTTAACCCTAACCCTTGTGTCAATAAATATTTTGACAATTAATTTGACCCGGAATATAAATTTGCAAAACTTGAAATGAACTCGCCATACGCGCTCCAATAGACTTTGTATTGGAACGGTTTTTCGGGCGATAACATCACTTATCGATATCCTTTATTGAGCTAATCGAAATTTAATCTATTTTAGGGGAATCTACAATACTTAAGGTACATTCATGTCGAACAATCAGCTCTCTAGCTTCTAAACTGAAGGAGTACTACGTGTAACAGTCGAAAACCGCAAAACTGCAAAAAAGACAATTTTATCGATTATAAAGCTTCGCTGGCTAACGCAGCTCTGCAATTATAGGTATGATTTGTTTACTATTTTAATTTGGTGCAATAAATAATATTTGTATTGTATTGTATAATGTTAATTCATGGGAAATTTAGCCACGGCTTGCTCCAGAGATTTCTTAAGAGACACAATGTCGGGGTGTCGTTTCGAGTAGGCCATGTCCTCTAAAACTGACAATAATTTGTAGTCTAAGGGGTCGAGATCTGTGCTAGACGAGGGCCAGTGTTTAGCTCTTAAATAAAGTGCGGAACTTTGATAAGTTCTTGAATGAGAGTTACCTCACCGTGTTTTTCTTTATCGCCGATTAAGTGATCATTACAAATATGTGCATAAATCAAAAAACACGAATTTGTAGTAGGTACTGGCGGGAACATGTACATGTCTCCGGATGTAGGATTCGAACCACTAACCGTCGGTTAATAAGTTGGTTCTTGATCCACCAGGCTAACACTGCTCTTAATGAATATTGTTTCACAGTTCCATTTCAATTAGAGTTCTTTCTTAGATTAGAAATAAAAATTTAATACTGCAAATTGTCTAAAATGTAAAAGTAAAATGCCCCTGACAAAATAACAGAATTTGTAAATAATTGAAATATATCTCGTGTCCTAATGGATTAACGCTAAAATACCTCCTCGGCTTATCAAATGATGGAGGTCGTCTTGTCCAAATGAAATGTCTCCTGCTATTGCTTGTTTTTTTGTATATATTGACCCCTTTCCCACAAACGAGAAATGTATACACAAAAAGAGGATAGAAAACAATGTGAAGAAAAACATAATGTAGGGTTAGGAGCCGTAGATATTGTGTCACCCCTGCAGGTAGATCAATAAAAACGGATGTTTCATTAACTTTATGTTTGACAGCACTTATAAAGACATTAAAAACCTCAGTTTGGATGGCGGCTAATGCGTATACTTCACCATCTATATCTCGTCTGGCCCTTTTTTCTTACATCGTTATCTTTTTACAAATTCAACCCATAACAGACAAGGAATCTTTTTGTCGAGTTAACGCTACCGCAACACTTTTTACTTTAAAATTGCAAGCAAAAAATAATTGGTTATTCTGTGCTATAAATTACAATGAGTTCAGTAGATTCTTTCAATGCTTTACGAGTACTAGCAATCACTATCAGATCACAAAGTACAGATTAGATACAAGCAGGATATAGTGTTCTGGGCACATCCACTAATGAGACGCTACAGCTGTATAAAGCTCTGTTAAATAATGGAACTGTAGCGAAGCGTAATAAATATGATCAAACAAAACGTGGTATAGAGGAAGTAGTTCGTTGCATAGATAAACGGCCAGCTCTACACTCATAAATAGGGAGCTGAGTTCTCAAGGTACAAACCTTGCATGTTCAGTGTACGTTAGCTACGTAATTGGCAAGGCGTTGTACCGCTGGCTTTACTGTCACTAAAGGTACTTTTGAGCAGAGGATGTGTTGTATATATCGCTGAATGGTATATCTTAAATTTGATTATGAAGACTTGATCGACTAGAAAACGATAGCATTTTATTTGCCGGTATTTAACGGTATTATAATTTATTCGTTTTTTGAAAATATTCCAGTATGAATATTGTTTGCAGAATTTATGCTATAATCTTGTAACTGCAAAGTTTATGCAAAATAATGTGTTGGATTTAAGTATAAGAAATTACTTTTTTTTCGACAGTTGCCTTATTTACCAGATCTAGAGGAATCCTTAGCAGTTCATTGTTCATTGGTGCAGTAGGTCAATTGGTTTAAAAAAAAAAAACAAGTTGTTTTAAATATTTTCTAAAACAAATTAAAAATAATCAAGTTAAGCATAAGGCTCATGAAGCAATTCATTCCACTACAAAGATCTAAAAAGCGAAATACAATCTGATTTGCTACGTTTTAGAAATGTAGTTTCTTTTTATTGATTGTAGACTTGCGGGTGACCCATGATTTCTTAAAAATATACTCGTAACTACGCGATTGAGGCCAAGTCTAATATACCTTGATGAATTTTATACGACCTCAAGCGCAATGAATTTAGTTGACACATTTCATATAATTCGATAGTTTACAAACAAGCTTTATCAACGTCACACCACATCACGACCCCTTGTCTGATGATGTCTTAAACCTTGAATCGGCTTTGTTTTGAGACAATAACCTCTCTTTGTTACGGAGTGGTATCTAAGAGATTTTGACGTCGTCGTTTTCAAACTGAATGATGAATTGTACAGACGTTGAGTATTCTTGTGCCTATTTACCAAGTGCTTAATATACTTTAAGTACCAATTCTAGCTCGTGTCACTTTAAAATTGTAATTTTAGGAGTTTGTAAGTTTAGGAGTTTTGAGGCTATATATTAGTTTGATTTTTTGGTTCGGAGGAGACCCGCGATATCAATATGCAACAATAAATATGGCGGTACCTTAAAAATGACCTGTCATAATTATATGTACGTTGACAGGAAGGATTAACAATTTTGACGAGCTCGGTGGCGCAGTCGTGAATGACGCGACTTTGGCACAAACGCTCGTGGGTTCGATTCCCACACAAGACAAACATTTGCTTGCATGAACATGTCTGTTTGTATCGGTCGGTATTTTAAGAGAGGCAGGGCGCATCAAAGCAGCCCGCCTGGGGTAGTACCTCCACCTCAAAGAAAACCGCAGCCAAATAACAACTCCATATAGGATCCTTGTGTTCCTGCGTGTGAGTGAGGTCACCAGTAGGCTTCTAAGAAGTTGCTGTGTTAGCAACAGAGAAGGCATCGCACGAGTGATACTTAATGTATTACAATCGTTCATCGGCTACGATAATCACTTCACATCAAATGGGCCGTATGCTTGAATGCCTTCCGACGTTGTAAATAAAAAAAAATATTTCGATCTTTCGAAAATAGGTTTGGCTTTTTAACATAATACATATATTGAAAGTAGGTCATAGTTTTATGCAGATAGATATTTAACGTGAACATTAGTTTACATGGACTTATTTAAAAAAAATATATAACTTTGTCAATATACTTGTTTGTTAAATCAGTCATATAACATTGAACAAACAATCTGTATTTTAGACAATGTCAGAGAATTTATCTCTTTTGAAAGTTTCTCGTGTAATCACACACTCGTAGTAAAACAACGCAAATTTAATTTATCCTTATTATGTATGTATATTTTCACATACACCTGGCTCGCTTTTGTATTTGTGGTTGAATCTTGGCCTATCCCGCCTTCTACATAACTTCACTTTCGCATTGGCTACCTGGTTTGTCATTCTTTCATTATTTCTACGTGCTAGAACCAACGGAACATGTTTTTTTATATCTCTAGATCATCTCTTAGATCATCATTATGTTGTTCTTGATTAATTATTACAGCGGAGACTGATGAAGATTATATTCTGTTTTCCGATATACGCCATATTCGCACTTTCTTGGCTTCGTCAAGAATCTACTATCGTCTCCGTTTCTACTTAGTCTTATTTTGTCGTAGTTCTGTACATGTTGTTCTTCTGATTGCTTTTTCAAGAACCAGAGCTCATCACATAGCTTAGTATCACAAACTTGCGATGCTACTTTCTAAAATGTCACCTTAAAAAGTAACGCTATACGAAGTAGGTAATAATAGTACGTATATTGCTACGTTCATTGTATTACAATTTACAGTTTCTAGTTAGTTAAATGGATTTTGATGATCATTTTTCATTATTGTGACTAGTGTTTGCAGTTCGGATTTTGCGAGTTTATAGTAAATAATACTCATATGATGCACTCTGGCCTTGTATATTGAAGTCCGGCTGAAATGATGATGATACTGACATCTGAAACATTTCTAAACTACAGACACTGTCCCTAAATAAGAATCTGTCCTGATGAAAAGAATATACTTTATCATCTATGAGGCCAGTCAAGCCCATCTCAACATTCATTTAATAATATCCTTAATGAGGAATATTTCTGTTAATTTCAGCACAAAATAGACTAATAATAGATTCTGTTGATTAACATTGCGTTATTGAGACGAGTCCTATGATAAAAAATCCAGTATCGCCTGGGAAGAACCTGGCTCTACATTGTAGTAGAAGATTATATACATTCGAGGATCCTAATGTCATCACCCTGCTTTATGATTTTGGTAATAGAATATGACATGCATTTGGTATATTTCCACTCTAATTTAAAACCCCTCATATTGCCATCGCTAATTATTCTAGTAAGAACATGATCATATCTAAGTCCTTGAACTCAATAAAAATTTTTTGCCTACTTATACTATCTATGTGCTAATAAACAAAGCGATCGACTAATTTTTTAAATAAAATCACAAATACCTTTTATTAAAAACCCATTAGTCATTGATACCTCTCACAATCCACGTTGCCACAACAGTATAGTAAAAAACGTACAAAACGAATTTATGTCTCTTCTGGGACGTCGGCTGGTGTCCATTACACGTTATCCTGGTTGATTTATTAACGGGATATCTCGGCGAATAATATAAAATAATACTGTGAGGTCTTGTAATGAAACGTACGGTCGTCTTGCCTGTTTGTATAAATGAGATTTTTTATTAAAACAGAAGTTACACGGTTTTTACTAAATGCCGATTTATTATATTGTTCTCACGGCGCCATACCTGTATAAAGAAGAGACATATACCTACTTTTTATAGCAGCTTAACGAGTATTTTTTTATTGAAATGTAAACTAAGTGAAAAAGTCTGAACAAGTTACTCACAAATTACAAACAACATGTACAACTTCTCTGTTATCTTTAGATGTCTCTCGTTAAGTTAATACTCGTAGCATTTGAAGGGCTTGGAAACACTGGCCAATACCAACCCGTACTGGCGGTATGGTGAAGTACGCTCTAATTATCTTTAGTTGAATAGAGAGCCGTACCATAGCAATTGGATGAATATGGGATAGAATGAAGCAAATGTACTGTATATTATTTTAAAATAGGATTGCCTGGTACTCGTATCTAAATTCAAAGTTTCAAATACTATCATTGCTATTCTACGAAATTCGTGCAATATACAACTAATTGAGTAAGCCTTAACATATAAAGTGGACTTGGAGCTAGCTGGCTTATAGCGAGTAATAATAGAGCTCGAAGCTAAAGACTTATTACTTTCTACGGATCATCAAATAGGCATTTCCTAGTACTGTTATGGTTAACGCTGCCCACGGTATAATATAAGAAGTATTTCTTTGGCCTAATAGACTCTCTTCTCTATCTATGAATCTCTATTGGTTCGGGTATGGAGAAAAAATGCGGAATAAAAGAATGATGAAACAGATATTCAAAGCGAAAATGACAGGATGTACGAGCCAAGGAAGGGCAGCATTCACGAACCACAATCAAGTTGGTCAGAAGGTAACATCAGGAGCTATAAATGTTAAACAAGCGAGGAAGGTGTGTGTAGATCGCCTCTTTTGACGCTCGATTTCCTCTGTCTACACCTGAATGATCCTAGTTTGAAGGCAAAATAAACCATCACATTAACTAAACTACTAACTAAAAGTAAACACAAACGGACGCAGCGGTACTAACGGTCCAATTCTGTCACTCTACGCTAATTAATACGAACAAATATACAGTCTACCTGATGTAAAGTAATTACTTATTCACTCGCAGGAATACAATAACACCCTAGTTATTTGCACACTACCACTCTTTTATCAGAGCCTGGCAGCTATCAGGGTGCATTAATACAACCATTACAATACAATTGAGGTTGACATTGACTCTTCTAATAATAGTGAGTCAGTTATACACCATAGATAAGCAAGCTACTTAAACCATATAGTGTTATTTATTTTAACTAATATTTTACTCTGGATGCATTGATTCGTACATATGGGTTTTATACTATAACGGTAGGAACTTACTACGGTGGGAAGTCAAAATCAAAGTTATCTATTAATCTATATATGACTTCATGCCATGTCCCTTGCGAGGTAGGCAAAGGGAACCGAGCGCTACATTACTTCTTTAACATTCAAAGCTCTTTTCATGCACGCTCACCGATTCTTAGTGCATCTATCTACCTATTATATCGTAGTTATTGAGTCTAAAACTTCCCCGGCACCTACATCCTTTTACTTTCGGGTTGTATACCGGCTTCATCAATATTCCTCTAGCATTTTTTCTAGATGTGATCTCTTATTATCTGAACACGGATATTCTCTTTCAGATCAACTATTTTTCTCACATCCACATCCACATCGAACTCGATCTAGAAGTATTATGCCGCAGATTTTGCGCAACACTCGAATAAAAATATAAAACTTTGTATCTTATAGAATTCTGTAGTAAGCATAGAATCCTAATAGCTTCATTACGTCTGTATAATCTTATCGCAATTTATTTTTCGACTTTAACGAGTTCGGTGGCGCAGTGGTGAAACGCGCTATTATGTTATTTTGACACCGACTCTCGCGGGTACGATTCCCACACAGGACAAACATTTGTGTGCATGAACATGTCTGTTTATCTTGGTGTGGGTGTTTTAAAAAGAGGTAGGGCGCATCAAAGCAGCCCGTCTGGGGAAGTACCCCCTCACAAAAAACCGTAGCTAAATACCAACTTCCTACAGGGTTCTTGTGTTCCTGTCCCTGTGTGTGAATGATGTCAACAGTAAGCTCTCAAGGAGTTCCTGTATTACCAGCAGAGGTGGTATCGCGCGAGTGATACTTGATGTATTGCAAGCATTTATAGGCAACGGTGACCGCTTTACATCAGGTGAGGCGTATGCTTGTGTTCCTCCCAACGTTGTATAAAAAAAATTATTAATGCCGCGCCCTATATCTCATCCGTCAGCGCCCCATTTGCTATTAAAAGCTAGGTGCACCACCTGCAGATGATAAGATATACTCTAAATATGGTAATGAGCCACGCACACCCTTAATTACTTGTGAGTTTCGAGATAGCTGAAATTTAAATCAGGATTTGAAATAAATTTCACCGTTTGTTGAAGCTTTGATGGTTGCCGTTGTTAATCCTGGCTACATTGAGACATTGACGATGAGCCTATGTCCTACTAAATCACACTGAAATATTAGACCTGACCTTTCCAATATCGTATACATATCACGTTTGTTCTCTACTGCGCCATAAAGTTAGAAATGTTTTCTTTTACAGGCCCAGCACTCGGTCACATCCATATGAGCCTAACTTTCAGTCTCGGTATTTGTTAATGATCTTTGGTTTCGAATAACATCGCTTACCTCAATTGCATTCTATATTATTTATGAGATCGCATCAAAGCAGCTCAACTGAGAATGTTCCTCCGGTACACAGAATATCGTAGCCAAATAACAACCTGGAGGGGTGTTGTAAAGGGTGATTTTTTAGAGGTTTGGTTTTTAAATTAGCAACACTGTTTGAAGTGATTGTCAATTTGACAGTTGGCGGTATATTGGTGGTCAGTACGTTTTGCCATTTCACAATGAATAGACTTACTTCAGAACAACGCTTTCAAATTGTCTAAATTAATTTTGAAAATCATGGTTTAGTTCGCCAAACTTACCGTGCGCTACGTCCATTTTACGGTCGACTAAAATCGTCCATCCGAGCAAGTTATTCGGAAAACCATGGATCGTTTTTATACCACACACACTCTAGTTGATAATACGCAACCACAAAGATGCTATACAGTGCGCACAGAAGAAGTTATTGCTGCTGTGAAGCGTAGTGTTGATGAGGACTCGAATGAGTTGATGCGACAGACTTGCGCGCTTACAAGATCCAACTTGTGCAAGAGTTGAAATTGCGTGACCATTATGCGTGCCGTACGTTCGGTGAATGGGCCGAAAACAATATTCAACTTGATCCACTTTTTTTAATGAAAAAGTTTGTCAGCGATGAGGCTCATTTTTGGTTGAACGACTACATCAATAAGCAAATTTGTCGAATTTGGCGTGGAGAAAACCCACAAGCCTTTGTTGAGACGCCCTTATATCCATTATAAGTCTAAGATGGAAACATTGGCCCATATTTTTTTAAATGGAGAGCGCTATAGAGCCATGTTTGCCGACTTTTTTGTTCCTCAGTTGAATGGTATTGATATAGTAGAGCTGTTGGTTTCAACAAGATGGTGCAACATGCCACACTGCGCGCGACACCATCAATTTATTGCGGGAAGCATTCGATCAGCGCATAATTTCGCGTAATGGACCTGTGAACTGGCCTCCACGATTGTATGATCTCACACCTATGGATTACTTTCTTTAGGATATGTGAAGTTACACGTCTACGCAGATAAACCGCAGACGTTGGACCACTTTGAAGCCAACATTCGCCGCGTTATTGCCGATATACGGCCCCAGTTGCTCGAAAATATGGTCGAAAACTGGACTTCTCGATTACGCTTTATGAGCCAGCCGTGGTACCCATATGCCTGAAATCACTAATTTTTACTGATAAGCTCACTTACTCGCAGAAATACAACAACCCTTCAAGAAGTTGTTATTTGGCTACGGTTTTCTACGGAGGTGAAGGTACTTCTTCAGATGGGCTGCTTTGATGCGCTCTACCTCTATTAAAAACACACAGACCAAGACAAATGTAAATGTCCATGCACACAAATTTTTGTTCTATTTCGGAATCGAACCTACGAGTTTTGATATTAAAGTAGCATTATTAATCACTACGCATCTGAGCTCGTCAAAATACATCTTTACTAATTGCTGTAGAGTCATTTAACATGCAGTCATTTCATTAGATGACGGTACAGGTCACCGCACTAATTTCTTGTACTTTTTAGAGCTCCGTTTTTTTATATTAGAGGGTGGCAAACGAGTATATGGGGTTATGGGGTAAGTGGTCACCACCATAGATATCAGCAACACTAAGGGTAACTAATCCATTGCCAGCCCTGGAATCATATGCTATTTTCTTGAAGGCACCCATAACGTATTTGTTCTGGAACACCACTGAGTGTAGTTGATTCCACAGTTTCACCGTACGTGGTAATAAATCCTCGCAAAGGGCACTGTAGTGGATTGCCATTCATCAAGTTGGAGAGAGAGAAATTTTAGTTTGTGGCGAGTGGTACGATAGTGGAACTCAGCGGCTGGTATCAAGTTGAACAGCTCCTCCGAACACTCCCCATGATAGAATTTGTACAGTAAACAAAAAGGAGCAACGTCTTTTTGTGTAGAAAGCGAGTCCAGCTGAACAGAGATCACTGGGTCACCGACGATTCCAACTGCTCTACGTTGTATGCGAATAAATGGAGTAAGCAAATATTGTGGCACGCCGGCCCAAAGATGTGAACAGTATTCAATGTGGGGCCTGATCAGGGCCTCATGAAGTTGAAGGCGATGTTGAGGTGTAAACATCGACTTATATTACCGTAGTTCGCCTTTACACCGTTAGACTTATACTACCGTAGGTAATATAACTCTACTTATATTACCGTAAATATTATTACCGTAGGTAATACAAGTCGATGGGTGTAAAGTATCGTCTAGCTCTATTGACCACACCAATGTTCTTGCGCACTTCTGTCTTCAGGGGATTAAGTTCCTCTAAATTCAGTCTAGTCTACCCCAATCCGAGACTTGCCAAAATATTAAAAAATTAACGCTCATAATGCAACTTTGTTCATTTATCTGTCTGTCCCAATAATATATTTCAATAACTACTAATGCAATGGATGTGAAATTTGCAAAGCATTCTTCAAGTCAAGGCCACCAAACCATTTTTAATATATTTTGATAGTGGAAGGATTATTTTATATGCAGTGAAACTTGATGAAAAATGTAAAAAAAATCGCTTATCTTCGAAGTTAGTACGGCAATAATTGCAGTAAAAATAAAACTTTTACTTAATAACTATTTATAAAGGCACTATTGTTGTTAAACTCTTATCGTGTAAAAAAATATAAACGGAACTGTCGGTGCGCGCAGTCAAAACGTACTTGACTGTTTTCTTTTTCTGTTATAAAATAAGGATAGCAGATGTCATCGTCTAAATGATCTATCCTTGCTTCGAATTGGTATAATTTACTTAGCACCTAATTTCGACGTAATAATACAGCAACATTATGATTATGGGCGCAACATTAATGTAGAGTGGCAAAACATATGGCATGTTTTACACTCCGATGTCACCAATTAATTTTGGTTAGTAAACCTAAATAATAAAGGCGCAGTCTGTTACGAATAACAATTAAGGCTAACTATGTCACAAGACGCCGTCCCTACACAACTCAAATAGTACTAAACAGTAATTAGTACAGTTTACAGTAAAGGTACCAAGAACGAGCAAGGTTCATTCGCTATCATGGTAACCAAGTTTCGGAACCAGTTGCCAAAGAGCACTTTTTGCTCTTTGTTCGCAAATGAACTAATTTAGACAATTTTTTCCCTTAATAAGATATTACAATTTGTTGTGAAACTTGGTTGCAATAGTAGTTAAAATGCTTGTCACTTGCACACACGCAAGAAAACTCAGTATGAGCTGTGTATACGAGAAAAACAAGAAAATTAATAGGTTTTGCTTACCAGTGAAATATATTACTTTTATGATTTTACTTCGTAACAGGGTATCAACAAGTTGCTTAGTATGAACTAGCTATAAAAATAAACTATACCTCTTATGATTATCTAACGTGAAGGAGCATCTTGTCCTGTCAGTTTACGCTGCATGCTGTTCTGGCTCCGCCTTGCTATCCACCACGGCAGCTGTCAGAGGTGCAGGTGTGTATATATATATATATATATATATATATATATATATATATATATATATATAAGGAGAAGGAGCATCTTGCGGGTCAGCATGGCAGCGTCAACTGACAAGACACTGTGTCTTTCGTCAGTTGCGGTTGCGATTTGGGATCTTCTTTTGCTTACCATCAGGCAAAGAGGAGCCACTATACTGAACTAATTTATATTTTTTTTAGTTAGTTATAGTTCAGTATAGTGGCAGTGCAACTGACAAAAGACACAGTGTCCTGTCAGTTGACGCTGCCATGCTGACCCGCAAGATGCTCCTTCTCCTTATATATATATATACACACACCTGCACCTCTGACAGCTGCGGTGGTGGATAGCAAGGCGGAGCCAGAACAAGCCGAACTTTTGGAATCCTTTCTTTTAATATATATTTTTTTAATACTAATAATATATATATATATATATACATATATATATATATATATGTGTGTATATATATATATAACTAACAAACGTGTGTGGAAATGATTCAATATACACCGAATATCTAATACCCTGCTACATATTTCCGCAATTTCGCCCGTGTGGAACTCGGCTTACCAACAATCAAAAAATCAAACAAATCACAGGGCACATGAATTTTTTTAAGTAATCATCAAGTTTGTAACAAATTTATAAAATGATTAAATTTTTACCAAATATGGAAATATTTTAATAGTACACTTTGAATTATCTGAATCCGTTGAGCCATTTCCGACATATCAGTGAACATGCATACGTGACGAACATGCAACCTTTTCTTATTGAAAATCGGTTATAATAGTTAATAGTACTTATGAATAACACAGCTATTTAGTAGTGAAAATATTTTTAAATTGAATCAAGATTTGAATGATCACCCTCTACATTCGAACAAATAAACTTTACCCCTTATAATTTAAGCAGAAATAAATAATAAAAGTACTAGTGTAATGAAACTCATTATTATATCACTTGAAATAATATTTTATTTTTGGTGTAACCACGAAGATAATATTATTTTATACCTAAAATAAATTATTATTTGGTTCATGCCACTGATGTCAAAATGCCATCAATGACACGTTATCTGAAGGTAATAAGGGCTAGCTAAATCACATAGAAAAAGCGATATGCAAGAACGAAGTAGTTGTGGTTATGAAAATTTAGGAGCAGTCTAGTACAGTCAATGCTACTATGTTGATCTGACTCTCCAAGAACATATAGAATTCATGTACATGACAGCCCTGGTTAGACAGATTCTAAAGTAAAAGTAGAGTTGAATAGTATCGAAATTGTATGAAATATTAGTAAAAGCATTTGCCCTCCAAAGTACCAAAAAATTGTCATAGCTATTCAAAACCAATATTTAGAGGTACACTTGAAATAAATTATTTAAAAGAATATATACTAAACAATATTGTTGCTGTACACTTGTATACATCACAGGACAGCTACTGATTTTGGTCTAATTTACATAGTCATACATATCCTTAAGAACCCGCACACAATACGGCGGTTAACATATTTATGTAAAGAAATACGAAAAGACAAGTAAATTATATGATCATTTCTAACGAGTGAACGCATTGACCTTATCTCTAATCCTTTTGCCAACGAATATATAATTTTCCAAATCGTTTACAGTGATGCCCTGCCATTTAGCGTATCAACTTCATATAGTCACCCAACACGGACCTCACGATATATGGAAAGTTACCATTCTCCTATGTGTGGCAGTATCTGTCAACTCGAATCTATTAACTCGATCATAAAGCCAAATTTGAGAAACGATAGTAAGGGAAACTTAATGTGAGTATTCACGACTGTAGCACATGTTTTATGTTAAAGCGTTTGAGCAATTGATTGACGTTATGTCTGTTTTCTCAGTCATAAGTCTTATAAGTAGCCGACATATGTTCGAATATAACACTGAGTTATTCATTACAGCTAATAAAATAGTAATAGTTTGAACAGAAGTGGCTAATTACATTTTATTGTTTATGTCAACTGATTTTGAAAAGAAAACTTTTAAAAATTTTATTTGATGTGTCGAAGACTTGTCTTGCAATGCATTGATTTGGATTGACTAAAGTTGGCTGTAGTTTTCGTTAAAGTTTTTTTTAAGGTGAATAGTACTGACCCGTACCTAAATATGCGTTTTTTTAAGTAAGACACCTATCTAGATACCTTAAATAGCAGATCCGTATTATTATAATACTAAATATATAATTTGGTCCAAATAATTAGAACCGTTTTTTGTATATCACCAAGGTGGCAAACAAGCCTGCTTGCAAGCTGTGACTGTAGCCTATGGACATTTGCAACACCATTGTCGTTGTCACTCATGCGTTGAATCGATTCAGAAGTACCTTTTAGCACCTTTCTTGAAATACCTCTTACCTGCTGCAGTCCCTATGGATAAAAGAAATATATATAGTAATAAGTTTACTGGAGATATCTGTGTGTCGAATGGAGTATTACTACCGGGACATGCAGTGTGGGTCGACCCTCACAAATGGATGAAGTCAAAAAAAGATACGTAAGGAGTCGATGAATGCAGGCGGCTCAGGATCGAGACGAGTGATTCTCTAGAGGAGAGACCTATGTCCAGCACTCATACGGGCTGAAGTGATGATGATAATGTCTTGTACCAAGGATTCCAATATAACAAAGTGTTAACAGAAATTTCCGAGTGTATTCATCTAATATCTAACGCAAATAATGTGCGTAGTACCTAACCATATTTAGGTTACTTTACCAGAGGGAGACTTTATACAAAAGTCGTCTGCATGGGTACCTCTGTCTCACCTATTTCTACCGCCAAGCAGCTATATTTATATAGCTGTGTACCGATTTAAAGGGTGAGATATGGCAGGGAAATTAATGGGTACTGTGATGAAACATTCTTGGGTCACAAGATTGGCAGCGCGCGAGTAACATCCTCGTGTATCGCGAGCGTCAATAAACTGCGGTGACCATTTACCATTTGATGCGGGCCGCATGTTTATTTGCCAATCTAGTTTTATAAAAACAAAAAAAGTATACTTCTATATCATATTGCCTACCAACATGTAAATACGTGGTCGATGTTAATTAGATCATAAATTAGCGAGAAATTAATGTAATAAATTAATTAATAATACAAATGATCGATCACTGGCAATAGCATAAATATTTGAACTGTATTATACGGAAGCTGAACCAATATTTACTCGCATTAATATTATAAGGAATATGTAACAGAACTGCAGTACCATAGATTGCTTTAAGAACAGCATAATGTGAGACTGTCTCCAGAACGGAACAGAATCGTCAGCCATTGTAGCAGTCTTCTTCTAAGCTTTCAGGTCACGTTTCCTAATCCATTAGGATTAGCGGGGTCCGCCACCTAAGCCTAAGGATTTATATATACAAATATGTCATTGGGGCAGAAAGGTTCTGAAATGGCAACCATGGACAACAACCCTCCAGTCTGTCATTTTGGTGTTTTCTATAAAGTAGGAGGTACTTTTCAAGTCCGGTTAATTACCTTAAAACATACGACAAGGCAAACAGACATATTAAGAGGGTGGACAAAGCTAAGTGGCGCCCTCATTTTGTTTTTATTAATAACGCTGTATTTAAGACCAATTTAAAAAAAAACGCTCTATAGTGCACTGAAGAACCATATTTACGTTTTTTTGAAACATATCTTGTATTTATTATCTATGACAAGTAACCAAAATTTTAATTATTGCTTATTGTGGCCACTTATAGCAATAATCAAAGGTATGACTAATTCTACATAAATAATAAAAACAATATTTCTCAAAAAACATAAATATGGTTCTTCAGTGCACTATAGAGCGTTTTTTTTGTAATTGGTCTTAATTACCGCGTTACTAATAAAAACAAAATGAGGGCGCCACTTAGCTTTGTGCACCCTCTTAATACACATATATATGTCCTGGGTGAGAATCGAACACATGATGCCAAATAACCATTGCTAACGCTCGGTCACGGGGCTCAATACGGCGCCTCACCTCTCTTTTTCGATATTTCGTATGTTATATGACATGGTGAACAATGTACAGGCTTTTTTTGTTGAATTGGCTTTGACTTTGACTTCTTAAAAAAAACTGCTCTAAATTAGCTGAAGTCACCACGAGAGATTCGATGAGCTTGTTTTTAATTTTGTATTATTCAACGTCGTCGGGAGACATACAATCATATGGCGCACCCGATGTAGTCACCGTAGTCTATGAGTGCTTACTATATACATTAAGTATCGTCGTTTGCGCGACCTCTGCTGCTAACATAGCAGCTCCTTTGGTATTTACAGGTAATCTCACTCACTCACGGAAAACAACGCCCATCCAGAAAATTCTTATTGGGCTGTGGTTTTCTGTAACATGGAGGTATTTTCTCAGACGGGTTGCTTTGATCCGCCCTACCTTTATTGTAAACCCCCAAACTATGACAAACAGACATGTTCATTTACACAAATGTTTGTCCTGTATGGGAATCGAACTCACGAGCGTCGGTGTAAAAGTAGCGTTGCTAACTATTTTTTTATACAACGTCGGAAGGCATTCAAGCATACAGTGCACCTGATGTAAAGCGGTTACCGTAGCCCATGAACGCTTGTAATACATTAAGTATCACTCGGGCGATGCCTCCTCTGCTGCTAAGATAGTAACTCCTTAGTTACTATTTTAGTTACTATCTTACCTTACTGGTGACCTCACTCCCACGCAGGCACACAACAACGATCTAGGGAGTTGTTATTTGGCTGCGGTTTTCCGTGAGGTGGAGGTACTTCAACAGACGGGCTGCTTTGATGCGCCCTACCTCTCTACATCCAGACCAAGACAAACAAACATGTTCATGTACACAAATGTTTGTCCTTTGTGGGAATAGAACTCACAAGCGTCGGTGACAAAGTAGCGTTGCTAACCATTGCTCCAACGAGGCCGTCAACCTTTTTTTTCGTTATCAAAGGCATCAACTAATTTAAAATGCAAACAAAACCAGTCACTCACACATAATGCAATAACAGGTACCAGCGTTATATTACACACTCAAGGAGCAATACAATAGGTCATACAAGTCTACACACCATCGTGGGTGGCCGGTATGCACCTTGCACAACGAACCTTCTGTACCCTGTGTATCCTAATGTACGCTCAATAGCGTATTCGATTTTTTTGCGATAATAAATGTTGTAATCTTCAAAGGTTTGCATACTCTACCATTATAGGCTTATGTCTGCAGTTTAATTATATAAGTACAACTAATATTTAATAGATGAGTTCATACGCTATGGGTATTTTTAAAAAGGCTTTTTTTATCCATATCTTTCCTTTTTTAATTTGCCGCAAAATTCTTATTCTCCAGATCTAGCAGTTTAGGTTATGCGTCTGTCAATCAGAATATCCGTCACGGTATCATCTCACTTGATATAGATGACTGACAAATCTGAAAGGTTTAATACAAGATGATTCACTCTGCGTCGACTTAATAATGGCTGAACGGTCAAGTTATTTACGGCACATATATCAATCAGTTATCTGTACATAAACGTTCATCAACGATAAAGGCGATAAATGGAGGGATTTATATTTTATTTTACAGTTTCTTTGTATTATTTCTGAAAATCTACGTTAGATCTGGATTTTCATCAGCTGTGATTATCTCAGAGATTTCGCTTCATTAAAATCAAAAATAAGAGGGAGGTGAGCGATGGTATCTGTGACGTGTGACTGATGGACAGACAGAATAGCGCCAAAAGCTTCCCACTTTTACCTTATTGCTACTCATCCGTGTGAAACAAGAACTATGAGACGTTGTCGTCTCAAAAACAATAATAGTTTAATTAAAAAAATGTGAAAAAGATTCTGCAATCTTTTTGAAGCAAGAATTACGAAACAGATGTACAACGCAAAAGTAGAAGGAAGTAGGAGCTGAGGAAGGCCAAAACTTATATTTTTCTTCTTTTTCACGTTATCCCGTTTCCATTACCATTACCTAAGCCTAAGGATTTGGTGAAGACACTGATTTTTACATAGAGCGACTTCCGTCAGTACTCCAAGGCTTACCTACTATGACCAAATTGATCGTGTTTTAGCAGGTGATGTCAGGAGCCTTAGAAACCGGCAAGCATGCATGAGACGAGATATGGATGTTAAAGAAGCGAGTGAGGTATGTAAGGACCGACTCATGTGACGCTCTGTACTCTCTGCCCACCCCGTAAGGGATTTGGTATGAAGTAATAATGATAAAATAAAAAAATGAAGTGTAAGTTTACGAACTCGCGTTGCTCTGCCAAAATCTCTCTTTAGATCAATATCGTTCCGAGAATAACTTTCATTTTCCGCTAGAAACATTTATTCATAGATAACCAGTTGAGAATGCGCAAGCTTGCATTGCCAGAGGAACACCTGGTTCGTCAATTATATAACAATTCAATTATTATTTTTTTAATTTGTCGGCCATTTTGACCATGTACCTTAAGAGATAGGAACGGTGTTCCTGAATATTCCCATTCTACTTTTTTATGCTGAATCCGAATCTGAAGTCAAAATATGCTAGAATATTCGAAAAAAAGCGACAGACAAACGCACAGACAAACATATAGAATTCATATAGGTTCCTGATAATTTGATAGTTGCAAACCTTCCTAACCTAACAACGCGACGTAAATGTGTCATAAATAGGCTGCGATCGAATCAGAATATAAAAATTTCTTGAGGCTGACGTGACACCGAAAGTGTACTATATTTTGTAACTATTTTGAAATTTCGTAACGCGTACTAACTCCGGTATGGTCTAGTGGCTAGGATACCTGGCTCTCACCCAGGAGGCTCGGGTTCGATTCCCGGTACCGGAAATTCCTTTTCCTTTTTTTTATTTCAAATTTACTATTAATGCTGTTTTTATTCCCATGTTAACATCTGAGTTATTCTAAAAGATCAACAAGCCGTGTTTTGATCACTTGTTAACTTTACGATCCAGCTAACATTAGAAGGTGAATCTCCCATCTTTCTACACGGTAACTAAGAAAAATACAAATTGAACAAGAACAAAGGGTCTTCCGTGATAACAAACGAGAATTTTAAACATATTTGCTATGTTTTTCTTGTGAACTGTATTGTTGCACGCGACGTATGATGCGGCGAAGTAAAAAGTTTAGAATAGAATTGCAACCTTTTTCTCATGAATTAATACTGGCCTTAAATGTTAATAAAGTAGACGTAAATGTTTTATGTATGAACAATTACGCCAATAAAAGGTGTTTCACTTTAGGAGAGCAGTTTCAAGTGTATGTAAGTAACTTTCAAAAGAAGTTGTCTAAATTTGAAAACAAATGTATACCTATACCTACAAATGTTCGCCTATGAAAGTTGGCCAAGAAAATGTCACGAAAATATTCTGTGAAGTTCCGAAGATAATAGAATTCCAAAGATAGTAAAAGCAATATTTTTTTACAAGCTTTTATTTAACTTGCAATGTTTGTATGTTCGTGTCAAATCTTGCAACTGTATTTTCAAGCAATTATCTTTAACAGATTGAGATGAAATTTTGCATACACGTTTAGTTTGGATGTCAATGTATGGTTAGTTAAGTGACGTCATTCTCAATTCAATATGGTGGACGGCTTAAGATGGCGGGCTAGTTATTTTTGTGCACTTCCCTGATATGGGTATTAAATAAAAGGGTTTGCTGAGAAGAATACGAAAAAGTAAATAAAAATACTTTATTCTAAATTTAATATGGCGGACGGCTCAAAATGGCGGACTAGTTATTTTTTGTGCCCTTCCATTATATGGGTATCAAATGAAGGGGTTTACTGAGAATAATACGAAAAAAAATGACTTTATTCTAAATCCAATATGGCAGTTCGCCCAAGATAGCGGAATAGTTATTTTTTTGTGAACTCCCATGATATAGGTATCAAATGAAAGGATTTGCTGAGAGGAATAACAAAAAAAAGGCTTTCACTCTAAATCCAATATGGTGGACCGCCCAAGATGGCGGAAGGCTTATTTTCTATTAATCTAGATGTGTCCAAAGATCTGGTGAATGACGCTATTGGACATATTATAGAAATCACATGGCCCTGCTTCCAGAGAGCACAATTGTATGATACTAACATACCATCCGTTCGTACATTCTTAAAGAAAAATGGTCTTTACTTTATTTTACCCAATTCTGTACAATTTCCAGCAAAATATAGATACGGTACTGCTAAACAAACGAATGTTACCAATTATATTATGCTAGACTTGCACAGTACTCAAAATGCAAGGTAGTCAGTCGACCACGCCGTTCTCTATTTAAGTTGAAAGCGGTTCGCTACCGGACAAGCGTCCATGGTACGTGGCCTTAAGTAGAGTCAAATCACTTGAAGGTCTCCTTATTGAAGAACTTGAGTGTACTAAATTAACGGCCAAACGACCAGTCAATAATGATTCTTTAAATGACATGAACAGGTTGAGAAACATTTAGATACAGTAACACAACGATAACTAAAAAATAAAAATAAATTAATAATAAAAAAAATGTTTTAATAACAAGCTTTTATTTAAATGCTCTCAAATTAAGAAAATAAACTTTGAATTGAATTAAACCCATCAATTTATTACATACACAATTTATAATACCTATTTATATGATATAAAAGCTTGTCACGAGATTTACTTGTGTAAATAAACAAGAATGTAATAATTATACATCTTGACCTTGTGTTAAGTAAATCCCGTGACAAGGTTTTATTAAAATGCAGAGCATTTAAATAAAAGCTTGTTGTTAAAATAATTTTTTTTTAGAAAATTAATATTGTGCATTCGGGTAGCAACTGAGATTAGTTTTTTTATACATCTAAGACGTAAAACATGCATATGGCCTGCCTGATGGTAAGCAGTATCGTTAGATTATGGATATTTGCAACACCATGAATCACCATGAGTCACTCTTGGTTTGCCATCCCCGTAAAAATCCTTTTTGAAGAACCCCATGCTGTAGTATCTTTAGAAAACCTTGCCTGCGAGTTCATTCTACAACATGGTAGTTCTTGGAAGAACACTTCTCTAGAACCGCACAGTACGCAACCATCGCGGTTCCAGCGTGTGAGGATGAATACCTCACCGTTGGCTTCGGTGAGTGGTGCTGTTATTGACGACTCACTTTCATTGATTTGTGCTTCGTAGAGTAGATTGGTGAGATGAGAAACATCTTACGTCTTACAAGGGAACGCGCGAGTGATAATTCTTGTACTGAAGCGTTCATAGGCTACGGTAACTAATTAATATTAGGCGGGACGAATGTTTGTTACCTCCCGACGTTTCATAACAAAGAGTTTATATTTTTCTTAACGATTTTACAATACTCTTAGAAGATCTCACCTACATTTCTCTTGCAGTTATTGGACGAAAATAGACAAAAAGTAAAAATGTTGCAAATATTGCTCAATTAGTAGTTTTCGATACGACAAACATATGCAACTATATATATATTATATTAAATAATATATTATATAATAAATAATGTATAATACGTTACTACATCATTTCACATATCAATTTATGTGTTTATTTATCCCTTATAATTCTTTATATACTTTTGAATCAAAATATCAACTCGTCTTAGCTACTGCATTTACACAAATCAGCTTCTAACAAGACTTTGATTACAAAATAAAGTTGCATCAATGAAAATAACATGTTCCAACGAGATAATAAGCAGTTATGCGCCTTGTGACTAGGCTTGTATCCTGTGAACTGTGAATGACCACTGCAAGTAAATACAGGATTGCTATAACAAGATTGCATCAATTCCTATGCGCTTTAATTAAGAAGCAAGCACGAGTGTAAATGCCGAAGTCAAACTATTTATGCGTTATAATTACTAGTAGATAACATAAAGCGTAAGTAAGGAACAAGCTTGGAATTGGGCAATAATTTCCAAAGAAATTGACAGAAACTCTTATAACATAACCACTGAAGCGGAGTGCAGTGGAGCGGAGCGAAGGTGAGCGGAGCGGAGTAGTGCTGCACCGCGCCGCACCGCCCTGCTACTCTCCGCTTAGCTGCCCTCCGCTTGACACCACCGCCATGTTCGACTCCGTTCTGCGCCGCACAGCCCCGATACTCTCCGTTTCTCTGCCCTCCGCTTCTCTGTTCTCCGCTCGACACCACCACCCTGCTCGACTTAGTACTGTCTGGCGCAGGGCCGCGTGTTCATATATTTTAGTTGAAAATCCGCTCTGCTCCACTTACACTGTTTCCACTGACGCGGAGAGATTTCGAGCACTGTGATTGGTCAGTTCACAATCCGCTTCTCTTCACTCCGCCGAAATCCGCGTCAGTGGAAACGCACCCTAAACCTTGACGCTAATTCCAATGGCAATCCAATTCCAATGTCAAAGTTTAGAACACTATTTCGTAATATCAACTGTAATTTCACAATGACAACATCGATTGAATCTCATTAATAATGTCTAACTAGAGAATCGACCAACACTATCAATCCAATCTAGCTCTACTGTCGTTATTTAAGGGTTTAATTTCAATTCCGAAATCTCGGAATTAGTTTTCAAAGTAACCCTACTGGTGGCTGAATTACCAAATCAAGTATACAAGAAAATACAGGATGTCTATACCAAGATTGTATCAATCATGATATGACATATATGACAACAGACAGTAATAACAACAAAAACAAAAAATATTAATACTTACTAAGTAGTAGGTAATACATAATAATATTGCTTACAAGTAGTAGGTAAATTTATCAAGTATTTATTCTACGGAATTTCAATACTCAAGAGAGGTGGTATAAATTAATATTTAATTATAAGCAGCCTGACTACGGCCATCTCTTCTCGTAAATATATCTTTGGAAGGTTCAAGTTTTGAAGCTTGCATAGCAATTGCTTTACGTCAGGCGGCCTACATGTTCCTTTGTTTTTAGAAACGGGAAGTGCCTTCTTACCTTATATTGTTGTTAATAATGCCTATTCACACACAGACCAAGTGATAAATTTCGGATTTGAATTTCGAGAATGTGATTTCCATCGCGATATAAAACATATAAGAAAGACAATGCCAAAAGTCTCTTTTTATTTGTAACCCCGACACCAATGTCTCACGCCATTGTTTTTATAACCTTCATCGGCGCCACATCTATTTGGTTGTTCGGAAATATTCAAAATTCGTCTGCCGTAAATTTCTTTAGGCATCCGAATGCATTATGCTAATGCAACGATTTCCTGTTACCCGAAACAGTCCAATGCACATCAAATTCTTTGCGTGTTAATAGTCAATTCAAACATTTTGGATACACTTCTTAGAATAGTGTCTAAGATTGCAAATTTGCATGAAACACTACAGGATTCAAACCGAATATTCCACATTTCTCCTGTCAAAAGATAATTTAGATAGGTCCTTATTTTACGATGGTATTGTAACTGGAATTCAAAGAATTAGTTTCGTCAGATGATTTAAGGATATTAAATTTTTAAACTTTGTGGTCGCGCTCTAAGATTCTACTCTTCGATTAGTCATTAATTGCTTTTTGAATGTTAATCTTTGTTATGTCGAAACATATTTTGAAGTTGTTTAATCCCTAAATATTTCGGTTACATTATCACAAGGACCGAGTGTTGTCTTTTTGTTTCGGTTTAACTTATTAGTTTAGTCACTCTTAATAGTTTATTAACAGTAATATCTTTAGTATTACATAATGCTAGTAGCAATCAGATAAATATTTTTTTAAATTTAATACATAGTTTATCGATCAAGTTTAAATATCTTCGCTAATGTTTATTTTATTTGTTACTAAACTAACACATGAGGTGCTATTGTATATCGATGCTTATTTGATATATTAGTTCCTAGTACGTGCATATAACAATTCTTACCCTTAGCCAATGACAAGTTTCGACAAAAACGCCCGCTAGAGGGAGCTGCATTTTCCAAGAACAATTTATAACCAGGTACACCATATGTTACCGATACAGTTTTATAGCGAGCTGACTGTTCGTAGAAATAGTTTCATCGAACTAGATCACACGAGAGCTCAGAAAGTAAATCTTTATCATTTTCTGCACGCATTTCCTTTACCAGACCTGTTTCGCAATAACAGAGATATTTCTATCTGATGTTTGCTACTAGTAGACCGGTTTTTATTTGATCGCGCCATCGTTCTTGTACGCCCGTCGTCGTCGTTTTGTTACAATGTATATTATTCAATTTGTCATAAAGAATCTATAGATTACATGATTAGAACCAAAGGATAACATACACCATTCTTACCTATGTATTTCCGTATATAAGTTCTGAAAATCAAATTTATGTAATACTAGCTGTGCCCGGCACCGTTTCGCTGTTTGTTTATTTTTCGTTTTTTTTATCTCTATGCCTTCTCGGTAATGTTTTGAATATAAGGCAGAAGTTTCATCGAATTAATGGTTTCAAAGTATATAACGGGCCTAGGTACAAACATTTTTTTGTGTTTACATTATAAAATATTTACCAATATCTATACTTCGTACCTACTTAGAAAATTAGAAACTATTAATATATTATTATTAAGAAATATAAATCACAAGAATCACTTCATTCGAGATTGCTATTAGTAACGATACTATTTTTTAAAATACACGCAATTACTATATATTTAGAAAATAAATCGGATTTACGAATTTTCATAAAAAGCTCCCTGCCGTGGTTTTCCCAAGGGACTACAACATGAGGTTCTTCAAGAAAAGTGTGAAGTTCTTACAGGGTCGGAAACGCAAGAGTGACAACCCTGGTGCTGCAAATGTCAATTGTACAATTGTATACCACTTTAGTGGTATAAAAAAAAGAAGGCCTTGCTGTGAGCTTTTTGTTCGAGCTGTCATAAGCAGCGGGCTGAATAATTTTTAAGCCGTTAAGAGCGATTGTGGAGAGTGAGAAAATTGTCGAATATTGAAAAGACCGATTGACTGACACATAACGAATGAATGCCTCACAATCTATACTCTATATAGATAAATATTGTCGGACAAATGGCACAGCGCCATCTAGCCCCAAAGTAAGCGAAGCTTGTGTTATGGGTACTAGACAACTGAAAAACATACGTAAATATTTTTTTTTTGTAAATACATACATAGAAAATACCCAGACCAAGACAAACAGACATGTTCATGCACACAAATGTTTGTACTGTGTGGGAATCGAACCCACGAGCGTTGGTGTCAAAGTAGCGTAACAACGCGTTTCACCACTGCGCCACCGAGCTCGTCAAGTAATATACATAAATAAAATTGGGGTGTCTGTTTGTAATATTAAAATAACCGCTTTTTATTAAATGCATATGGATGTATACACGGTACATATTACTAAAATATTTTTTTTTCCAATTTTTGTCTATCTGTCTATTTGTCTGACAGATAGCTGATGTAATAAGAAGTAACTTAGGCTACTTTTATTTTAGAAATTTTATTTATTTTTATTATTATAAAAATAACTATTCCGCGCGGACGAAGTCGCGGGCACAGCTAGTTATTAATAAGTGAATTAAATGCATACAAGCCGCATGTTGTCGCAGACATATATGACACATTTGGACGCAAACAACACTCCGAACAAATTTGCTGGACAGACTTTTGACTACATTTGGGCAGATGAATACGAGGATTAATTGCATGAGAATGCAGTAATTGCCTACCCGGTAGTACTATGCGGACATTGAGGATGTCTGTGGAAATCACAGACGTTCTCAATAGCCGCAGTATTTATTGTACCGCTGCACATCACCTTCGTGAGAGAGGAAGGGTACATCAAAGGAATCCCGTCTGAGGAAGTAGTTTCACGTTACATAAAACCGCAACCAAATACAACTCCCTGGAAGGCTGTTATATTGAGTGAGAGTAGCTGTATTAGCAGCAAAGGTGACATCACGCGAGTGATACTTAATGTGTTGCAAGAGTTCATAGGCTACGGCAGCCACTTTATATCAGGTGAGCTGTATGCTTGTATACCTCTCGACGTAGTATATAAAAAAGTTTCCACATGACATCTCTCGTGCACACACCAACGAGCCAAATTGCGATACAACGGAATGCTGCGGCTTCTGGGGTTTGCCTGTGGAACCCTGACTCCAAACACGCATTAGAGATTGTAGAGCCGGATTCCCAGTTGACATCCCCTGACACACAGGGTCCCATACCCATAACACTGTAAGCTTATGACAAAAGGACAGATACCGTAGTGAAATTATTGTGTATAATGACGAACTCGGTGGCTCAGTCGTGAAAGACGCGACATTGACGCTAACGCTCGTGGGTTCGATTCCCACTCTAGGCAAACACATGTCTGCATGAACATGTATGTTTGTCTTGGTCTGGATGTTTTAAGAGAGGTAGGGCGCATCAAAGCAGCCCATCTGGGGAAGTACCTCCACCTGACCGAAAACCGTAGCCAAATAACAACTCCCTAGAGGGTTGTCGTGTTCCTGCGTGTGAGTGAGGTCACCAGTAAATTCCCAAGGAGTTGCTGTGTAAGCAGCAGAGGAGGTATCGCGCGAGTGATAATTAATATACCGCAAGCGTTAATAGGCTACGGTACCCGCTTTACATCAGGTGGGCCGTATAATTGTATGCCTCCCGACGTAGTATAAAAAAAAATTGTATGTTTTGTCAATTAAGGTACGGAATACTAGAGTTACGCTATTTAATATCTGTTTACTAGCAAAAAACAGTGAATACTAATGATAAATGAGTGCAACGTTCTAAATTCTTCACAATTTATGTACCTAATATGCGAAGAAAATCGGACTTCAGTGTTTCGCCGGGCAAGACACGCGACCAATTCATCACCAGCGTTACTTTTCGGAAATCCAACAAAAGGTTTGACGCTAAACACTGCCATTATTGCTTCTAAAATAGACAAAGCATCGTTGTTCGAGACAATGCGACCAAATAAAAGGTTGTCGCCATTAATTTTTACACTTCTGACATTTGTAACGGTGCATTCATTGTGTCGAAATGAACAAGTTAACCCCGCGGAGGCGAAAAATGAACTCACAGCGTGACTTTTATTGTAAGACAAAATGCCAGAGAGGAATTCTTACATTTTCGCTCAACATGTTTCCCATTCTGATCTTTTTTTACAATCAATGTCCGAATTAGTAACGCTAGTGACACCTGAGCCGACAGACCGCACAAGGAATAAAATGCGTGTTTTGGTTCCCAAAGTATTCACTTTATAAAGTATTGTTGGACCGCCGTGGACCCCACGGGAACGGTTACCAACCTAAGAACGTTTTTTATGTTCGTACCTCACCTTATAATTGTGAATTACGACGTTTTCGTAATTATTTACGAGCTTTGTATCTAGAAAATGTAATTTATTAATAAATTCTTGTCGGTACGGTAAACATGCGTATGATATCTAGTTACATGTAATTAATTAAAATTTTCGAAACGTAACGTAGTAAGGTAGGATTTCATTTTACTTTTATTATTCCTTAACAAGTTATAAAAATGTAATATTCAGAAATAAACTTCATAACATTTCTACCTCAAAAACCAGTTGTTATAATGAAAATAATTGTGTCTTTTGCATGTAATGTAATTGGACAGACTGTAGGCATGAGTATTTTCGAATTTGGAAATTTACTTTTGGAATTACAAAACTCGAGACTTAACTTTTAACGCAGAATTAGTGATTAATATGCATGATATTTTGTGGTGCAAAAGCCTCACTTGCACCACAAAATATCATGAAAAGCCTCCATTTACGCCCAGCAGAGTACCGAAGTATCTGGATGGCATCGTTGCGTTCAGTCTAAAAGAACACGCAAGTTGAGCAGTGTCGACCGCAGCCTTTCTATAGATGGGCTTAGTTATCTCGAACTTCAAAGCGCACGTTCGCCTTTCGATCTGGGATTTTTGTCAATAGCGACAGTCATTAAGTTAAATTAAAATAAATAATATGTACGAGTATATAAGCAGACGGGCTGAAAATATTTCCTTCATAATACCTACAAGGAATATTTCCCTTACAGAGTGTTTGCAAATTTTTTTATTTAGTTTTGAATCCCTTCCATATATAAAAATCTACATGCAAAAGAGATTCAATGGAGACACTGTAGGTAATGAATTACTAAAATGATATACACACAAGGGAGAACGCTATATGTATACAAGACCTTCGTAGGCATTAATTAGATTAAAACAGAAGGTCATTGATTAAAACACTCCATTTAATACCCAACAGTAAACAAACCAACTGTACCAGTGCGTGACTGTAATACTTGCACAGGACGTAACCTAATAGGTTTAGGAGTTTATGAGGTGCTAGTGCATACAGACCGAAAGAGCTCGTAACAATCTAAAGCTGCCCCAAACGATCTCTTCGCACGAACTGCTACATTTTCTACATACGTGCAATGAATGGCAAGTTACAATACAGCAAGTTGTATTATTTATGGGACACTCGTACGTAAATATATAATGTAAATTAAAAATTTGTAAAACTCGGAAATTTTTTTCCTGCTTTCAAGAATCCTTGAAACAATTTTCATCACTAATACCTTGATATGATTGTGAATCCCAAATTATGGACAAACAGTTGTTATGTGGAGACGAGTGAGTCATTTGAAAGGTAATGTACTCGACATCCAGTTATGTATATACGATGGACTAAGTATCCAAGTTATATGCTACCAACAAACATTGATATTCTCATATGCGAGATTTATAAAAAATAAGACATTTTCTTATTTGTCAGGAACTATGTTATTATGATTTGTGAGAAATTTAGATACAAAGGGTAAAGTAAAGTATCCACCTGGTTAAAAGGTCTAAGCTACAGTGATGCGGAAGTACTCATTTATTAAATAACACAAACGTACAGTTTTACAAATGAAGGTAAAATGTTTAAATTCAATATATTTTTCCTATATTAAATCCCAAATGTTGTTGTGATATTCTTCTATTTTGAAGTGTGTTTAGTAATAACGTAAGTTAAGAAAGAGCAGGTCTGTCTGGCACAAGCATTATTTGCTTAATATGCAGTCCTCACAATAATGTTTGTAAACACAATTTTTGTTAACGAAATAAAAACATTTTCATTTTCAAAGGGAGAAACTATTTATAATACACTGAAAAGGGTTTGTGATTACAAAGCAATTCCTTTGAAGAATATGGCATTTCCAATTAGTGATGACACTCAGCCTATGATAGGACGTGACATAGGCCTCATAGGTGCTTAAAAAATCAAGTCCAGATGTATACCAATCTATACATACAATTTAAATGCATGACTGTAAATCATTGCTATTTGTCATAAAATCAGCTTTGTGTTGCTAATGATAAAGATATAAACCGGTTGCCGATCTTCACAGAATTGCATTTGCTATCAAGAACTTCTTAAGTATTTGTAAGTTCTTGGGAATCAAAGACATAGAAATGCTATTTATATAGCAGCAATGGCATTTTTTCTTTTAATAAAGTTCATGACATCATTTAATATTATTTTCTCATGTATTTTTTTTTTATACAATGTCGGGAGGCATACAAGCATACGGCCCACCTGATGTAAAGCAGTTACCGTAGCCTATTAACGCTTGTAAGATATATCACTCACGCGATGACTCCTCTGCTGCTTACACAGCAACTCCTTAGGAGCTTACTGGTGACCTCACTCACACGCAGGAGCACAACAACCCTCTAGGGAGTTGATATACAGGCTGCCCAGAAGAAGTCATCCCGCAATTAGTACCACAGAGTGTTGTCGATATTGATAAAATATCAATTCGATCATAGATTTAATGCTGTGGTTAAGCTGTTAACTAGAAAGTGATTTTTTTTTGTATATACAACGTCGGGGGCCATACAAGCATACGGTCCACTTAATAGAAAGTAGTTACCGTAGCTCTGAACGCTGGTAATACATTAAGTATCACTCGCGCGATGCCACCTCTGCTGCTAACACAGCGACACCTTGGGAGCTTACTGGTGACTGATACTGGTGGTCACTCATACATAGAAACACAACAACATATCAGGGAGTTTGTTATTTGGCTGCGATTTTCTGTGAGGTGGAGGTACTTCCCCAGTGGGGATACTTTGATACGCCCTACCTCTCCTTAAAACACTCAGACCTATACAAATAGACATATTCATGCACACAAATGTTTGTCGTGTGTGTGAATCGAACCGACGAGCGTTGGTGTCAAAGTCGCAGTCTTAACCGTGGCGCCACCAAGCTCGTCGAAATCGGTTTTATGCTACTGAACGCGGCGAAATATTTTGTCTAAATTCGAGAAAGAATTTAAGAAACTTTTTAAACATTATCAGTTTACAAATTAAATAAAAAAGGGGGTAGCAAGTAAACAAGGGGTAAACAACAGTAGGTCTCATTGTTTTGCCGTATGATAGAGTAGGTATAACGTAGTCATACTCACAGATAAATTTATAAAAAAAAAGTAAATCTTGTGATACACCTCTTTCAATGCGAGCTTTAAAAATCAGTTGTCTATGTTACTAACACGCACACAAGCGTACGGCCCGCCTCAGGACAAGCAATTCTACACAGCCATTGAACACTTACTAATTAGTATTAACAAAAAATACTATTTTGTATATTTCGCGGGTCAATCGTGTAGTCGTCAAACTTCTTTTTTCGTGTTACTATCTACCTCATTAGAAAAAAAATATTTAAAAGAAAGATCTGGAGTCACATACTGCAGTTCTGTATTCTAATATTTTTTTACAAATTTTTGTCGTAAAAGCAATAACGATGCTCTGGGTATAAGTATAATAACAAATATTATTATACTATGTTGCACTGACTACTGGACCGAACAGTCATGCTCGAATAATGCAGCAAGTATTTATAAAATAAATTCTTCCGAAGATATTGGGCTATAGGAAGCGTAAATAAGAGCGATCTCGAGCCTGTTGTAATGGATTCTACAGTTTACGACGTGCTAAACTCACCGTGTGGATGAAGTAATGCTCATAACCCATCTCTGTTGGAACAGCGAATAGCTCTTCCATTTGTTTACGAGAACTATTAGTCAAATGCCTGTAATATTTGATTAACAGTCGTAACTTTAATGATTTGTGCTCAAGTGAAGATAAACATTGCTGTTACCTGAATACGTAACGTCTTTTCTATTTTTGTACTTTCTGCAAGTAATATTGTTGATTATAGCACGTATAAAGCAGTGATAGCCTAGTGGATAAAGAACGCCGTTGTGATCAACAGGTCGCCGGTTCGAATCCTGGTATTAAATTCGTGTTTTCGGATTTATGTGCATATTTGTGATTGTCACTTGCTCGGCGGTGAAGGAAAACATGGTGAGCACACCCACCCGCACATCCAAGAAATTATATTTTGAAAGATGTGTGACCTTATTTAAGACAGGTCTGGTATTCCCTCTGGGTTGTGGAGGTCTGACGGCAGTCGCTCTATTTAAAATCAGTATCGTCGCCAAATCCTTAGGCTTAGGTAGCGGACCCCGCCAATCCTAATGGATTAGGAAACGGGGTAACTCTAAGAAGGAGATAGCACGTATAAGATATATTTGTTTATTTATATTATGTTATAGTTAACATAAATTTGTAACACCCTTAAATTATTCTATAAAAGATTTACCCTTTTCCGAGTTTAGAAAGCAAAAAGGAAATGATTGCAAATCGCCCTTGCTTCATTTTTACATCCCGCTGGGTGTCGTTGACGAAAGGCGTCGTGGGTACAATACACACACAGCGTCTGTACAAAGCGAAGGAAACGCTTAACGCACACATTCTGGAGATCAAAGAACGCGCAATCTGTGTGAAAAAAATAACGTTTTGGTCCCAAAAGGGCGGACCCGTTTACGCGACCCAATTCACGCGAACGGTTCGGACGCCGAAGAAATTGAATTGAAGTCAGCCCCAACAACAAATTCAAACGCGTATCGAATTGTTTTACGTTTGACGAATTCGCTTTTTGAAATTTTTAAATTCGCACAATAGTCCATAATGATGTAGCTTCGTTTCTTTGTCCGCATCAGAATGTTGACGGACATAAGGAATTCATGATATGTAACGTTAACAAGTGAGCTTAGTTTTTAGATCTGATTGCCAGTCGGGTGTCGATAGAATAAAATCGACAAAATTGTTTTAGTAATACACGTCTCTAAACTTGGCTTTCTGATTATCGAAAGTGTTCGGGGTGACATTCTAAAAAGTAATTCCGCATGAGGTAAATAATTCACCACATGCCATTATGTCACGTTGATTACATGTATATGTTTAGTATAGCGCAGTATCGGTTCCTCGAACTACATCAATCATATCATAAGGAGAAAATTACCTTTCAAGATCAGCGTTCATTTTCTTGCGATGAAATCTCCTGATGCTTCCAGCTACCATTTGTTAGTGTCTTGTTTAGAAAATCACATCTGCTAAACTTTATTAGCTCGCCTTTTGACAAAGGCCACGTTGATGGAGGGTGTATCAAATCGCACGATTCAGCGCGCTCCTTAACGCAGCTGGTCGAGGTGTAACGAATCATTTTATTTATTGTTCACAGATCTTATGCGTTATTTATGAAAATCCAAAGTCATTTGCCGCGATGCTACCCAGGCGGGCTGCCTTAAAGAAAGTGTGTCACCTTGCCTAGAATTTGTTACGCGTTCCCAGCTGATGTTATGGTCTTCGATCATGATTTACATTGTCAGTGTCTGAACTCGAACTTTTTATTCCATTGACCTTAGGTGCCATATGCTTATTGGCAAGTCTTGTATATAAATACGTAGTACCTACACAAGGTGCAGTGAAAGCCTAGTTGATAAAGAACAAGACTATTAACAAACTGGTCTCTAGAATTATCTTGTTGTGTAAATGTGCTATTAAAATCTTTTTTTCTGATTTCTTCAAGTAATTCTAATTATTATTTACTCGGCGGTGAAGGAAAACACCGTAAGGAAGGAAATCCGCACGTCCAATAAATTATAATTTGAAAGACCTGTGACATTATCCTGAGGAAGGTATTGTTTTCACTCCGGGATGCGGAGGTGTGACGGCAGTCATTCCATGTCAAAATCAGTATCTTCGTCAAATACGTAGGCTTAGGTAGCGGACCCCACCAATCCTAATGGATCAAGAAACGGGATAATGCTAGAAAGAAGATGAAGTCTAAGATAGGATTACTCATAAAAAATTCCAATAGCATAATATTTCGTGTATACGAAATAAAAAATTCTAATAACATTCAAACTCTTGAATGATTATAAGCTCTGAGTTTCGTATGCAGTAAATTATTGAAGTTAAGCAATTATTTGCGAATGTATAAAATGTAAAATTAAAGCCATTGCGGCTTGGAAATACACTGCCTTATTACGTCCGTCGAGTTCGCTCTGTCCGTTACGTCGACCGCGCGCATCCCGAAGTTTTTTGCTGCACGGTAGCCGCACCGATTTGATTGCTTCGCTTTTTGCTTTCCTTTTCAAATAAACCGAAGTAATTGTTTGTTTTAAGTCCCGTAGATTGCGTCCGCTGTACGGATTTGTTACAGACGTTTTTAGAAAATAAAGACTTCAAAATGGTTGAGTGAGTCCGATATTTGATTTCTCATAGGCTTAGATAGTTCGTTATTGCGTTTCTAAAATGTAGAAACATCGTGTTTTGATTTTAAATGTGGAATTAATTCAAAATTACGGAGAAGCGTCTTTTTGCTCCAGAACAGGTAACAGGAAACGGGTTGTCTGACGTTAATCCCACAGAAGGCACGTGTGTGCATGGCGTTGTGTAATCATCACAGTTTTGTGCGTGCGAGTGTGGTGGTCGCTCAGTTTTTATGAAGCTACATATGACGCTGAGAGTTGCCGGGGGCCTGTCGAGTATCGTTCACGATGATCGTTCAACTGATCACATTATGAGTCTATCCTTTTCACACTAATAGCAAAAATATGAGATAGAAGTTTTATAATCTGCACGCTACCATCTACCATAACATACGTATAACAAACTATAGTTGCAAGTGCACCCGTTCATCAGATCTTAGCAATGTTTAGAATGAAATTTTATGATTGAATTCCCTGAAGGCTTGCAAGTCGGTTTCTCAGGCTACTGACACTGGTTCGTTTCCGTCATGGCTAAATAAGGTGTTCGTGTTTGCACCTAACATTTGAGAGCAGAAATGTAGTAACAAAGTTGCTTCATAAATACCCATTTCAACAAGAAACAATTGGGAACACGATTTCTAAATCTATGACCAAGTATGTATTAGGAAAAGAGGTTTTCCAGATTAACGTGTTCAAATGGTTGACTTGAGTAAATTATTGATTAGTAGTAAATATATTAAATAAAAGGTTACAAATAATTATCATAATAATGTCAACAATGTGAACACCCAAACGTACATGATCTTTATTATGTTATATAATTGGAAACATAGACATGAAATGTGATAAATATCTGTAAACATCACAAAGACAGATTACTTAAAAAAAATGTTCATAATTCGACTAATGTTTATATATTGAAATGTTTTTTTTTAATAAAACATGAGGAGGTAGTTTGTTTTTCTATTTTATTGTTCAATTAAATTTATTAAGCTTTTAATAATCACGTCAAATTTTATAATAAACCTACAAAATTCGCTCTATGTATGTATATCTTCACACCAGGTCCCTTACGGGGTAAGCAGAGAGAACCGAGCGCTTTAAGACGCGGTTCTTATAGACCAAACTCTTTTCTTTAATATCCATTGCTCTTTTCAAGCACGCTCGCCGGTTCCTAGGTCTCCGGACATAGCCATGTAATAAAACACGACCAATTTGGTCAGGTCTTGGTTCCTCGGCTCCTACATCTTTGCACTTTCACATTGTATATCTATTTCAAAATCCACTCGATTAGTAAGTAATACAAGATAGTTTGAGATTCGAATGTTTCTGTCAAACTTAGAAAGGCATCTTAAAAGCCATTGCACTTTGCTGCAAACGTGAAAGTACCCTACATTTTATATATTTATATTTATTACAACAAACCATGTATGTATACCACCGGTCATTACAACATTGTTGATTTTGAACAAAGGTCCCCTAATAATTTACATGTCCGCCATTAATTCATTTCTCAAAGGTGATTAAATTTTAAGCCCGTAATCTGTTTCCGCGACAAATACCTAATAATCCTCCGAATGTGGTTGGGTATGTATGAGCGAAGTCTGTCAAAGGACGATTAGAGGAAAGTCCTGTGTTTTGATCCTGGCAACCCTTACCGGTCTACCTCGTTATCGGTATTGACTTTGCCACGTTAGTATCAACTAGTCTCTCTTTTAGGGGTTAAGTTTGTAACTAATTTTCGAAGTTGATATGTGTTGATGAGTTGTTTATCTATCTCTTTTTCTTGTGTCTATACAACCACTTGATGTAAAGTGGTTACCGAAGCCTATGAACGCTTGCAATATAAAGTTTATTGTTCGCGCATTATCACCCTCGCTGCTAGCACAGCAACTCCTCGGGTGCTTACTGGTAACCTTACTCACAGAGCACAACAACCCTCCAGGGAGAGTTGTTGTTTGGCTGTGGCTTTCTGTGAGGTAGAGAGAGTGAGGACCTTACTCGTGAGAATACATTGTTATATATCTGCGGTTAATATGAGGTCGAGGTACTTCGCAGGTCGAGCTGTTTTCATAAACACTACCTCTCTCTCGACCGAGGCTCCTGTGTTAATTACGAGGGTGTACCATGTGCAAGTGAGCTTGACTTTAAAAGAAGACGTGAAAAATGTTTAATTGGGTCGACTACGCTCCAATAATACTCCGGCTGTTATAAGCGTACGGTACGGTACGTAACTGCCTGCCACCGGACAGGACGCAGGACATTCGTTTGTTTGACAACAAGAGGACGCCCTACTCCATCTACGACGTCAGGAGTTATTAAAAAATGTCTTCGATAAAACAGTTGAGATCTGAACATATCCCAACTTTCATAGGTCTTACATAAAGGTAGCCATGATCTTAAATTACTTATATACTTTCAATTTAATTTTTAACTTTATTATACTTTAAATTTATTTCAAAGTACTGTGCAAAACTATGCATGTAATATGAACATTGCATTTACCACTTAGCAAGTTTTATATCCAACCAAATATTTGTAGTATAACATTAACTCAATCTGCATAATATATTCCAAGCTCATGTAAAAGTGCTCTATAAGCTACGAAAGTCAGATATATTTGAAGTTTCACGCATCTAGGACTTATAGTTGTATATTTATTGTTAGTCAGTTAAGCCAGTAGCATTTATAAAAAATTGGAGAGCCATAAATTCAATAAAAGGAATAATATTTATTATGGGAGGGAGGTATGTTCAGATACTAATAATTTTTTTTGCAGCGTGCATATAAAGAACTATGAATGTTAAGGAGTGAGTACCAACCGTATATGAGCGAACGAAAAAGACGTATACGAACGAACGATTTCACTTAAAATTTGTACTTGCAATGGAGCTTGGCATCCGTTCAGATCTCTACTCTTTTATTGGATACTGTCAACCCCTGACGTCGTTTGCACGGAACTTGGCTCCTTATTTCAGATTTACATTTTTATTAGAATAAATTTCGATAGCCCGAATATTTGTGTTTATTAGAAAACAATTATGTAGGTAACAATTTTTAGTATTTTGGCTCTTCTATACTTTAAAAAAAACGAATGAATACTTTCTTCACTTGTTTTTTAGTAAAATTAATCGAGGGGGTGGAGATTATGTATTTAGATACTAATAAGTTTCTTTAGACTTCCGAAAATTTAATTCTAGTATAAAAATGTAAGTTGCAATAATATAAAATATATCTTTTAGAGTTTCCCGAGTTTTACAGAATTGACAAAAGGCATTGACTTTCTACAAAAGCTTTTACAAACGACTTTTCTTGACCTGATTCGAGCATTGAATATAACCAACATGCTATTTCAAGTCTCGGTCTATCAATTGCAAGTTTTATGTAAATCAGTTCGGGCGTGATGTTGAATTGATTGCAATATAACAGATTAGATGCTCAGTGCCAAAAAAAATCTATTACAATATCTACGATAAATATAGATATTTCGTAGTTTTTAGATTGTTCCCTTATTATAATATATTATTTGATCTAGCTTAATGCCACTTCTAAATCTTAATGAGTCGAAATACCCCAATAATGTGTTTATATTAGTAAAAACCATAAACAATTCTTAGACGCGTTCGCTCAATTAATCGATGATTAGAAATATGCAGGTAGAATCACAACATCATGCAAAAAAAGGAGAATAACTACTTAGAAATAATTTCGAAATTGGCTTTCAAAGTATGTTTGCTGTATAATTAACATAATGATCCTAATTTTGGGTCAGTTCCAATAAATTCGCCCTTTTTACCTGCGATCAGTTGATTTGCTAATGATTCCACGCTTTTGGTAATAATACTACGTTTCGTTTTTTTAATATAATTTTGTCCCATGTTGAGATTGTTCCCAGGATCTACCTGTTTTTTATTCGATCTGTCTTATCTCTCTGCTCTACAGTCAATAAACTTCTTCACTATTCATGCTACAGATGTTTAGGTGGGGAAGTACGCGTTCTTTCAAAAACATCATTTTTTTTTTTGTATGTTGCCGCTAATATTTAGTGTTTATAATGAATAATTTAATTTGTTCAGCAAATTGCTCCTCTATTTGTATTGAACAACTTTTCTCTCACAAGATATCAATTTGGCTAGCTTAAATTTAATCTGCTACATGCAACTACGACTTATTTGGGTCCAATAATTTCGCCGATGTAACTGTTATGTTTGTGTGCTTTGATGTTCTTAAATCATGATTGAAGGTATGTTAACCATACAGTCGGTCAATTTTATTTATATATTGCTTAATATTTATCTATATGTTACAGGGGACAAAGATCACTTTAAAAATATACTATTAGAAACAGGTGGTAAATCGTCACAGTTTCTAGCAAACACCTTGTTGACACCCATGTTCGAAACCAATATTTGGTTAACAAACTAAGAGCATTGGTTTGTTTCCCTAATATCTTGATAGCAATCTGGCAAGTTTACCATACTGAGTAAATAACTAAAATAATAGCATATTACTGCAGAGGCTAGGAAGTGTGTGATTGATGGGCTAGAATATTAAAACTACATGATATGAGTGCAGCAATCATAAGCTCGACCGAGGCATGCATAGGACTTTTTTCAAACATCATGCGAGCAAATTATAGAAGAACGAATGGGATATGTTTCCCAGGCTTTTCATTTCCCGTTCTTTTGACTTTGAGGAGTATACAAATTGGGTCATGTGGGTATCAGATTGCTCTGCCTACATCTTAAGGGACTTGGCGCGAAGATATAGATAGAGAGTAATATGTATCTTATTTGTACTTTGAATGTTTATTCAAAGTAATTCATGTCATAATCATATAAATGTTTACGAATTAAATTTCAGTAAAAAACACCAAATAAACAATATTTTATACGAGTTCATTATCATATGTTTACGCCGCAAATCTTTTGTTATAACAGATATCTATAAGGTATCCAATTGTATAAAAATATACCGTTCTTTAAGCCGCCTTTTGTTAAACTGGTTTAGGCAACGCTCTTTCCGAAGGGGATAATATTAAATTAATTTATATTCACAATAATTCATCATTTTTAATCTTGAATATGTTTGGAACATCATTGTTTGTGTAAACGAAGTTTCCATTCTCTATTCCGTTACAATAACAGTAAACTGAATTAATTCTGATTTATTCAGTCAGGGACATAACCACTCTTTAGGGAGTTGTAAATTCGCTATGGTTTTCTGTTAGGTACAGGTACTTCCCCAGTCGGGCTCAACCTCTTTTTGCTTATAGACTGTCATATATGTCAAAGCAGCCAACGGCACACCGTGATCTCCGTGCACGAGAAGATTAAACCCAGCAGAAGGAGGTAGAAGTAGAAGGGTTGTGAATAACGCTGGTCAACTTATATGTTCTGCGACGACGCCATCGCGCCCCAAAAAAATGTGCGAATGTCTCGCTCTTGACCAAATTTTATAATATTTAATTTGCAATCCTAAAATCTTACTTACATAATTTTACGAGGCTTAATTTTAATAGTTTAATATGCTAAGTCACGTTAAAGCCTCCCTTTTAATAAGCGTTTTATGTCATTGACAATTTTCGGTGTAACAATCTAGGCTATTTGTGTACAAGTCATTATTTGTGATCTTTTTGTAGAAGCCATTGGACAGGGTCTTATTTCGTATAATGAATAACAAGCTAATTACAAATGAATAAGGCAAAACAGACTTAAGTTTTTACGTTATGTATGTGTGTTTGTCAATAACATTTTATATATTATGTATGTGACGAGAATGCAGTTAAGCAGCTTTTTCTTTTCTGTTTATCAATTGATTTTCTTTAGTGTCTGTTGAGTTGAGTTATTAATAAAATTTTAGGAAAAGTCGGAAAATTTTTAATTCAATAACAACATTTGCCACAAATTTTCATTGATTTAATAGTATAGCATTGAATTAATGTTAACCATCTATGTATATACATAAACACGCCTGTTTCCTATTAGGGGTAGGCAGAGACTAAAACGCCAGGTGCACCGATCAAAACATATCTCTCTTGCTTCTTCATACTCATCAATCTCTTCATGCATGTTTCATGATGCTTATAATTCGGCCCTTTTTCAGTACATCACTAATTCGTGTCTAGGGTGGCCTCTGCCGGTATCTCCACTCATTGTTTATATCTTCCAGCCACATCCACAATTACGGGGCAGGCAGTGAGAATCGAGCGCGCCACATGACTCGGTCTTTACACACATCACTCGCTTCTTTAACATTCATAACTCCTTTTATTGCACGCTTGCATTTCTTTGTATGGCTTCTGACACCTTCAGTTAAAGCACGACCAATTTGGTCATGGTTGGTGAGTCTTACTCTTCCTTCCATTTTCGAGTTGTGTATCAATTACATAATTCTTTTTCTTGCCTAATAATGCTATTTATTTTTCATAAATATAATTATTGACTAGTTTCTTATATTATAAATTCATTGTTAATTTATTTAAATTTAATCGAATTTCGGACACCTGAGGATTAAAAATGTTAATTTTTTAAACACATCTTCAACTAGCACGAACATTGATACATTTTTTATTCGACGTCATTCTCGGCCCTTATAATAGTTCCACAAATTCCGGACAAATTTAGGACAGACCCATCCAAAAACTATAACGACATAATGACAGCGGACGACTACGAAGGCGACTTCTATCCGGATAGCGCTGGATTAATGTCGATTTAATTAAACCTGTATAATTTTGATCCCGCCCGGTGTAGGGGCAGTGCACATGAAGCGTCACTATTTTTGATCAATGGAGAAGGCACGGCACATAGACTTGTCTACACTAAAACGGTCTCAGAGTTCAGACGGATACAATAAAACGTAAGCCTTGCCATTAAGTGGATGTAAGTAGTTTGTCCTCGTATTTATATATAAAGTTATCTTTGCCTACACGTGGTGTTGCGTTGCCAACTAGCAAACGAACCTATGGTGAAAAACTCCGTCCGACTAAAGAAGACCGCAGCTACATAATAACTAGTTGTTGCATAACTGCGAATAAGTGAGGTTACCAGGAAGCTTCTAAGAATTTTCTGTGTACTAACACGGAATAAGCAGCCATGGTGACGTATGAAGCATACTTCTGTATTCCAAGCGTTCATATTTTATAACCTCTTTACATTAGCCTCACAAACGATAGGATATTTCCTTCGTGGATGGTCCGAGCCTTCCTGAGGAAATACTCCACAATTCGTACAGCTAACTGCAGCAGCCACAAATCTTTTTTTGTACTCCTATGAATGAGTAAGCCACCAGGTTCTTCAGAGTAGTTGCTGTAGCAGCGAGGGTAGCAACACATACGCAATTCCTTGTATTGCTAGGATTAATCGTCTATGGGTGTCTTTTAACATCAGCGTACTATACAGCGTACAATCCTTTTAAGCACATGTACTAAAAATAATATATACTTAACCACAGTACGGTATTTACCAAAAATCTGTGATATCCTAGTAGATAACAACTAGTCTATTAACGGACTTGTCCCAAATTCGAATCCTGTCGTGGGCATGTTACCATGAAATTCTTGTTTTCGGATTTATATTATATATTTGTAATTATCACTCACTCTGCTTTGATGGAAAATATTATGAAAAATCCAAAAAAAAAAAAAACGGTTTTTCTTCTGAGTTGTGGAAGTCTGAAGGCCGACGCTAATCCAATAAAAATAAAGCTAATCAGTGTCTTTGCTAAATCTGCGGATTTAGTGAACATACTGCAGGAGCCTAAGAGCTTAGTTAGCAAATTCTGCGAAACCTTATGGATTAGGAATTGGGATAATGCCAGGAAGAAGAAGACAACAGTACGGTACTAACCCGCACGTCCACAAAATTCGTAGCTCCATGACTAGATTGAAGGCTGCGTGGGTTCACCCTCAAAGAAGGTCCGTGTTGTAGGCGGGTCGACTTTATCAAATTACAACGTGTGCCGTTTTGTTCGCCGACAAAGGGACCGATATTCTTTAGTCCATCTTTTGAGATCCGTAGATCGAGTGATGCAATGTCGCCTAGGCTTTTGTTGCGTGCAACTTCCAATACTAATGCTATTTGTATGCCAATTTAAAGAGCGTTCTCATTGCTTGTATTCAATGCAAAGTGGAACAGCGTTATATGAAACTTGTCATTAGATGGGCCCATGCTTAGGTAATAATATTTTTTTTATTGTGTATTTATAATGCTCATTGATATGTTTTTTTTTCTAAGTCGTGATTACTCTACGAACTTGAAATACGCGGATTATCACTTCCTAATTGTCGCCCCCGCTGCTATTACAGCAATTTTTACAGCAATTACAGCAGTTTTCTAGTAACCGTACCTACCTGCTCACAAGAATTTGTTAGTTGGTTATAGTATTCTGTAAGATGGAGGTAGGTACTTCCCCAGTGTGGCTGGTTGATGATTGACAATTGGCGGCTATACGACCGGGCTCTCTAATTAATTGAAAGGGGTTTTAATATACTTCACAATGCTTCTCCTCTATCGCTAAAGCAATAACTTCAACGTAACTTCCTAGCTGTAGCAGCTGTGCTATTGTTTGCCTGCAGTGTTGTTATTTGCCTGCAGTTTTCAGTAAGTTGGAGGCGCATGTGCCCTGAGCTTCTCCAGAATCTCTCTAGTTGCAGTGTTAATGATTTTACTGTTCCCTGCTTCTCTCTCGACATGGTGCTTAAATTGCAGGAGAGATTTATTTTACCTTCAATGATGATTTGCTTCATCTAAAACCCTAAATTGTTTATGAAATATTTGTGAAACTTATAATTCTCAACAACCCTCTTAAATAATAAAATAAGCAAGCATAACTCACACGGACTTCACAAATTTAACAAAGGCACCGTAACTATTAACAAACAAACAAAAAATCTTTCACACCCAATTCGGACTATTATAAGTATAACAAACCCCCAAATTTCTTATTAAAACAGAGAACGCTTAAAAGATTCCTTTCTGGTATACCAATATATTTATGCAGATGTTAATTTTTTTTGCTACTGTAAATAAAGTTCGAAATCGCACGATTTGAGATTACAACGTATTTGTTGTTGACCTAGAGTTGCGGTCTCGAGATAAAATTTACCCTCACGATAAAATGTGGATCAACTCTACATATTATGATAACAATGCTGTAGCTTAGCTTAGTAACTTGATGTGTAAGAAATTCACTACAACAAGTTTGACATTTTCGCCTGAAATAATGTTACAGTATGTTACTTCACAGGATAAGACACGTGGGTGATGACAACATAATGTACGGATAGCCACAGATCAAGCTATGCACCTTATGTCGTAGCGGCAAAGTTTATATTTGAACGAAATTGTATAGTTAAGTTGTCGCTGTGCGTACATACTTCAGTAACTAATAGAAACCCGAAAACTTTTATTAAAGCTTGCAAGGCGGGTGGGAGGTTTTGTGGCACGGCATGTGCTGTATTTTTTTTTATGTCAAGTAAGGTGGATAACAAATTACGGCCTATCTGATGGTAAGCAGTCACAGTGGCCTATAGACACTTAAAATTTAAAATTTCTCTGGAATCGCATGGTATTACGGTTCCAGTGTGTGAGGGTGAATTATCTAATCTCAAGAATCTAAAAGGTAACCCTGGGCAACCCTACTTCATAGACTACCACAGCCTAATGACAATTCCTTGGAAGGTTGTTTTGTATGTGTGCAAGTGAGTTATGTAGGAAATTGGTTATGAGTTGCTTAACAGTGACGGTGATAACAAGTAGGCGTATGGAGGCAAACAAGTATACAGCCCACCTAATGAATGAGTGTAATATAAAGAGATAAACTCATATATTGCAACCCCCTCTGCTAATAACAATCTTCAGGAGCTTACTGGTAACCTTATACTTAATGCGAGTTAGTAAGGTTACCAGTAAAGCTTTTAAGGATTTGCTGTGTTTGCAGCAAGGGCGGCATAGCGCGGGGGATTCTTAATGCATTTGCAAGCGTTCCAAGAGTATGGTAAATATTTTACATCAGATGGGTCGTATGCTTACATGCCTCCCTACGTTGTATAAAAAAAATAACAGGTCAAAAGTATCAACTGATCTCCATTCAAGTGTATCGCAGGCTGACCAAGACGAGTGTTATCAGGCACCTGTTTACCTTCTATCTCTGGCTTCCCGTGAAGAATTAATTAAAAGAGTGAATAGCATTTACATTTGTGTACACTCCAAACATTCAACATGATTGTGGTAATGCACAGAATACACATGCATTTAGGATGAGCGGAAACTACATTAGAACAATGCGTCTTTATCCTTTCGACCGTTCTCGGGAAAGCGCTAAAGCGCTTTAAATACTTAGCGAAGTATGTGTGAGTACGCTATGTAATATTGCTGCGTCGAGTTAAAATTACATTAGTAATTTGTTAGACCTATATACATTTTGCGCAATAAGCCATAGCATACTGTCTTACTCTGTGCTGAAACGTGAGAAATACAGATTTACCTTGTTTCATGTATTTAGAGAGAGAGACAGCGTGTTATCTTACGACATACTATAGCTACGTCTGTGACGGGCTTTAGTCCTTTATACATATAACATAATATAAATAGGCAAAGGCAGTTTTTTAAGCAGTACTACCATTTACTTACGATTCAACCGATTCTCTTTTTATTGTCGTGTTTTATAGTTTTTATTCACGGGTATTGTCCTGGTCATTTGATAGGCGTGCACGGGGATATAGATCCAACGCATAGAGGCCTTTTTGAGAAGATTCATGTTATGTTGTACACCCACCGAGATCCGCTCCTAAAATCTATGAGCTCTCCATATATGTATGAGCAGGTCACGGCAGGTATTGGGACTATTGCGAATGTGTAGGAAATTATTAGTCCATTGCAATGAGGTCTGGAGGGATTATTGGTACTAGGTTATTGCAGAAGAGATTGTTATTATTAAATAGAGAAAGAAAGTTGGTCTGAGCGAGTGTCGGTGTTAAGATAAGAAATAACATGATCAGTTAGTTAGAATAAGTGAACCATGACTAAATTGGTCATGTTTTATCAGAAAGTGATATCTGTAGCCCTAGGAATCGGTGAGTGTGCACGAAAAGAGATACCAATGTATGTTAAAGAAGCGAGTGAGGTGTGTAAGCATCGCGTCTTATGGCGCTCGGTTCTCTCTAACTACCTCGCAAGGTACCGGTCGTGAAGATATACGTACAAGTACAAAAAATTGGAAACAATGCTAAAAAAGAGTTGGAAGCATACAAATTTCTGTAGGTTTTTCTCAAATTTTCAATAATGATTACAGTCGAATTTCGACCGCTAGGGCCAACACTAGTGTTAATAATATCGTAAAAGTGTCGAGATTGTACTGCTATATTATAACTCTTATTACGTACGGTATAAGATCAGTGCAAAGGTAAAAGTGTTAAATTTGACGTGCACTTAGCTGTACATGTTTGAACACGTGTGAAATAGCCATGTTGCATAACTTTTCTACAGACAGAAAATCGAAAATATTTATACTAGGTACATGTATGAAAGTCGACAATAAATAAAGGGGAAGCAATAAGTTATTTAAGTACTCAATTGAACTAGTTCGATGCAATCTACTGGGAATCAAAGTAACGTTTCGTGGATGGCTTGGATTCCAGTCACGAACAGCAATTACTAGTTCATTGGGCACGAAATGTTAACTAAATCATTTATTTTAATCAAATTTTAGGGGCATACAACGTTCATTTAATTAACTGAACTGATAATAATAGTGTGTATATTATGTATCCATTAAAAATAGCAACATTTACATGAGATACAACCCAATAAACTATTTGACTGCGCATGAAGACACCCTACACGCACAAAATCGTTGTGATTTAGTGCCTAAGCAGCTCGACGATTTGAGCCTACTAACCAATAGCAGAGTATTTTAACCAGCAAACCGCGATATTGATTTGCGAACTAGCCAATAAGAGGTACGCGTTCTACTTCCCCGATCGTTGTTGTCAATCGTCCAATGGTACTATGTAATATTGGACTCACTAGTTCTCCATAGGTTATTTTCTTCATGATATGAAATATTGAGGACTTGAGAGATGAGAACGTGGTTTTTCGGCGGTTTTTTTTTACACAGTGGACGGACCCCATACATTCTGTTACATCCATACATTAGCATGATATTGCTTAGTTTGCTGTTTCATTATATTGGAAACTAGCTGTGCCCGCGACTTCGTCCGCGCGGAATAGTTTTTTTTTATTATTTATTTATATTAATAAAAATAAATAAAATTTCTAAAATAAAGGTAGCCTAAGTTACTCCTTATTACATCAGCTATCTGCTAGTGAAAGTCCCGTCAAAATCGGTCCTGCCGTTTCAGAGATTAGCCGTAACAAACAGATAGACAGACAATAATTGTAAAAATATTCATTTTGGTATATGTACTGTGTATACATCCATATGCATTTAGTAAAAAGCGGTTATTTTAATATTACAACAGACACTCCAATTTTATTTATCTGTATAGAAGATTATTATTATATTATTACATATTATGTTAATATATATATAAATATAAATGCATAGTTATTTTATGTCACAAAAAATATGTATTCTGTGAAAATAATAATAATAAAAATAAAGCAAAGTCCCCCCGAAGGGGAAGATATTTCCCCTTAATTTTAATAGTTTTTCATTTTTACGCAGGATCCCTAAATATTTACGGGATAAAAAGTACTCTATATTGTGCTCTGAACAGTCGTCCACCTATTAGTGAAAGTCCCATCAAAATCGGTCCAGCCGTTTCAGAGATTAGCCGGAACAAACAGACAGACAGTCAAAAATTTGAAAAATATTCATTTTGGTATATGTACCGTGTATATATCCATATGCATTTAGTAAAAAGCGGTTATTTTAATATTACAAACAGATACTCCAATTTTATTTATCTGTATAGATGTATAGATAACAGATCAGCGATATCTATATAATCGATACAATCTTCAATGATAGTCAGTCGTTATTCTACTAGCCAAACTTCTGCCCAGCTACGGACCCGGTTTCTGTCTGCCGGCTGGGATAGCTAGCTAAGCTAACAGAATACTGCCGGTTTGCTAGGACAACTCTAAGTCCAGAGTACCTATATATCACGGAAGTAGTGCGATACAAAGTATATAAAGTGTATAGTTGTAGTGAAGAAATAAAACGTGACAATTAAATAAATTAAGTGCGGGTTTTTGTCAAAGTTGTTTTTTTTTATAACAACTAAGTGGACCCGTCTAACATTTGGTGTCAGAATAAAGCGGAATCTGGATTCCCGTTGGTCGCCCCACTCCTGACGACGACCTGTCACAGTGGACTACGAGCTGATTGGGTCCTGTCGTTTTTTTTTTTGTGACGCGGGGAAAAATGCGTTACGCACACCACCGGTGCCTGGGTAGCCTCCGGTGGTAGTGTGGGACTCCCCGTCGGCTGTCCGATGGTATACCCACTAAACGACCCCGCGAAATACCATCGGCCGCGTTGGTGTGGTGCCCCGGATTTGGTCCTGTCCTGCAGCTGGTCTCTCTGACTGGACAAAGTCAGCATCCAACATCCAGCTGTTCGCTGCTACACTACAGCCGTAAGGAACCATCGCCGCCGCCCTGCTAAACCAGAAGCTCTTTCTGCAGTCTCTGTGGGTTTCACATCGACATCGGTTCATCACACGTAGACTCCGTGTACAAAACATCGTGTAACTTTGGCACACCATACCGACCAGCACGACTCTTCACCCGACACCGCGCACCGAGCCCGACACCGCGCGCCGCCGACCCGACGACTCCTGCGTCAGCAAATCATCGATGTCAACGCGCATATTACTATATCTGTGAGTGTTTTGTAATTAATTATTTCATCGTCTATTTTATTGACCTAGTTTTGCGCGTTGAACAAATATACTACTAGTTAATAGATTCAGGCGTTATTTTGCGAAAGTCAAATCTACATGCAATTTGATCTAACCTGCTTTGCGTGCTTCCGCCACCAATTAGTTCATGCGGCCTAGCGCCGGCCGGCACCCACCCACTACTGTTAGTACTTGGTACATGCCGACGCTGCCATGGCTGCTTCGGTAGTCTCAGAGACTACCGGAGCAGCATTCAAGGATCAAATTGCAAATATACTACTATCATGGGAAATGAAAATGTAAAGGTTGAAAACTCTCCCAGTGTTTCCGGGGTTAAAAGGGAAGAATTTACTTTTGGCGACCTGGCAAGGTTTATAAAACCGTTCGATGGCGATAGAAATAAATTATCTATTTTCATTAAGAATTGCGAAAAAGCGCTTAGCATAGCAAATACGCTGCAAGCTGAAATGCTCTTTAAGTACATACTAGCACAATTAGAAGGAAAAGCAGAGTCCGCTTGTCCATTGAGGTCTTTACTAACTGCTCAGAATTAAAACAATTTTTGAAATCTAATTTTGGTGAAACAAAACACCGATACCACCTATTACTGGACTTACAAAATTGTAAACAAAAGCCAAATAAGTCAGTCGCTCAGTACAGTTTACGCTTAGAAACATTTTTAACTAGACTACAGACAGATATTTCCCATTCAACTAAAGATCCAACTGAGTTAAAAGGACGAATCGCCAGCACAGAAGATCTAGCTTTGCACACTTTCTTACTTGGGTTACCAAGCCATATCTCCACTATACTTAGGTGTTGAAACCCTGAGACTTTGAACGATGCTATTAATTTGGCTACTCAGGAGTTGTAGTGAAGAAATAAAACTGTGACAATTAAATAAATTAAGTGCGGGTTTTTTCAAAGTTGTTTTTTTTTATAACAACTAAGTGGACCCGACTAACAGTTCGTATACGAGTCCTGCTTATACTTAATTCTTTTGTTTTCAGACTGTAGCTTAGATAATATCTAAATGACAGTCTTCCAATGCGTGGTGATATATTTTTTTAATTACACTTTGATATGTTTCTATGCTGTATCATTTTCAAATATGATTGTCACTTAGATATGCCATAATCCGCCCAAACATGGACACCCACGCAATTATTGGGAGCCTTAGGTATATGTATAGACAAATAATAAGATTCCAATACTTTGGATAAAATATACCAATAGTTCGGTTCAAGTATGTTACCTTAATAATAGATACCTTAATTTTTGTTTTTATATTAAATAAGAATTAAGATTGAAAATAAAGTATTGATAAATTGTTTGAGAGACAATCATTGTACACTTATTTGAGACTAAATATTTTAAGATTCCTTGCAGTATTTGGGTAAATTAGCCTACATTTTTTTAATATAGCTTTTTGCTAAATTATTTTTGATACGGAAGAAGGTGAAACAAGATTCTGGAACGATTTTCAAACAATTAATGTTGTACAATTGCTACACTTTTAAAATTATCGAATATATACCCGAGATATAACTTATGACTACGTAAAACTTTATCAAATTCAGTTTCTTTGTGTAATCAATGAACAAAACTTTTAAAAATGATTGTTTTTCTTTTGCGGCGATAGAGTCAGTGTCATTATTTAAAATACTCGATGTACAAATTCTTGCTTTACATTAATTATAAACAAAAACATTCACGTAATAATTGTTAGCATTCCCTGTACATAATCATCATACAATGCACAAACCAACGCACAAAACATATTGCATTCTATGTCGTAACAAGTGTGCCCTGAATTTATTTAGCAGATGTTTGGAACTAATTAGTATTGCATTCTCGTTCTCATATGATTGGGTACTTTCTATAGACCAAATGAGTGGCATTAACCGCTCCGAGCTACGTACGTCTAATAAAATTGAAGTAGAAAATTGAATGTCTTGAGTTATGGTCTACTTACGAACACTTAAGTTTGAAGGCTGTAATTTATGCGAGAAATAGTAAATAAAATCTCTAAAATGTAATACCTTGTGATTTGTGGAGTAAGTATTTGGCAGAATGAGTGCATATATGTTTTTCGGACCCACAACCTTATTAGCACTTATAGCCCAGTGGATAAGAAACCGGCCTATCGAACTGGTCCCCGGTTCCAATCCTGCGCGGGGGGGGGGGGGGTGTACTACTAAATTCGTTTCTTCGGATTTATGTACATATTTATCACTTGCGCGGCGGTGAACGAAACATAGTGATGAAAAAACATTGAAACGGTTAAATTATCGATTTGCTTTTTTCGATCGATCGGTATCGATTTGCAAATCGATAGTTTAAAGATTGTGTACACAATGAATTACAATTATCTGTTTTTTTTTTATTTTATCATACTACACACGTTACACATTAGTACACATTCTATGTCACATCACTAAAAAAATATTCAACAAAAAAATTACATACTTTAATATGAATAACTTTTAGGCCTTATTTAATGTGTTGCCATTGTACTTTTTTTATATATCATCGAGAGGAATGCATACCGCTCACTTAATGTAAAACGTTTACCATAGCTTTTGAACGCTTGCAATAACAATCTATCACTCGCGCGTTATCACCCCTATCTAGAATCTTCCTGGTTGACCTCACTCAGTCGCAGGAACACAACATTCAGCCCAAGACAAACACACATGTCCATGCACACAAATGTTTATCCTGTGTGGGAATCAATCCCACTAGCGTTGATGTTAAAGCATTCACGTCGATAATCGATATCAATAAAACATATTCATGTGAATTACGTATATTCATTAAAATACAAAATGAAAATTGCTTTTCAAAGCAATATGACACAGAGTTCGTTATACCATACGCCATTATAAAAAATATACACGTCTTCAATAGAATATGAAAATAAATCATTATTATTCGTAATAAGCAATAACTGTCATGTTTGATTACTAACCCATAAAATATAAAGCAGGAAAATTAAAAAGTCATCAATTTATAAAACAAGTTTGCTAGCAACGGTTTCTTCATTTAATATTATATTTTGAAAATTATTACATTGTATAAGTTTTCGACATCTCTAGGTATGAAGATGGAAACCCTTGCATCATACCTTATCAGCAAAAGTTAGATGAAAGAAAGAAAATTGATTGTTTTTACTTATATACGAGGAAGTATCAGGTGTTATATAATATTCAGGTATTGGTATTCCCACCGACTCATTTTTATTATGTCGATTTTGTATGGAGCTAAGAACGAAATATAATCTAAGCAGCGGAAACTAGGGGATGGGGTACATATGATACAAATGATAGTACAACAATATGGTATTATAGACTCGGTTTTCTTCTTTTTCTTAGCGTTATCCCGTACCCTAATCCATTCGGAATGGCGAGGTCCGCTACCTAAGTCTAAGGATTTAGCAAACATACTGATTTTTACGTGGAGCGACTGCAGTTAGACCTCCACAATCCAGAGAGTAATCCAGACTTTTCTTAGTTTAGGTTAGGTCTTTTGAAATATAATTTCTTGGATGTACGAGTTTTCTTCAGGATGTTTTCCTTCATCGTAAGCAGCTATTACAAATTACAAATCCGAAGACACGAATTTAGTTGTGCATCCCAGGATTCGAACCGGGTACCAGTTGATCAATAGGCAGTTTTTGTATCCAATGCGATATCACTGCTCGTATGGAATGTGATGGAATTATTCTTATATATCCTTAATTTCGCTAGCTTTGTTTGTAGTAATATAATGAACAATAGAACAGTTTCTTATAAGTTAGAAGTCTAAACAGGTTAAGTCTAAGAAGTCAAGTTGCCAACCCAATCTGGATTCATCTAGTAGTAGTACTAAGAACCCCTTTTGCAACACAGTCGATTCTTTTAGTTTCATAAAGACACTTTCACGTGGAGAAGGATAGTGCAGAATAATATATTTTATTTCACACGAATCTATATTCATTCCACTGCTGGGATGTGGGGGTAGCGATCTTTGGGTTGCAACACTGATCTTTACCAATCCGCTATTAAGCAGCGTAATGGAATATGCTCTAAGCTTCAGTTAAAACGAATATGTTATGAATATAGCATATTCAGTAGATACAGCATACCATACACTAGTCCTAGAGACAAGCTGGCGTTTTTGATAACATGTTTTATAAAAACTCATCAACTATCATTATGTGTTATCAAACGGCCCTCATGATACGGTAGGTATTAATTATACACACTGACTTTTATCAAGAGGTTAATAGTCACCAATGAGCTTGGAGTAATTATGTAGATGAAGTTGGGTGCGCGGACGCGAGTGGTGGGGACGCGCATTCAAGGTCAGAGATGAAATGACCTAGAGGTGGAAGTAGGCATCATGTAAAAATTGGACAAGTGAGAGTTGAAATAATTTATGCCGCGAACTAACTCAATATTGTAGTTGATAAACATAAAAATTCTCTCATACGTTTCATTTTCAGGTTTTTCTGTTGTAAGAGAAGAATTATTATATATTTAAATTTTTTCAAAATTTTAGGCTCAACAGTTATGGAGATGGAAAAGCGATGCTTAATTTTCGTGTATTTTATAAATAATGATAAAATAAATATCAAATATTTGTTATAATGTTATAAAAATATATTTGAGAGAGTATTAAACTATCCTTCATTTAATATATCACATTATACGGTACTGTATGCATGACATTTTGTTTTATTTCCTAATTGTCACAAAAAATGTCATTCACATGCTCAAATAGATTTTTTTACGTTACATGTTTGTTTTTGTGTCATAGAAATTCACATGTATGCCAGATTCCAACCTAATGGATTCGCAACATTCTGAGTAAATTGGCTGAGACAGAGAGACAAACTAATGATTCTACAAGGGTTCCGTTTTTAACAGCAACAATAGGAACTGAAATATATAATACACACATTGCTTCCGTTTTTTTCCTGTTGCGGTACGAAACCCTAAACATGCAATTTCAAATTCTTTGCTCTGCTTATGAATGCGCATAGTGGTAGAACAACAAAGCGAGTTTTTTTACCTACAATGGTATCTCTATAATCTTTGACTTTCTGTCAGGAGGCGGTATCTCGCGTGCTCGTCGTGTGCCACCCAGGCTACCGGAGATGGGCCACAAGATACACCTCTGTATGACGTGATTTGCTCTTTAGCGTCAAAACCTGTCAATATTTGCCTTATTTTGAGAGTTATGTCATCGTCATCGGCTTACATTAGCAGGTTTTATTTTTATCTGGCTGTAGCATGCTAATGATATTATCTTCACTTGTTTTTATTATATTGGTGAAACCAGTTGCCGACATAACCCTCATCGTAAAATGAATTTAAATCTATACTTCATTCGTCCATCTGTCCTACGTATAATATTAATTTTTGAATCATTAAGTAGTAAGTAACCGGAATTATCATTCAAAATTTGCTACCGGAAACGTCTCAACGTATATGGATAAAACTGTTTTATACTATTATAGATCCGAATATGGTACCATTTGTGCTCAACAGAGCTAAACAGTACTTCAGCGCGGGGCAAAGGCTTTATGTTATATAAGTCCCAAGTCAGACCGCATATAGAGTACTGTAGCCTAAATAAAGGCCTCTATTATTTGTGAAATCGTTGATTTTTTTTATTTTCCATTCTTCTTTTTCCCACATCCCACTTCCTAATCCATTTCGATTAACGGAGTTCGGTACCTATGAGAACGAGAGTAACTACCGCCACGCGTCTGCCGGAAGAAGAACAGAACTCAGACAGAAAATCACATTTCTTAGATTAGTGAATTACCAGGATTTGAACCAGCGACCAGTGGGTTAATAGACTAGTTATTTATCCACTAGGCTATCATGCTCTTTTAACATTCCAATCATTACAAAAGAAAATTTTTCCAGAACAGATATAAAAAAAAAATATCAAAGAAGATAAGACTACTAAAATGTTAATATACGGCATTAGTCTTCTCAATGTACAAGTAAATCTTTGCAAATAATAACCACTCCTAATTTATCACACGAAGTAGATCACTAAGAAAACGACTAATCAATAACCCTTAGGGCCCAAACTACTTGAGCTGATTGCAAACATAGACCAACCGAGCAACTTCGCTTAATCATAATGGGTGATTCAGTTTAATACCTTTATTGGGCACCTGCGTCGGAGGTGGTCCGTGTAGATAAATCTGAGCTATATCTGATGCTGTGGTGAATTGAGCCTGTGTAGAGGAATGTGTTATATGCAGGAAATGTTGAATATATTGAAAACTAGTTGTTTAGTATTGTCTTAGGTTTTCGCGATTGTTACACATTGAATTAAACAATTTTTAACGGAAGTATCGCGTATTTTATTTATTTTGTTGAACCTGACGTTTCGAACGCTTTGCAGCGTCCGTGGTCGCAGCAGAAGACTTCCTGCGACCACGGACGCTGCAAAGCGTTCGAAACGTTGCAAAGCGTTCGAAACGTCAGGTTCAACAAAATAAATAAAATACGCGATACTTCCGTTAAAAATTGTTTAATTCAACTAGTTGTTTCTCGTAGGTTCGTCTCTGTGTAGATTTTTATACATGATGATGGAGAGACCCCAAAATATTAAGAGTTTAGCAGGACTCCTAAGCACACAAGGTGCACCTCAACCTCAATTATCATATAATTAATTATCAATACGAAAATATTAATATTTGTTAAAAATATGTACTTTCGAATTTACTTTGCTTATGCTGCAAATTATTTTTCTACTATTTCCAAAATTTTCTGAACTGATAACACTACAGTTCGTTAACAGCTACTGGACATAATAAAGAAAATCCATTGACAAATACAGGGAAAAAAGATACTGAATTGTTCGTCTTTCCTAAATAATGATAAAATAAATATCAAATATTTGTTATAATGTTATAAAAATATATTTGAGAGAGTATTAAACTATCCTTCATTTAATATATCACATTATACGGTACTGTATGCATGACATTTTGTTTTATTTCCTAATTGTCACAAAAAATGTCATTCACATGCTCAAATAGATTTTTTTACGTTACATGTTTGTTTTTGTGTCATAGAAATTCACATGTATGCCAGATTCCAACCTAATGGATTCGCAACATTCTGAGTAAATTGGCTGAGACAGAGAGACAAACTAATGATTCTACAAGGGTTCCGTTTTTAACAGCAACAATAGGAACTGAAATATATAATACACACATTGCTTCCGTTTTTTTCCTGTTGCGGTACGAAACCCTAAACATGCAATTTCAAATTCTTTGCTCTGCTTATGAATGCGCATAGTGGTAGAACAACAAAGCGAGTTTTTTTACCTACAATGGTATCTCTATAATCTTTGACTTTCTGTCAGGAGGCGGTATCTCGCGTGCTCGTCGTGTGCCACCCAGGCTACCGGAGATGGGCCACAAGATACACCTCTGTATGACGTGATTTGCTCTTTAGCGTCAAAACCTGTCAATATTTGCCTTATTTTGAGAGTTATGTCATCGTCATCGGCTTACATTAGCAGGTTTTATTTTTATCTGGCTGTAGCATGCTAATGATATTATCTTCACTTGTTTTTATTATATTGGTGAAACCAGTTGCCGACATAACCCTCATCGTAAAATGAATTTAAATCTATACTTCATTCGTCCATCTGTCCTACGTATAATATTAATTTTTGAATCATTAAGTAGTAAGTAACCGGAATTATCATTCAAAATTTGCTACCGGAAACGTCTCAACGTATATGGATAAAACTGTTTTATACTATTATAGATCCGAATATGGTACCATTTGTGCTCAACAGAGCTAAACAGTACTTCAGCGCGGGGCAAAGGCTTTATGTTATATAAGTCCCAAGTCAGACCGCATATAGAGTACTGTAGCCTAAATAAAGGCCTCTATTATTTGTGAAATCGTTGATTTTTTTTATTTTCCATTCTTCTTTTTCCCACATCCCACTTCCTAATCCATTTCGATTAACGGAGTTCGGTACCTATGAGAACGAGAGTAACTACCGCCACGCGTCTGCCGGAAGAAGAACAGAACTCAGACAGAAAATCACATTTCTTAGATTAGTGAATTACCAGGATTTGAACCAGCGACCAGTGGGTTAATAGACTAGTTATTTATCCACTAGGCTATCATGCTCTTTTAACATTCCAATCATTACAAAAGAAAATTTTTCCAGAACAGATATAAAAAAAAAATATCAAAGAAGATAAGACTACTAAAATGTTAATATACGGCATTAGTCTTCTCAATGTACAAGTAAATCTTTGCAAATAATAACCACTCCTAATTTATCACACGAAGTAGATCACTAAGAAAACGACTAATCAATAACCCTTAGGGCCCAAACTACTTGAGCTGATTGCAAACATAGACCAACCGAGCAACTTCGCTTAATCATAATGGGTGATTCAGTTTAATACCTTTATTGGGCACCTGCGTCGGAGGTGGTCCGTGTAGATAAATCTGAGCTATATCTGATGCTGTGGTGAATTGAGCCTGTGTAGAGGAATGTGTTATATGCAGGAAATGTTGAATATATTGAAAACTAGTTGTTTAGTATTGTCTTAGGTTTTCGCGATTGTTACACATTGAATTAAACAATTTTTAACGGAAGTATCGCGTATTTTATTTATTTTGTTGAACCTGACGTTTCGAACGCTTTGCAGCGTCCGTGGTCGCAGCAGAAGACTTCCTGCGACCACGGACGCTGCAAAGCGTTCGAAACGTTGCAAAGCGTTCGAAACGTCAGGTTCAACAAAATAAATAAAATACGCGATACTTCCGTTAAAAATTGTTTAATTCAACTAGTTGTTTCTCGTAGGTTCGTCTCTGTGTAGATTTTTATACATGATGATGGAGAGACCCCAAAATATTAAGAGTTTAGCAGGACTCCTAAGCACACAAGGTGCACCTCAACCTCAATTATCATATAATTAATTATCAATACGAAAATATTAATATTTGTTAAAAATATGTACTTTCGAATTTACTTTGCTTATGCTGCAAATTATTTTTCTACTATTTCCAAAATTTTCTGAACTGATAACACTACAGTTCGTTAACAGCTACTGGACATAATAAAGAAAATCCATTGACAAATACAGGGAAAAAAGATACTGAATTGTTCGTCTTTCCTATTTATCAATACAGATAAATAAAATTGGAGTGTCTGTAATATTAAAATAACCGATTTTTACTAAATGCATATGGATGTATACACGATACATATACCAAAATGTATATTTTTACAATTTTTGTCTGTCTGTCTGTCTGTTTGTTCTTCTTCTCTGAAATCTCTGAAACGGCTGGACTGATTTTGACGGGACTTTCACTGGCAGATAGCTGATGTAATAAGGAGTAACTTAGACTACTTTTATTTTAGAAATTTTATTAATTTTTAAAAATAGAAATAAATAATATTCCACGCAGACGAAATCGCGGGCACAGCTAGCATATAGATATAATGTAAGTCTTAAAATGTTGAATATAATGGAATTGTTTTAAATTAAAATATTCCATAGCAGAGCATTTTTGAATTTTAAACAGAACTAAATATTATTACTTCAAGAGAATTGCTCGCTCCAGACATTGTGAGCGAAAAGTGTGTCTTCAGCAAAAAAGTCCGAGGTTTTCATTACTTTTATTTCTAGGATTACCATTTTTCTACTATTTTATTCTGCGTGCCACTCGCAATGAGATTCAAAGTGATTTTATTTAAAATACGCTTAGAAGTGTATTTTGGTATAATAAGTACTAGTTTCTACTTGCGGCTTCGCCCACATAGTTTTCCCTTTTCAAGTTACGAGTATATAAAATTTGAAAAGGAAAAATCTGCATGGGCCTCAAATAACCTTAAATAATAATACTTGGAACCTTCAATATAAAAATGATGTAAGCGAACCCTATTTCTTATATATATTAACACACACGTAGCGCGAGTGTTAATATATAAAAATATATGATGCTGATAAAAGAAAACAATTAGTATATTAGTATAAATATTCAGATGTAAAGGGCTGGTGCCCTTTATGTTGTGTATAATGTTTTATGTATACAATTTGATACAATTCTTCTTATTAATCAAATGGGGCTTGCCTAATTGATGATGTCTTGATTAATTAAATTAAATCATGAAGGAATCTATAGAATACCTTATTGATACTTCCTGCGCGCCTGCCTTATCTTTCAACTTAAACACAAAATATTTACAATACTAGAACAATGAAACATAATTCATATGTTAACATTTCATGCAAAATGGTGTAATTAAGTATAAAATTATACGTTACATATGTCTTCTTAGTCACAAGCCGTAAACGAAAAAAGGTCAACTTGTATGTATGTTCAAAGCTAGTTGTAGTAATATCATTGTATTTACTAATTATCCTGTCTAACTTTATTACACCGAAGACCTATTTCAAATATTAAAAAAATCCAATCTGAATCATCGTCAATTACTCAGTATAATAAATCACAAAAAACAAATCGACGTATAAGACGAATCACCGAATTATAGAAGAAAGCATTACATTTTCTTTAATTTGTAACATTATATTATAGTATTAAGTGCCAAACAATCATATACCTGACCTGAGTAAACAGTTACAAAGCTTACAACACCCGTGTTACTGCTGAATTTAACCTCTATGAGTTATTTTTGAAAATACTATACTATAATACCCTAATGCCTGTATATTGTATTCCACTTTCTACATGTTAATCCGTTCATAATTATCAGACATATCGCTCGAAAAGTCGCAGGCAAGTCCAATAACATATACTCACTGATCTACATATAGTCATATGACGAGCTCGGTGGCGCAGTGGTGAAACGCGTTTTTACGCTACTTAGACACCAACGCTCGTGGGTTCGATTCCCACACAGGACAAACATTTGTGTGCATGAACATGTTTGTTTTTTCTTGGTCTGGGGGTTTTCTATGTATAATAAGTATGTATTTACAAAAAAGAAAATGTATTTAGATATGTTTATCAGTTGTCTAGTACCCATAACACAAGCTTCTCTTACTTTGGGGTTAGATAGCGCTGTGTAATTTGTCCGACAATATTTATTATTATTTATTTATTTATATATATATCTTTGACTTAACATCATAGAGTCCACGCGTGCAAAGCCTCAAATAAACACTAGTATTGACAAAAATACCCATATCATCATTCATAATGTCCAGTAATCACATTCTATCACATTTGGCACCTGAACATACGGGCCCCGTGTCACTTTACTACCATTCTATATAATGAAATTGATACGCCACACAAGCAGCTGTGTTTATTGTAATGATTACCTTGAAATGCTAATTTAAATGACACTAATTATATTTCAACTGTAATTTATACTTTAACGTATCTATAGGTAGAGGGGAGGGTTCTGACAATGGAGTATCCAGAAGCACCGCCTTCCGATTTGGGTTCTTAGTCCAACTGCCGAGCGGAGGTGGAGGAGCGAGTTAAGGTGGAGGTTCATCGTTGTGAACCCGTTCGCTGTTCTATCGGAACAATAATCATTAAGTTCACGTGACGAGCTCGGTAACGTAGTGGTTAATAACGCTACTTTGACACCAACGCTCGTGGGTTCGATTGCTACGCAGGCTTATTTACCCCTTTTTTGTGTGCATGAACATGTCTGTTCGTCTCGGTCTGGGTATTTTTAAGAGAGGTAGGGCGCATCAAAGCAAACGTTTGGGAAGTATCTCCACCTCGCAGCAAACCGCATCCTAGTAACAACTCCCTGGAGGGTTGTTGTGTTCCCATGAGTGATTGAGGTTCAAGTAAGCTCCCAAAGAGTTGCATTGTTAGCAGCGGAGGCGACATCGCGCATGTGATATTTAATTGGTTAACGTATTTACATCTTACATGCAATTTGATCTAACCTTTGTGTGTTTGCACCACCAATTAGTTCATGCGGACTAACGCCGGTCGGCACCCACCCACTACCGTTAGTAGATGCAACATGCCGTCGCTGCCATGGCTGCTCCGGTAGTCACCGCCGCGGTCACTGCGGTCGTCCGCCATCTGGAACAGAAACCGCATGCACCCGCCACCGTCGATGCCACGACTGTCCTGTATCGTGACTGCGACACGTGCAGATAGAGATAGATAGATAGACATCTGGCGGGCCGTAGGCATAGTAAGAGTCTCCCGACGTAGTATAAAAAAATATGTTGGCAATTTCGTGAACCAAATTAAAGCACTCAGTAAGCTTTTGCTTCTCTGTCTTCACGATATTCTCATCGAGAATGGTGATGTCAACGAGAGTTGCTAGCATAGCTCGCGACCCCTGGTCTATTCGCACAATACTGATACGTAATATCTATCTATGACAGATAATTATATATACAGATAATATTCAATGTCCATAAAAATCTACAATAAATTACCGGCGACCATAAAAAATTAAACAAATGAATTGAAATTTATTGAAATCTTAAGACGACTATAATTGACGAAACATATTATGCCATAGACGAATACATGAACGAAAAATGGTTAGTGAATCAAAAGATTGTATTGTGACCCAAGCCTTTTAGACCAAGTAACTATTGCCAGCTATAAATTTAATGTCTGCCTCTCTCTCTCTTTCATTGATATACCTACCAAGGTGTATTATGCGTATTGACACTGTTATAAGATCCTAAAGTTGTGAATGACATAATTTAATGTAATCAATAAATAATATACCAGTGATATTAGAGCTTTCAAAAGCTGGTGCTAGTGTACATACGCCTGTTAAGTGCAAATTACGAGATCTGAGCTGAGAGTTGGGGGAACTTATAATTATTGTTATTTAAAGTACGTATAAATGAAGAAGACCTGTATAATGAGAACACGTTGTGTGGTTGTGGATCTCTTCTGAGTTAATTTTTAGGTTGCTTTTCATCCCATTCTATTTTGTTTCTCTAATTAGAAGCTGCATTAGCAAAGTGAGGTAGGGCAAAGTAGTACCTCCACCTCACAGAAAACCGCAACCAAATAACAACTCCCTAGAGGGTTCTTGTGTTCCTGCGTATGAGTGAGGTCACCAGTAAGCTGTAAAGCCCAAGGCCCAAGGAGTCGCTGTGTAAGCAGCAGAGGAGGCATCGCGCGAGTGATACTTAATATATTGTAAGCGTTAATAGGCTATGATACCCGCTTAACATCAGGCGGCCCGTATGCTTGCATGCCTCCCGACGTATTATAAAAAAAGCCCTGAGAGTCACAGGCTATTTTTTACGAATAAAGTATGTTTTCCACAAACGAAACTATTACTAATCGATTAATTCTAAAATCGTTAAAACGAATCAATTGTTTCACTAATGAGTTGAATGATTAAGTAGATAATTGTGTAGTAGTAGTCTTTCCTGTGTTTACATAATGTAATGTTTTTTAATGTTATCATGAGTTCATCATCCCCTACCCCGCAAGGGACTTGGCGTGAAGATATACATACATACATACATGAGTTCAGTTAATTAAATTGATGTTTTTTCAGAGGGAGACTTTGGTACAAAAGTCGTCTACGTGGGTACCTCTGTTTTACATATTTCTACCGCCAAGCAGCTATATTTATATAGCTGTGTTCCGGTTTGAAGGGTGAGATATGGCAGAGAAATTACTGGGTCCTGTGACGAAACATCCTTAGGTCACAAGATTGGCAGCGCGCGAGTATCATCCCCGTGGTGTTGCGAGCGTCAATAGGCTGCGTTGACCGCTAACCATCAGACGCGGGCTGCATGCTTGTTTGCCAATCTAGTTGTATACAAAAAAAACATTATAATTTCTTCCTAGCGTTATTCCATTACACTAATCCATTGGCATAAGCGGGATCTACTGCCTAATCCTCAAATTTGCCAAAGTTACTGATTTAGACATGGCTGGCATAACTCCACAATCCGGAAGGAAAACCAGACATTGCAAAGTGTGGTCAGTTTTTCAAAGTATATTTTCTGGAACTTGTGGATATCTTCGCGATACTTTATTTCCCAGCCGAGCATTAATTACAAATATGTGCGTGCTTTTTTTATACCAGTAAATATTTTATTTTTAGGTATTCCTGTATAAAATTTAAAAAGCGAACTTCGTGCCGGCAGTCCCTAGTAAAGTATAAAAATATAACGTGGTCATAATCACGTGAGTTTAAATAATATAGTGCGATAAGTTCTGAGTAACCTGACACAGCAGACTGCATGCCGCACGCAACCGTCTCTTTCAATCACTCATCAATAAAATTAATTGGAACCTTACGTTTTACGTTCAATTCCAGAAATTGAATATTACTTATAATGCAATCATATATTTTTATATACTCAAAATACATACTTATACTGTGGCCTACTGGCCTCCTTAACTTTTATATTAATAATTCTTCTTTACATTAATGAACATGAAAGCAAATTTTTGGTAAAGTCTTCTGCCAGCTAAATGGTTGTTTTTAGATGGATAAAAAATTTCACGGTAGTAATATATATAACGATATTAAAAGGGAAACTATTATATCTAGGTACGTAAAATTTCTTACAAATTCCACTAAATGTTAAATATTTTAAATTGTAAATATTACATTGTTAGTTATATAAAACAGGTAGGTAGTAAATAAGTTTATGAACCATGCAAAATACACAAAATTAAAATCGTAACAGGTCATTTGATCCAAACTACTCTGTGTGCTTAAGCTAACGATTAGTTGATACGAACACTCTTATTCATTCCACCGCAGGGATACAGGTTTCCCTTAAATAGAAGGGGTTTAGAGTATACTCCGCCACGCTGCTCAACTAATTGGTGGAGATCAGTGCCTTCAAGCCGCCCGAAGGCCACTGACTGAACTTAACATCTGTCTCTAACATCCATCATAACATCTATCGACAACGGGAGGCACCAATCATCTGTCTTAACATCTATCGACAACGGGAGGCACCAACGGCTTCACTTGCCCTCCTAGCACAGAGTAGTTCGAGATCCGTCCATAGACAGTACTACTGGTGAACTTACTCACTCGCAGAAATACCTTCTAGACTTTCCCAGATGGACTGCTCTTCCTCAACGAATATTTTTATTTATGCAACGTCGAAAGACATGCAAGCATATGGCCCACCTCACCTGATATAAACCGGTTTCCGTAGCCTATCAACTCTTACAATACATTAAGTATCACTCGCGTGGTGCCTCCCCTGCTGCTAAGACAGCGACTCCTTACAACAATAACCCTCTTGCGAGTTCTTATTTGGCTGCGGTTTTCTGTGAGGTGGAGGTACTTCCTCAGACGAGCTGCTTTGATGCGCCTTACCTCTCTTAAAAACTTTTGTACCTCCTTATTTTAATTTTTGATAATACTCGTATATGTTATCAGCACATAATGACTACTTTTAGTATTCACAATGCAGTACTTATATCCATAATACAAGTCTGTTATCCGAATAAGCCATATATGGATAGTCTCAACAGCTCCGTTATACGCGGCGCAGCATGTAAAGTGGTGGCGCAAATTGCAAGCGGCCTCATCATAACGGGCACAATGGCGGTTGTTCCTAGAAGGTGACATTACGATGTGTTTGCTTTTAACGTGGAAATAAACTAAAGTAATGAAGGGAAATGCACCTTAAATGCCTCTCCAAAAAGCACAAGTTATATCTCACATGGTGCATATTGCCAAAATGAGAGTTTTCGCTCAATTCACGGCGGCTCGAAAAACATCGAAATTGTAACATATAATAATTGTTTTAAGTTTGACGAGCTCGGTGGCTCAGTCGTGAAAGACGCGACTTTGACACCAACGCTCGTGGGTTCGATTCCCACACAAGATAACCATTTGTGTGTTTGCAAAGCAAAGCAGCCCGCCTGGGGAAGTACCCCCACCTCACAGAAAACCGCAAGCCGAATAACAACTCCCTATAGGATTGTTGTGTTCCTGCGTGTAAGTGAGGTCTCTAGTAAGCTACTAAGGAGTTGTTGTGTTAGCAAATGTAATCAAATCAAATCAAATCAAATTCTTTATTTGCCAGAATACAAGTTCATTAAGTTCTTAAACTAATAAAGTAACAATCTTGTACATGTACTCTGCCTGTTTTAGATACAGGTGTGCAAATGTTATATAAAAGTAATAGCAATAAACGTTCTAGTTAACAGCAGAGGTGGCATCGCGCTTAATGTATTGCAAGCGTTTATAGGCTACGGTAACCGCTTTGGGCCGCATGCTAGTATACCTCCCGTCGTTGTATACGTCATGAAACGTACAAAATCCACTGTTCACCCTATAGCTTCCTACTGCATAAAACCATAATCTCAGCCGGTATCTGAAGCTGGCTATAAAACATATATCGAAATGTCTATTTAGGAGCCGCCGTGTGACAAGCTCTGGTAACAGCCTAGCTTTACAGCCTGACACCCGTTTAACCTTTACTGCACGTGATACGATTGCTTATCTCTGAATATAGCTGGTTTATAGACGCGGGGAATGGCGGCTGTCCCTGAACTCACCTTTTTATGGGAACCTAGTGAGTTTTACGGCTAAGTAGTGCAGGTAAAGAAATTTGCATTGAATTTCCGTAAGTGCTATTCTTTTAATTCTCTTATATTACTAAGGTGGGAAATAAATGTCAGACTGTAATTTGTCTGTAAGTGCAGACTACATACACTCCCAAAGCAAATTGCATGTATACATATAAAAAGTATATGAGTGAGGTAAGTAAGGACTGAATGATGTGGCGCTCGGTTCTCTCTGCCTACACCGCAAGGGACTCGGTGTAAAGTTACAGATAGATAAAAAGTTTATATAGAATATTGATTGCGCTTTGCTACCGCTGCTGTGAAGTTGTTAGAGAAGGACAGCTTTCTTAAAAATACACCTCATTGTTAATTCCTTCTAAGACGGTCACAGAAGAGTAGTAAAGAAATAATATATTTTTATTTTTTTCTATGTTTTATTTGCTGGCACAAAACAAACCAGCACAAAAATGATTTTTTACTGCGGTCCTCTTAGAGGCTGGGATGCTTCCCTAGCCGATCTGCGCTTTATCATCTCTTATTGTACACTACCTATCACACTCCAGTTATACATACGCGGATAAGTGAACATTGGTTCCACAAGATCTAGAGATTTTAAGAGAGGTAGGGCGCCTCAAAGCAGCCCGCCTGGGGAAGTACCTCCTCCTCACAGAAAACAGCAGCCAAAACAGCGCCCTATAGGGTTGTTGTATTCCTGCATGCGAGTGAGGTCACCAGTAAGCTCCCAACGAGTTGCTGTGTAAGCAGCAGAGGAGCATCGCGCGAGTGATATATTCCAATATATTCCAAGCGTTAATGGGCTGCGGTAACCGCTTCACATCAGGTGGGCCGTATGCTTGTATGCCTCTCGACGTAGTATAAAAAAAAAGATCTTTGGCGAAAAAGCTTGGATTGTAACAAAAACATAACAATCCAAAGCTCAAATGAAATTAATCACATTACTATTGAACATGGTAACATATCCACACAGCAATGGAATGGCTGTTACTGTACTCTGATGCTATGGTAGGCTATAAACCTTGTTATCTAACCTGTAACACGTGCTGAAAATATTATGTTACGATGGACAATGGCTCTTTACTAGGAACAGAAGCACCGGCAATGAATTTAAGACCAGGAGCTAAGGGTTAGATAATCTACTATTTTTTTACTCCAAATCAATAAATTATTAATTATTAATGATTTATGTTACTCCTTAGAGGGATAGTATACTACTATTCTGCATATACACGCCTAATTCCTTGCGAGTAGGCATAGAACCGATTTGGTTCTTACACGACTCTTCTTACTTTACGGCTCCGCCTAAGGTATTTCTTTTGTCGTAATCTTGTCGGTTACTAAGGCCTATTAGCCCTGTTATCTTCTAATAACACACCACCATGTTGGTGGTGGTACGTTTGGTTATCTACGTATTGCGTCATTCTTTCCTCTTGAATTAATTATATCTTTATTTTTAACTAGGACGGTTTCTGTATTGCAATTTACATTCATATTAAAGTCATCATAGAAGAATCAATTTTAAATGTGAATTAAGCTCGCAGATTGCTACCGTCGCGTCAAAATATAATAGTGACCCAATATTCCTTTCAAGCACAGCTATAGGCAGAATTCAAAGACTTCTTACTCTCTAACCCTCAGATCATAGCAAAGGATCTGTGCTCTAAACCTTTGAGTCATTATTGAAACACTAAATGCGGTAGCTGCTTAGAAGGAGTAGGCCTAAGATGGAAGGAGTAGGTCCAAGAAGTGCTGGTTTACCGTCGTGAGAAATGACATACGTGATACTGATCTCACTATAGAGGATGCCGAAGACTGAAGAGGAGGAAAGCGCGCTTTTTCTGAACGCGGACCCTGGGCTCCGAAGACGAAGCGTAGAACGCGACCGGGAACGCTCTGATGATAATAAATACGGAAACTGCTTACCGTTATACAGTCTGTATGATTTAAGACGGCAGTAGTATAAAAAACTTGACTCGTAATTTTATTTAGTTTTCTTCCTAGCGTTATATCGTTTCCTAATCCATTAGGGATGGCGGGGTCCGCTACCTATGTCTATAGAGTTGGCAAAGATACTGATTTTGACGTGCAGCGACTACCGTCAGACCTCCACAACCCAGAGGAAAACCAGACCTTTCTTAGATTAGGTCACACGTTTATCGAAATATAATTTCTTGGACCTGAGGAAACCCCTCACGATATTTTCCATCACCGCCGAGCAAGTGATAATTACAAATATGTAGTTAAATTCGAAGACACGAATTTAGTGGTACATGTCTGTAGTGATGTCAGGAGCCATAGAAACCGGCGAGCTTGCATAATAAGAAGAATGAATGTGAAAGAAGCGAGTGAGGTGTGTAAGGATCGGGTCACGTGACGCTCGGTTCTCTCTGCCTACCCCGCAAGGAATTTGGCGTAAAACTATAGATAGATGCCTGGATTCGAACCGGGGACCTATTGCTTAATAGATTGATTCATGAGTAATTTTATTTATTATACTCAGTTTAATACTACTAAATAAGTATAAATCTGATATTCGGGTACCATACTCCTACACTAACATATTAATAACAAGCGCGTCATGTTTGTTTGTAATTAACGACTCGTGCTGCTTAAAGAACATTGTCTTAATGCCTCACCGTGTATCCAGGGCCGATAAACAATCCTCTTGTGTGGTAACCCGATCCCTGACGTCAGCCACTTGGAGGAACCGTGGACAATCGTCGATTGTTTTGAGCCAGCTAAATAGTATTGTAAGTATAATAATAAATAGTATAAAGGCTATCTGCTCCCATGTACCACCAAATTCTTGTTTTCGAATTGTACCTACATATTTGTAATTATCATTTGCTCGGTAACAAAGGACAACAGCCCAACCCCAATGCTGTGGTCGCAGGAAGACTTTTGTCTTCTTGCGACCACGGACGTTAAAAAGCATTCGAAACATCAGGTTCGACAAAATAAATAAAACACGCGATACTCCCGTTAAAAATTGTTTAATTCAAGCATCTTATATTGTAAAAATTTTGAAATAAATGAATTTGATTTAGCCGTAACCTATTGGCTAAAAATATATACTACGCGACTTTGTAGGTTATTTTATACTGTTTTCATTTATAATGAAAAAAAAAAGCAATAAATGTAAAGAATAATGATAGGAAAGATAAAGGATAATATGCGTATTCCTTTTTGTATGTTCTACCAATTGTACCACAGTTTGTGTGGCGAGGGTTTATTCGATATGATGTCTACAGCTTCGTTCTATACTTGCACAGCACGCCTCATACATAAGCTTTACTCATCATATTTTAAACATACTGGTCTCCATTCAATCTCAAAGAGGTCTGAGCATACTCCATCATGCTGATCATCTGCGTATTGGTGGAGGACAGGCCCGAACGTCACTGACGATGACTTAAGTCAATTTGCAAAAACCAAGACCGATGGCTTAACGGGCCCTGCGAATGTGCGGAGAAGCTCAAGGTAGATAAACTCACCCATGGATACACCGAGATTAACGTTCCGTAACCTACATGTTCGGTTAGAGTGACATGCGCAATAACGCCTTCGAGACACGCTCACCAATGATGGGTAGTTATTTAATCACTACACATTGGAATGACAATGGTCACCTACTGTTCGTTTCTATAGTGTATTTCTTTCACGAGCACTTAAATTATCGAATAAATTCATTTCTTCAGAAAGGGTTTTCACAGAAACAGAAAGAGATGCCATCAGCAGATCACGTACTTTACTGCCACCTTAATGATATAAAAACAGCAAGATGTGTCTATCATAATGGTCTTTTTGGGTGTCAATAAAAATACATAACAAAGCAAGGCGAGGCCATCTTTACCGCGTTAATTACTATAAAAATTTGTGTAAGTTACACAGAATACGTCACACTCATGCTAAGACATCACGCCTAGCTTGGTGTGGTCTTCCAGTGGAGCTTTTGAACACCCTTTCTTAGTGAATCCGTCTATATTGATTTTACATACAGAATTTCCTAAGTCTAGTGGTATGCGCTATGTTAACTGATATGTCATCAAACTCGCTGACCAAATATTGTTTTGACTAAAAAACTGGTATATTTTAACGGTTACCAATCATAAAGGCGAAGAGGATTTGTAAGAATTTTAATAAACCGAAAATGTTTAGCATACTTTTATATTCTATATTTTCATTAGCCCGGAAATTCATTTGACATATTGCTGAAATTCCGATTTTCGATTAATATTTTTCGGAATGCTGTATGTTTTGAATTCTAACTCAACGTTTAACCGCAGCTATTATTGCCAGATGTTTTATTGTCTATAAAAATGTTTTCCATATTATGAAAAGACAACATATCAAATGACAAATAATTAAAATCCATAATGTTTAAATAAACAAAGTAAGTAGTATGGTAGCGGATGTTTGATTATGTAATTCAATACATAGATGGTTTATTATTACAAGGAAACCTAACAAACCTTACGTAGTACCCTTCGTGACAAAGTTATTTATGTGTCTTTGTTACTTTCGCCCCAAACTTGAGTTTGTTCGGGTTTTGGTCACAAGGAAACCTAACGAACCTAACTTACCCACCGTGGTCGAGTTGCATCGATGTATCCACGGGATGTATCGATGTCTAGTTGTTATGGCGGAATGGTAACCTTAATATCTAAAATAAAATGGTAACCTAAGTACGATAGGTTACCATTTTCACATCCTACTGCAATAATGGGCTCCATAAGACATAACAATGAAACCAAGCGGACAAAGTCATAAAACGTTATTTGCTTTAAAATTAAACATCTCAACACTCTACTTAAGTTCTTATTAACTAGATTATCTAGTTAATAAGAACTTAAGTAGAGTTTCCGCAAACAGGTAAAAGCTGATTACCATGCACAGTGCTGAGTGTACTGTAAGCGGTATCAAGACATTGCTATCGAATAATATCAGGTATTACAAAACGGTAGGTTCGGGGACCTTGGCTATAATGAGCTGGTATCTAAGAACGGGAATGTCTGGCTTGTAGTGCCAGCGAGACACGGTAATTCCTTGTCATTATAGTATTATTTATAACCGGGGCTCAGGCGCACTGGTTAAGAAGCCGTGCACTACAAAGCATAGATTATGTAATACAGATACGGCCCGTTTCGTTATCGATATTTTTAACACGTTTTTAGGTCGCCGTATTATTTAACTTCATATAACTTGGTAATTAATTGCCGAGATTCATGGACTTCAATTCCATTCCACGACGGAGATGTACACTAAAGTTTAGGTTTCATGATAAAATGAAAATATGGTGCTGTCAGTGATCTGATGATGACACTATAGCTAGAAGGATAAATGTATAGCTAGTAAGATGGAACTAGAGCTACAGGATCTCTTCAATTATTAACATAAAATCTAGTTTGGTCTCATTTGACTTGTGTGATTAATAACATGCATGTAAAACACAACAATAAACATTATATTTTTATACAATGCCGTGAGGCAAAAAAGTGGCAAATAGTTTTGACTCGTGAATGACGCGACTTTGACACCAATGCTCGTGGGTTCGATTCCCACACAAGGCAAACATTTGTGTGCATGCTTGCCCTAACTGTTCATTGCGTTTCGTTTGTTTGATGACAGCGTACACTATGCGTCAATTATGCCTTAAACTTGATATGTGCTAAATTATGACGAGCTCGGTGGCGTAGTGATTAGTACTACTTTAACATAAACTCTCGTGGGTTCGATTCCCACACAGAGCAAACAATTGTTTTCATAAACATGTCTGTTTGTATTGGTCCGACTGTTATTAAGAGAGGTAGGGTGCATCAAAGCAGCCCATCTGGGGAAGTACCTCCACCTTACAGACAACCGCAGCCAAATAACAACTCCTTAGAGGGTTGTTGTGTTCCTGCGTGTGAGTGAGGTCACCAGTAAGCTCCCAAGGAGTTGCTGTGTAAGCAGCAGAGGAGGCGTCGCGCGAGTGATAATTAATACATCACCAGCGTCAATAGGCAACGGTACCTGCTTTACATAAGGTGGGCCGTATGCTTGTATGCCTCCCGATGTAGTATAAAAAAAAGTGGCTCTATGAATGCTTCCAATGTAAGAAGAGTCACTGACGATTGCCATCTCCGCCCCTAATACAGCAACTGCACAGGACCACTAGTGATTTGTTATTGCACCGCGAATTTCTATAAAGTGGAGATACTTCCCTAGTCGCGCTGGTATGATGCGCCTTCGTCTCTTTTATCATTTGCCAATTGACAGGGTGCATTAGGTGCAGGTCAGCTGGCTCGAAGTCTGCAGATGATAGTGAGCTGCTAATAATAGAAAATTTATTGACGCAAGTAAAACATCACTACGATCGGTTAAGAAACGAATTTTGGACTACCTCTTTCATTAGTACACGCAAATTAGGTCTCAGGTGGAATCATGAGTTGCATATTTTTATAATTGGCATATTTATAATAAGTAGTGGCAAGAATTAATATCGTTTGCTTCAAAATTATCATCATATTTTTTTCTGGTAACAATATCGTGCTGTAAAATTTCGAAATGCAAGTTTTATAGAATAAGAAAACACTAGTCTAATGCTCAAAGTGTTAAAATGGTCACGCAACGTAAAAACACAAAGTACGCAAAAATATTGCCTTCAGTGTTTTTTAATCTAATACCTAATATGTTTCTCGCTAGCAGAGGTGAAAAACCATATATTTCACGCGAAAACAAATATTAGTAGGCTTTAAGTCCCGTGACCTTTAAGCCTCCATTGCGCTACTGAGCGCAATGGAGGCTACATTAGTCCTTTAGTACATCCTTGATTAAATTCTACTACGCTTACTCGAGTTTTAAAAATAAAAAAACAATTTTACACGATAAAAGAACTGTGTTCACTTGTGTAACATATAGTAATTGGCGAACCAAACTGATGAACACTGAACGAGTCATTTATCATCCTTATCCTTTAATGCCTACAAATAACGCATCTCTCTACACCCCATCTCGTTTTAATCTTTGATCTTTTAGATCCGTCGTAACGCCGGCGGCGAACCAACCTGTTCCCTTGGAAAGCAGTCATACGTCATTGGACCGACTTAAAAATTATTCCTGCATTATATAATAAATCATAGTAAACCGGTAATTAAGTCAGTCATAACCAGAACCTCCAAATAAAAAGAGTTTAATTTTTTCACATTAAATAACCATTTCGGCCGTAGAGCTCTGCCTAAACGATCATCGATAAAGATTTTTTGTCCTGTTTTATTCTATGTGGTCTTTGTGTTTCCTGTACTCACATTATAAATGATCATATTTGGATTGAAGGTTGTAGCAGAATGTACGTGTACGGTAGATTACTATTTGATATCTATTAATTAAACTTCATGCATGTACGTGTCTATAATAAACTGCGAGAAATACACATCGACAGAGACAAACGATGTGTAACGACATGTAGGTGGTATGTAGGTAAGTAGCACAGCAAGATACCTAGCAAAAATTAGAGGATTCGTTTTATTACCAACATACTTCTATAAAAACACAGATTGGTCTGCACCAGTATGTAATGCACTTTATAGAAGGTTGGGGGAAATTTTACTTGACCACTTACGAAATAAATGGCTGCGAACTGTGCATTTTAGAGAAGTTTTCTCACACATACCCTGAGACCACATATGCAGAGATTGTAAAATAAAGAGTTGTTTGTCGTTGAGTCAGCAGTGCACGAGGGATGTCTCGAATGTTGCAAGTATTCATATGCTACGTTAACTGCTTATTATTAAGGCTTTGTAACTATAGTGATATGTGAAAAACACGATGTTATAGTAGATTAGTAAAAAAATAATGATACTGCTTTAACGAGTATAGTCAACGGCCACTGCTTACCATCAGCTGAGTATGTATACATAAGCTTGTTAAGACTTGTTAAGAAATTCTCTCAGCAATACGCGGACTTAGAAGAATCCCGTGGCATGATGAAGGAGGCCATGCAATGACAATAAATCTGACATACAGTCTCCAGCGTTAGCACAAGTTTCCTCGTAACAGGTGTGGGCAATGACAATATAGGAGTAGTAAGTTTATTAAAATATGATTTAAAATGATTGGAGCTTACTAAATCCATATCTTTGCGTGCAGTTAGTGGGTACCGAGCATAAAAGTAAACAAACTTACAGAAAATTTAATCTAATCTAATATGCATACTTCCACCACCTACCACAACCACCACAAGCACCTACCACCGTTGCTGCCCTGGTTGCTAAGCTCGTCTATGCGATACGTGTTTCAAAGCTAAAGAAGATCAAAGCGAAACTAACGCATACCGCTAATGAAACTCTACTTATTAAAGTAACTAACTTTCGTTTTTTAATTGTCAAACCTGGTTATTATTTATTTCTACATCCTGCAATCTCTTTTTTGTTTATGTAATTTAGAGGAGGGGCAAACGAGTAGTTGCGTCACCTGATGGTAAGTAAATTTACCAATAGACATCAGCAATACCAGGAGTTTAACGTTTCAAAGGAAATAAATAGTCTTTTATATAGAAGACTTATTTAATCTTTTATTTTATGTTGGTTGAGACCATTAACACTTTAATGGAAAGTTCCTACTTTAACTTCACCATACTTGAAAGGGCTCTTTCTAATGAACTGTTGCAGGTAGCGATTTTATTCGATCGAATATCACTATAGGTTACCAACGATTCGATTTTATATAATGAGGTAAATAAAATCCACCTGATATAAATTGTCAATGAAGACTACAAACTCTTGCAATACAAAGAGAATCGCACGGACGTTACCATCCACTCCATTAACATAGTAACTCCCCTGGAGATTTCTGGCAAGATTTCAGTAGAAACCAACAACCTTTCAGGGAGTTGTCACTTGGCTCCGGTCTTCTGCGAGGTGGAGGTACTTCCACAGTTAGGCTCTGCCAGAATCTCGTTTGTTAATTAACAGAGTGTACCACGCACAGGTGAGGTTGGTTTTGTATCGAGATGACATGTGAGCAATCTGCTTACACTTAAATTTACTATTTTGTGCGATCAAAAATAGTAAGCAAATACTGGAGCACGCCAGCTCAGAGATCTGGGCCTTAGAAATCAGAAGTCGATGCCGTTAACTTGTTATTGTAATTAAGTCTGAATCGTATGTAGCCGAGATATTGGTTGTATCTCGAAGTAATTAACATACATATATAGCCGGGTTATTAACCAATCAAAAATAAAGTTGTATTCTTTGTATTACGTCGGGAGGCACACAAGCATATGGCGCACTTGATGTAAAGCGGTTACCCTAGCCTACGAACGCTTGACATAATTAAGCATCACTAGCGTTGCCACCTCGGCTGTTAACACAGCAACTCCTTAGGAGCTTACTTGTGACCATACTTTAACGTGTTCGGTGGCGCAGTGGAACGCGCTGTTACGCTACTTTGACACCAATGCTCGTGGGTTCGATTCCCACATAGTACAAACATTTGTGTGCATGACCACGTATGTTTGTCTTGATCTGGGTATTTTCTATGTAAAAAAATGTACTTATGTATGTTTATAAGTTGCCTAGTACCCATAACACAACCTTCGCTTACTTTGGGGCTAGATGGTGCTGTGTAATTTGTCCGACAATATTTAAAATATAATACTTACACGCAGGAACACAACAACCCTCCGGGGGGATGTTATATAGCTGCGGTTTTCTGTGATATGGAGGTATTTCCTCAGACGGGCTACTTTGATGCACCATACCTCTCTTAATAACAGCCGGATTAATACAAACAGACATGTTTACGAAAACAAATGTTTGCTATGTGTGGGATCGTACCCACGAGAGTTGATGTTGAAGTAGCACTAATCACTGCGCCACCGAGTTCGTCATAATTTTGCACATATCAAGTTTAGGGCATAATTGACACACTAGAGCTAAATCCATTGATGCATAGTGTACATGTTATCAAACAAACGAAACGCAATGAAAACTTAGGGCATAGCAATGTTTAATAAAGCAGTCGCATAGTGTACGATGTTATCAAACAAACGAAACGCTATGAAAAGTTAGGGCATAGCAATGTTTAATAAAGCAGTCTACCTACCTCATGGCGTACCCACTTTTATCTTACAGAAGGCCGCCACCAAATAACTTCCTGAATCGTTATGCCCCCGCGAGTGAGTGAGCAGCTAGAAGTGGCAATATGTGCATGCAGGGTTTCATACATGTTGGTAATGGCTTATCATCAGATGGGCTATAAACATGTTGAATACTATAAGTTAAAAAAATAAATAGGACTAGGCATGTATGTATAAATATCTTACACCAGCACCCTTGCATGGTAGGCAGAGAGAAACACACCCAAAATAGGCGTTCATCATACACCTCACTTTCTTATGTACCGTTCAAAGGTCTTTTTCAGTGCTCCTGACCGCATACTCGTAGATAGCCCCTCATCGCCTGCGTATACTTTTGTTTTGTCATTATTTTATCCCGCATTCTTTAAACATGCCCATAATAAAGGAGAATGCCTTTTATTATTTTAAGAGGCCTGGCGTGAAGATATAGATAAGATAACTAGACAGGTAAATATATATACGTGCTCATATATCTTTTCATTGCAAACCTATTTTACCATAAAACGTTATATTACAGTGAGTAACAATTAACAATTCTAGTAGCAGGTGATATGACACCATCATAAAATAATTTAAATTTATGAATCTCCATTTACAACTGGGGAATATTCGAGTTGGTTTTTATTACATGTGTAACTTTATAAATAAAAATCCAACTAGACTACAGAAAGAGGAATTACCAATCATAATGCAAAAGCATACGTTTAATAGCTGCATAATAAAGCAAAATAAAACTCAAATTTGTCCTTACATCGGTTAATTTTATAATTGAAAAATTCATTCTGCGTTCATGCTGAAGATCAAAAATTATAAGCAATTAATTTATAACGATCCGTACAATCAAGTATAATTATGTCATTGCTCATAGCAATTAATTTTTTAAATTGACGTCGTCCAACTTACTGAGTAAAATTGCGATTTATGTGCATAATATAAGAAACGCTTCATATTATTATATTGTCGATAATACTAGCCATTTAAAAATTAAAGCCGGTAGAAAATCAAACGATACCTCATAAATCATATATTTAATTGCCTGCAACACAGAAGCTACGATTCTAGTAGCTAAGCTATACCGCCTACTCATCTCTAAAACGCATTACATACTATATTGATTGTACCACTCGTTCTTTCGTTCTATGGGTAATTTGCCTTAATAACTTTTAAAACTCATTAGGCACGTTTTTGAATCGCTCCGGACCCATTAGGTGGAATAAACTAGTTAAAACATATGGTACAAAGTCATTTTTTAAATAAACATTATGGTTTTGTAGAAAGTTTTGGTGACGTTACACAATTGTGACATAAAATTTTATTAGTGGCAGTGAATCAAGTGATAAAATTTTAGTCACCGTGAGTAATTTTAAGCATTCCAATTAATATGTGCTGTTAATGTGTCTTTCAAAGATGGAGTCAAGGTTGTTGTGGATTGCGTTTTCATTATCAGTTGCTATAATAATTATACCTACTTTTTAATTAGTTCGTTTTGAATTTTGTTTTTGTCCTATATCACCAATATCATTTAAAGCCCAACCCATAAGTACAATAGTATAAGTATAAGTAAACCCGGCGTAAGTATTGCGAGTATAGAGGACAATAAGTATCATTGAAATATTTGAATTAAAAAATATTTTTTATCATCATAAATTCAAGATTAGTTTTAATTACACTACTACAGAATAGAATTTATAGCAAAAATTTGCTTATATAGTTTAGAAGCACATTAAAAGCAAGAACTGCTTTCACTTAGAAACAGATGCCTCAGTACATTTTTTAGTAAAGGTGAGCAGTTAGCGCAAAGTCCGAAAAATATCGTAAAACAAAGAAATAAATGGAGATCCGTTCGGAAGTAGGCGCAAGTTTCAAGGCTGAGACCATTCAGATCCTGAATAAATTAGTTTTGGGAGCGGTCCGAGCCAATAAAAGTTTTAAACAAAAGAATCATAAAACGAACAATTCGGTAGCAAGCAACAGGACTACTCCATTGATTTACGGCAAAATTGCAATAGAATTGCTTCAAAGTTTTCGAATAAACTAGGAAAGAATAGAATGAAACACGTGTTCTATGTTCTCGCATTGTTTAAGAATTCATTTAATGAGGCAGTTTTACTGTCGAGACAAGGAAAAAACAGACAATGCCGAATTAAATTTTATTTGATGTCCCCCGAAAGCTACCGAATGGGTTCGGGATGAGTGGGTACATGCATCGCATAAACAGGACGTCGCGAATGCTACTGCGTAATAAAAGATGGGAGACAGGGTTGTCACAGGCATTCAGAAATACAATAAGCATTCCTTTGGTACATATTTCGTTGAAGTTTGGATGTTAAGCAAATCGGAAATTAAAACTGTCAGATAGAATGTCAAGATTGCACAAGATTGGCATTGGCTGAAAATAATATTAGGTAGAATATTAGCCATTCACAGAATTTTGTTCAAATTTTTGATGCGATTAGGTAACAAATTTTCATAATTTTATTTATTCATTTAGATCTAAAAAGCGCTGAATATTCGCCAGAATAGTAAGAGTAAGCGAGAGAGTAGTAGGTATGTCCGTAAAATTCAAACTATTATCGAGATCAAAGTTATACTATTGTTTACTTGTAAGGAAATAAAATCACAAGAGCTCTTAATAAGGTGCTTTGTTACGAGAGTAAAAAATCAATACGACAGACAGTACTTGCTGATTGCGGTCACATGAGATGTATTCATATGCTTTTTGACTATCCAATGACAAAATAAACCTTGGGCACGTGCTTTATCACTAATATATTTAGTCACAAATTTGACTAAATATATTAGTGATAAAGCACGTGCCCATTTTTAGACGTTACATGAGAAACTGCATTAGATTTACTCAAGTAGGTTTTAATAAAATTTACTAAATAGTTACATTGTATTATTTTGACACTAAACCCTGACTGTAAGTACTTTTCTATTTATATGTGTAAATTACCCTATGAGGTTACTTATACTAAACTGTTCACCGCTACGCTGGAAGATGTTTTCAAGCTTCTGAACTAGAAAGGATACGGTATTAACGACGAGCTTATCATCTTCGATTTGCTGATGAAATAATAATCTTAATCATGGCGGAATTGCTGAAGGACTTGAACACAATAATCAAGGACACGGCTGAGCATCCCAACGATTATATCTTAAGCTAAACATTTATTTATTTATTCTATTCTTCGGAAGACCAACAACTTTTTAAATAAAATAATAAATTACATTAAAAAACTTATAAATAACAGTGAGCCAATAACAAGTCTTCACTTTTCGATTTAGACTAAATACACATAACACGAACATAAATAATACACAGCTTAACAACATTTTTCTTTTAAATATATATATGTATATTTAAAAGAAAAATGTTGTTAAGCTGTGTATTATTTAATTATAAATATGTATTATAACATGGACGAAACGAAGATTACGTCGATTGTGCATGTCTGACACTGGAGTGCGTACACACTCCAGTGTCAGTTGAGAGCTCGGTTCTCAAAGTTGTTGACGAGTATATCTACCTCGTACAATATGTGCAGCTAGTAAGTCCAACTTCGAGACAACGCAGGTAGCCGATGAATACAAGATCGATCGATGTAGAAGGGCGAGGGTGTTTTGGGTAAAATATTTTTCGTCAAATTCACTTCCCAAATAACTTATTACCCTAGTTTCATTTCCCAAATTAATCTTTTTGCAAATTTACATTTTATTAACTTGGTCAAATTATCATTTGGCATCATTTTACTTTGCCAAGTTTCATTAAGTCAAAAGTTTTATTTTGGCAAATATTATATTCAAAAAAAATGTTTGTTCAAATTGTAACTTCATACATTCAACTTATACTGTAAGTTTGGCAAATGATAATTTATTTTTACTGAATACAGGGGTGTACAGGAATTCCAAGTATAAAACGAATAAATATTTTTAAATGTATTATTTACTTTTTTTTTAACAAGATAATGATAAAATTATGTTTATTTTCATAAATTAAGGAACTAAAATCGATTTACTAGGTATAGTTTTTTTTACGTCAGAATAAGTATTTCTTAAACTTATTTTTTTAAATTGCAATACACATTAGTAATTTAACCACGGAATATAATAGCTAGGTATATAATAACTTTGTGTTGCAATATCGTGTCAATTCTTTCATCCTTATCTGAATATTTTTTTCTTTTTTTGTGTTGGTGGGCCTGATAATATTGTTTCAATGTTTGCTAAACTCTCTTTGATCAATGTATCAATTAAACTATACACACTGAGATGGTTTTTATCAATTATGGCATTTATTTTATGGTGCCACGTTTTGGCAGAATTTGAAGTACTTGGTATTTTCATTTGGTTACTCTGGCAACTCTAATTTGGTGCATATTTTGGTTGTGTGTTCCTTGTGCCGCTGATGTAGTTTTCTTCAAACCACAGAGCTAAACCTTTCCAATTCGGATCTTCTATACAATGTATGAGCCTTTTAAAATATACAGGGATTTTAGAAAGTAGGTATTTTACTTCTTCAGACAAATAACTGAGTGCTAACAAACATTTTACTTGCTTATTAAAAGCCATTATTAAAAGTCTGATGCGTATTTTTTGCACAAGCCTGGAGTTCAACTTTCCTGAAACAAAAAGCGTATCTCATTAATAATTGATGTTAAATAAATTAAAGTAGATTAAGTTATATTAGGTTAAGTAGGTTAGATTAGGTGTGAACTGTGACCCCCACAGAAACGAACTGCTGCCAGTAAAGTAGGTTAGGTTAGAACTGCGACCCCAACAGCGCGTGAGCCGAGAGAGCGAAGCGCGTGCCGCGGCGGCAACCGGTGGAGTACCAGAAACGAAATGTTCTTAGATTTTATACTCAGATTTTTGCAGAAGTTTTTTTAATTCTGTGTATTTCGACTCGTATGAAAATTCTTACCTGTAAATTATTTGTCCAAGGTAAAACAAACATCCATGCTGTATAATATTTTCAAAGTTGGATCGTAATCTTAAAATACTAGCTTTTTCGAAATCCAATATGCAGACTTTTGGTGACATTTTCAAGTTATGCTCCTGTTGGTATTCTACTATTAATTCAAACATGACGTCATAAGTACGTTTATCCTTATTAATGCTCAAACAAAAATATAGTGGAAATGTCTTTGTGTTATTAATTTGTATCGTATGCCATGCAATATTGTGGAAAGAGTATGTTATGCCAAACGATACATTTGACTAAATAATATTTGGTAAAATGAAACATGACCAAGTAATTATTTGTTAAATAATAACATGCCAAAAACGAGCTTTGTTAACTGAAAAATTACGATAAGTTGTTTTGACAAATGTTTTGTTAAATGCAAATATGCGTAAAATAGTTTACGATGTGATATTTTGAGAAAAGTTTTTTCCCATAGGTACATTATTAATTTCACATATGCAGATATCTGAAATTCATAATATATGGGCAAAAAGCTTTAAGATTAGCATAATAACAGAACTATACTCATGCAAAAGTATTGCGGTAGTAATGATCATTATTATCAACCTGTATCTACCCACTGTAGAATATAGACCTTCCCCAATGCCGGATTCAGCCGAGGTAGTAATACCTATGAGTAACCTGGGAGAAATTATAAGCGGCAATCTACTTTTTTAAAGAAAACGATATTGTAATACGAATATATTTTGTATTGGCACAAAGTCTTCTTTTCTATTATATCACGCCATAACGAAATGGCCTAAAAATATAAAAGATATTGAGGTGTCGCAAAGGGCTATATATTGGAAGTAATGTACTGCTTATCATATCGAAATCTAAATGACCTACTTTACCAGCACTGACGAGTCCTATCAGTTAGGCAAATTCATTCTTCATATTGTAAGAAAACATAACCATTATGGTTCCATATGACGGTGAGATGCCGAAGGAGCAAAGCTTTTCTACGAGTTCATTCAATACTTACCTAATACAAAAACAATCACAAGAAATGCTTCTACTTTTTGGGTGATTTCTTATATATAACGTACGAAGTGAAATATTTATTGGCGCTATAAATAAAATAAAATGTAAAACAAAGCTCCATATCAGCCTACGAAGTATTCCGTAAGATTATGTAAAATAAGGAACACAAAAGACGTTTCTAATATAAGGATTCATTTTAATTTTATTATAATCTGTTGTTATAACGACCATACAAGTAACATATTCTGCAAAAAATCAACTATCTACCTAATACAATTCCTAAGATTCCGAAACCCTGAAATCTGAGTCACTGCTCGTACGGTTATCTTGTATGACAAAACTAAGAAAAAAAAGGAAATATATGCTTACAATAGTTACACAAGTAAGAAAAATTTGCCACATTTAATAATTAAAAACATATTTAACGAGCTTGCAGCCCTATCTTTATAAATTCACACAGTTCAGCTTCGATGACTCTCCATATGTTATAGGACGATATGTTCCAAATATGGATTAAATGAAGTAATTTTAATTTTTTAGTAGTCAACACCCTTTTCAAATAGATACTGTATTTGGCCGTCATAATAAGTATAACCGTTTTTAGTTCTAGATATATAATCGGTAATACAAGGCAATTAAAATAATGAAGTTATTACAAATTCCTCCAAAAAATTTTATTATATTTTACTTATACTTGTATTATTTTTTAAATTTAAACCCAAAGCCTTGTATTACTGATACCCTGTGTATCTTCATCTGACTGATAGGTGCCGAGAAACTTGCAGGCGCAAGCGCTAACGTAGTACTAGCGAACTCACACACACACAGGATAGCAAAATTTACGAAATTGTATGCAAAATGAATGAACATTGAAATCAAACGAATACTAGGTAATAATAGGTATATGCTCTGATATTAGTTCCATTTCGATGTAGTGAATTCATAATTATACTATGAACCTACACAATTAACAAACCGATGGACATTATGACTGAATAGATGACGGGATGGCTATTGCCGCCGGGACCGAATAGCAATAAATATTATACAGTCATCGAAAGTTTTTTGATGATTGCTAACCCTTGTCTTTGATTAGTCATAACCCGTATTATATAAACATATAATCTTAAAAGCAAGAAATATTTATATACCACTAAATAATGGTAAGCAGTTTTCATAGCCCACTGGCACTTGCAACACCAAAGCCTCTTAAGAACAAATGCTGTTGCTTCTTGGGACAATATCATGACATTAATATTATCAAAACATGTTATGGCATCCAAAACTCGATGTATTGCTCGTCATTTCCTATTTGAAAGTATGTATGACTTTGCTATTTTATTTTCCAAGTCATAACACAATTTAATGGACCCAACTGGATATATGTAGTTCAAAAACAAATGCAATAAAGAAACAAACATTGTATTATGTAGCAGACTTCGTATAGCAATATGTTTTTATTTGGTGTCATACTATAGGTACCAAATACTTAGCAGATATTCACACAAATATTGTAAATACAAACGCAATTAATTTGCAAAAATAATTATATATTCATATTTATAAATCATCAGAACAAGTACAAATACAAACCGTTTAAATTAAGATTTTATACCCTATAGCTATCTATTTATACATTTCAATGTAAATAATTAGGCATTTCATGTATAGGTTTACCTAGTTTACTAGGTTATGTGTGCATAGTTTAATAATTAATACTCCTGTCAGGTTTTATAATAAGACATATGTTTAATCATACAAGTAGTAAACATACGGTATCAATTAATGTCCAGAAGTTTTAAAATTTCGAATTGAAATTTTATTTAAAGTATTTGCAAGTAAACAGTATTACTTTTGCATTTATAATATTAGTATTGGTAGCAGTAATATTATTCAATCGCAATATCTCATGGCCGCTCAAACGTTGCATTCATCCAGCTTCAATGTAATGTAACATATATTTTTTCTTCGTCGGAAACGTATGAGAAAATAAAGTTATAATAAGACTACCATAATGGTGGATCCTTTTTCGCTAAATTTAATGTAAATAAGTGTAGGTTTATTTACAACAACACTGGTGGCAACACCGCGCAAAGACTACTGAAGTTTTACCGCCATAAGTTACACAAAAGTACTTCAAAATTAACAAACTGTCAATGCGAATACAAATGATACTAAGGTATGACGGACCATTGTATAACGTCTTTACAGAACGGGAGCAGAAATGACCATTGTTACTGTCAACAGTTGCCGAATGAAAAAAACTCCTGTAACAATGTCCTAATAAAGCAAACTCGCTTTACAACCAAAATATTTCTGCGACGGTAGCTATAAGGCTATTGTCTTAGATCCGACAGAGTTTATGGGCCATTTCGCCTTATTCTTTCACGGTGCGAGCTATTTTTTGTCGTATCTCTTAAATAAGACATAATGTTCTAAGAAACGGGACATTAGAATGGACCGGGCTTTCTCTTTTTGTTGGGACACGTAGGATTTTATGGTCAATTGTTTTACTTAGCTGTTGACGCGGCAAAAAGACATACGACGATGTTGATTTAGTCCTGGTTCTGTATTCTGCGTAACGAATAAATGTTATGCTCGAATGGGTCTTTTGTGACTAACGTTATTGTTTCGACATGATAAAATCTATAAAATTGAATCGGGTTTATACAATGTTGTGATTCGAATCTGTGTATTTTTTTTTTTTAAATAATACCTACCATTGACAACGGTTTCGCTCGCATATGTTTCTCGAGGACGTAATGTGACGTAGATAAAATTTCATTTCCCGAATAAATTTAAATATACAATAAGATCTGAATCACGAAGCCAGCCTATAATATTTAATTTGTAATATTTTCAGATTTTTAATTTGTAAATTTATGAAATTCTTTCTTTTTTTTTTTTTGATTTGGCAAAAATTTGGCTTCTTTAACCGAATATAAAAAGGAGGATATTGTCAATTCCTTTTGTTCTGTTCCGTGTTCCATGATTGTATTCTCCTGCAGTAAATCTATATCTTTAAATCAAAAAAGCGTTCCTCTTGATATTTTAAGACCGGTAGGTACTTCCTTTCAAACCAATTTGATTAAATGTTTTAAATTTTTCATAGGCTACGATTGCTTAACATTAGGCGGGCCGTGTGCTTGGTTAGGTGGCAACCTAATAGTGGTATAAAAAATATTATTGTAACATATTTACAGACATTTATATACTGATCTAGGGATCGGGGTCCGGCGACACAGACTTAACGGTCTGCCAAGGACTACCTGTGACCGGCACCAGTCTCTCGTATTAAATTTAGGTACCTATTAAGCTATAATTTATAGTTGTAGAGAAAAATAAATATTTTTTTACCAATAAAAGTTTGTGTGTACTCTTATAGGTACTCGTAACAGTAAAAACGCATGCAAAAAGTTATACTTCAAATTAAAAAAAAAACACTCAACATTTCTCACTAACACACCAAAGGAAGTATACCTTCCAAAGCAATAACATTTTTTTAATTTCACTGGGATTTCGAAATTAGGAATATTTAAGAATTTTAACTTCAAAATATTTATGAATTACCGGTGACTCTACGATAAATGTTACTCAATTCAACTTTCGATAAAGTCAGGCATATGACCTGTAGGTATGATGTAACTTATCGAGAAAAGTGTTCATAACAAAATCATGTATTTTGTTTATGAATTTTATTATGATTTTTCTATTCATAATCAATCTTAATATGAACTTATTAACATAACATAACTTTGTATTATTAGATGTTCCAAGTATCGTTTGTACAGTTCGTTGTAATATCCAGGCTATCTGACTTCGTATAAAGCACGGATCAATAGTAAGTTGCCCCACACTCCCCTCTTCGCCGAGAACATTTTTAAGTTTATATCTGAGCATATAATTCCTAAAGCATCAGGAGTAAAATAACATTCCTTCCTTTACCTCCAAAGTATTTGAAGCGAGCAACCTGAAATAAATACAGTTGTTGAAGATTTATGTTAAAGTGGATTCTACTAAATAATCTAATCTCGGAGGTAGAGCACGGAATTGCTTTACCTCCGAAGTATGCGAAATATCTGAAATTCAATATTCAAATTAAAATAATTTCATTTCGATTTATAGCAATGTAATAAAAAAAACATAATGATGTTTTAACTGATATAGTATAGTAAAAGAAATTCATTATAATACCACGCTTCAATTATCAACAAACTTTGGAAAGTAAACACTCATAAATAATTGCAGGCACATTGGGCATGACCTAAAGAAACAGTGAAACGATACTTCGTACAGATTTGTACAAAATAACTAACCGCATAACTATGTTTGTTTGTGAAGAAGTTTCCTTCATAAACAAATTTAGTAATGTAGTTGAAGAAAAATAAGGTTTTGAGTCCGACTCGCACTTGACCGTAGAGTTTGAGACTGGATTGGGTACCACTTAAATAATACTAGCGTAAAGAAGAAGAAAAATATAGCTTTTGTTAATAGCACAGTTTCTGACACTTCGATCATATACCGACTTACTAATATTACAAATGTGAAAGTGTGTTTGTTTGTCTTTCTTTGGCGTCAAACGGAGAGAGGAACTAATTTGATTTGTTGTATGTAGATACTGAGAGGGCCCTAGAGTGACATAGCATACGATTCACGGCAATGAAATATCTAACTCCCAAAGAATACTACCTTAGTTAGTGTCTATGAGCGTATATGCCACATATAACAGCTAGTTATAATATACGGAACGTATCGAATCGTCGGTGGGAGATATTTATTGACTTACTGTTCATGTTTTTGTACGGACCCCTAAGAAAACTAACGGTAAATAATTTTGCAAACGAACACTTTTACTAAAATACCGTTTTCGTTACATAACTTTTACCGCCAAGTCATTTGTTGACTGCGGTTTGAAATTTTTAAATGAAGTGTGACGCATGACCACCTTTTGTCATAGCATAGATTAAAAAGAACAGGCCGTCACAGACCAAAATAATAGTTATTAGGCCATGGAAATTCATTTTATAACTCGGTTAATTTTTTTTTCTCACCGCAAACCTAGTAAGTATAGATCGCTTCAAACATTTATTACGCTCTGAAGTTGCTCTGTGTGCACTCCATATATTTTACTACTGCACGAATGAAACTTGCTGTGTTCAGAGCTATCCATTGTGGGTATAAGTGGTTCAATGTCACCTTTGGAGCCAAAGCCAATCTCAGCTGCACGCGGTACACCCTGCTAATAAGCAAACGAGGCTCTGGCGAAAGATAGGTAGAGGTTTCTGAAAATTTCGTAATTAATTAATTAACTTAAATTTATGAAATTTTCGCAGTTTGACATCACACACGATTCTGACGAGCTCAATGGCGGAGTAGTTGGTAATGTTACACCAACGCACGAAAAAACATGTTTGTGTGCAAACAGAAAAACATCTCTGTTTGTCATGGTTTGGATATGTTCAAGAGATGTCGGGCGCGTCAAAGTAGCCTAACTGGGGAAGGTACCTCCACTTCACAGAAAACTTGTTGTGCTCCTGAGTAAGGTTACCAGTAAGAGTATCTGTGTAATCAACAGGGATGGTAGCACGGGAGTGATACTTCATGTATAGTAAGTGTTCATAGGCTTACCGCTTTACATCAGGTGGGCCGTATGCTGACATTCGACCTGTCTTTGTATAAAAAAAGTACAATACGTACATCTGAATATCACACGGAATATTTATTTGAAATACTACACGTAATAATTGTCGACGAGTTCGGTGGTGCAGTGGCGAAACGCGCTGTTACGTTTGTTTACACCAACGCTCGTGTGTTCGATTCTCACACAGGACAAACATTTGTGTGCATGAACATGTCTGTTTGTATTGGTCTGGGTATTTTCTATGTATAATAAGTATGTATTTACAAAAAAAAATGTATTTACGTATGTTTATCAGTTGTCTAGTACCCATAACACAAGCTTCGCTTACTTTGGGGCTAGGTGGCGCTGTGTAATTTGTCCGACAATATTTATTTATTATTTATTTATAGGGACCTAGCGCGAAGTTATATACATAAGTGATATATGTATAGATGAATATCTATCTATAACTGTCGAGATCCCTTGCAGGGTACACAGAGCGAACCGTGTACCATTTGTCGCGGTTCATACACATCTCATTCGCTTCTTTCACATTCATAGCATAGAAAAAAAGGTATGGTGAAGAAAGCGTCATATTCAGATAAGAATATTATGTTGTATGTGATTGTCCGAAACGCATTAATAGAAAATGTCGCGGCTAAAAATGAAAAGTATATGGTGAAAGTAATTCATATGAACGGTCCTATTGGACCGTGACGGATTACTAACGTCTTTATAATGCGTGGTTTTAAATTTCAGAAGCCACAAAGTGAAAGCGTGGTCCACATGTTATGAGAAGTCCAAGATCATTGACAATTTTGACCAAACTATCACACCTTTAACCCTTCGAAACCCGGGTGGTCGTATACGACCGCGAAATGTATGGGAAAACGTATATAACGGGTTCTGACTGCTCAATATTTGGTAATCACGAAAGATGCGAGGAATTAATTGAAAAATAAAATACGTTAATACGTCATACATACTTAACACAACTCTTTGGTAACCTCCCTCACAGGAATACAACAACCGTCTACGGATTTGTTATTTGACTGCGGTTTTCTGTGAGGTAGAGAGTATTTTCCCAGGCGGACTGTCTCTCTTGAAATTATCAAGCTCAAGACACATTTATGTTTATGCACACAAATGTTTGCCCTGTGTGAGAATCGAACGCACGAGCGTTGGTGTTAAAGTAGCACTGCTAACTATTCCGCCACCGAGGTCCGAGTCGACTTGTATGTATGTATATCTTCACGTCAGGTCCCTTGCGGGGTAGGCAGAGAGAACTGAGCGCCATACGACGCGGTCCCTACATACTTCAATCGCTTCTGTGACATTCATAGCTCTTTTCATGCACGCTCGCCGGTATCTGGGGCTCCTGACATCACCTTCTAATAAAACACGACCAATTTGGTCATGGTAGGTTAGTCTTGGTCTTCCTCGGCTCCTACATCCTTCCACTTTTGCACTGAATGTCTGTTTTGTCATTCTTTCGTCCCGCATTCTTTCTACATATCCGAACCAACGGAGCATGCCTTTACTTATCTTAACACCGATACTCTCTTTCAGACCAACTCTTTCTCTCACGTCTTTATTACGAACGCGCTCAGCCAGCGTTATGCCACAAATTTTGCTCAATGCTCTCATCTTGACCGCATTTATTCTACTTTCATGCTCTCTATCTGCCATACCCAGCTCTCACTTCCATAAGTTAGCGTTGGGATTAGCACCACGTTGTGTAAAGCGAGCTGTGCCTTCTGGCTTAGATTACCGTTGCCTAGAAGTTTACCCAACGCTCCATTCACCCCATTCCCTGCACTCACTCATCTCTCCACATCAGCGGTGTACCTTCCATTGCTGCTAAAAGCACTTCCAAGATATACAATCTCATTCACTTGCTCCAACACTACGTCGTCAACCGTAATCCTAGTGTTCGTTCTGGTTGTCTCTCTTCCACATACCATTATCTTGGTTCTGAACCGACTTGATGATCATAAAACCGCCTTCGCTAGCAAAACTGAGAATCTCAGTCTAATTGCCCATGAAACTTTGTCCTGGACACCGCATGTTAACAATGTTAGTAGATATATGCATTACGCCCTTCGCTACCTGAGGAATCTTGAAAAGTTTTTGCTTCTCAGAACTAAAACTAGCTCAAAATATCTCACTACCAGTTCTCGACAACGAACGCTAATATCTCTCAGGAAATTTGATCATGTATCCCCAATTCTTAATCTCAATCTGAATTGAAGTCCTCCGCAGGAATGTGCACTTATTAACTTGTCTATATAATCTTTATAAAAATCCTAGCTGTCCTCGACCCAGTTCGATTACCACTTCCTACACGATTATAATGCCCCTCTTACATCCAAGTATTGATATGTAGTACACAAATTTCTTCTTTCACGATCCGCGTTCCTGAATAAATTGTAGTCTGTAGGGATTGTCTATATTTAACAAAATCGAAAAAAATATTATTATGACCCTAATTTTTTTAGTAGTAGTAGTTAAATATGTATTTAAATAGTGCATATATGTAAGTACCCTCACCTACCACGATCAATTGTTGTGTTTTATAAGTTCTAGAAACCGGTCAAGGGTAGATTCTACGTGAATGAGGAGAATATATAGGCAGTACATATGTGGGTATTGAATGTATGTATTGTTTTCATTATTCATATACGATGTTGCACCCGGCCAATGATGATTTCTACCACCTAAGGGTTGGCTGGAAAAGATATGCTCATCTTCGTACAGCTTTGAGCTAACAGTAATTTATTTAAATAAATATACAATAAATAGCAAATTTGGATATTTGTATACATCGGCCGTTTTCAATGATGTCATTCTCATAACCGACAAGCCATTTGGCACAGGTAAGCGATGAATACGTAACATGTATTAAGGAGAGGCACAAGTTTCGAGCACGGAATCCTTCCAAAACACCAATTGTCAGTCAGTCCAAGCTTGAAATGTGGTAATAGTGCATTAAGTATTCAGAGGCAGAGGGGCCTATGAAGCCGACAGTCGAGTTACTCAGATCACGCGCCGGGACGGATGCAACGTCCGGCAATCTATGTAGTTACGTACTATAAAAAACATACATACCATTGTTTTGCCAAGATTATACTAATACAGTATTCAAAATATTTTTTTATATCAAGTTGCGTACTAAACAAGTGTATTAGATGAAGCGGAGTATTTTTAAGCGGATAGGTACCATAGTGAGAAGTGATAGGCCAATGAATAAGAAACCGGTCTAAAGATCAAATGGTCCCCAGTTCGAATCCTGGCGAAGGTATGTATCCTGTTAATCGTGTTTATAGATTTATGTACATATTTATCGCTTGCTGGGCGATGAAGGAAAAACATCGTGAGGAAACCAGCACGTTCCAGAAATTATATTTCGTGTCACCTGATCTAAACAAAGATCTGGTTTTCCCTTGGCTTGTGGAGATCTAACGGCAGTCGCTCCATGTAAAAATAAGTATCTTCACCAAATCTTTAGGCTTTGGTAGCGGACCCCGCCAATCCTAATGGATAAGGAAACAGGATAGAAGAAGAATAATACACCGTAGTATATGTTTTTATCGTTCTCTCGCAATAACTCATTTTTATTATAAAACGTCGGGAATGTAGGTTAGGAGGGTATACTTGCTTGTATGTATTGTATTAAGTGGATACAGGAAGCTCCTAAGGAATTACCGTGTTACCAGCGGAGGTTGTATCGCGAGTGATACTTAATATAATGCAAGTGTTCATAGGCTACAGTAACCGCTTCACAGGTGAGCCGTATGCTTGCATGCCTGCAATATTGTATAAAAAAATATACTGAGTTCGATTATACTCGCATTTTGCGAACTCGGTGGCGCAGTCATGAATGACGCGACATTGACACCAACGTTCGATTTCCCCTCAAGTCACTTCCAGAGAATTTTTCTCTCAAGTTATGGAATGAACTTCCAGCCGAGCCTCCCAAGGGACTACAGCATGGGCTTCTTCAAGAATGGCGTGAAGAAGTTTTCACAGGGTCGGCAACGTATGAGTAACACCCCTGGTGTTGCAAATGTCCGTAGGCTACGGTGACTGTTTACCATCAGGCAGACTTGTTTGCCACCTTAGTGGTATAAAAAAAAATCAGACATGTGTTGTCCATTAGTTCACACATAAATTATCTGATAAGTAATGTGTGAATGGGTCACGGAAGTAGGAGCGAATCTCGACAATACTAACCGGAAAGACTCCAACTGGCCGCAAGCCAAAGTGTCTTTCCGATTATATTAAATTATCCACTTGTATGGGATTGTCTCATACTAACAATAAAGGATGTATATTATTACTATTTAATGCTGGCGATTATTCTTTTAATATAAACTGTATCTTACCAAGAATATAAGTTAACTTTAGACTCTGTAGCGGCTGTCTATTGTTTATCTTACACGCAGTTGCACTTTTCTAAATATGACAAATCCCAAATCCCAAAAGATATCATTATTATTAATAGAGGATTGAACAAAAAAAAATTAAACATTTTCAAATATGCTTATTTTGACTTTTCACCTTACACCCGTAGAAGCTACTTTATTCCATTGATTGAAAATTTTAATTACTCCCCCTGGTTTTTAATAGTGCTATACATATAATACATGTGGAAGGGGCGGCATAAATATAAATAAATAATCACACAACGCCATTAAGTTCCAGACCAAGCAAAGCTTTTGCTCTATTTACTAGATAACTGATAAACATACAAACAGATATGTTCATACACACAAATATTTTGGCTTGAGCGGGAATGGAATCCAAGAGCCTTGGTGCTAAAATAGCCATCGCATTCCACCACCGAGCTCGTCGTATGTCGCCATATTACATAGCTATGACTAATATCACGACCTGAACGAGACCTTCCATGTCTGATACTTTCTAATTTAAATGCCTAAAACAGACTGACTGACAGACGCGTGACTAATATAATAAAGGCTTCGTTTTGTGCTTTTGGGTACTAAAACATAAAAATGCCAGTTTTGCTTTTGTACCTACAATAGAGTAAAAAACTGTAATAAATTTATCTATAATATCACCAAATTTACAAGTAGGTAAAGAGAACCAAGCGCCAAGTGACTAAGTCCTTACACACCTCACTCGCTTCTTTAGCATTCATAGCTCTTCTCATGCACGCTCGCCGGGTTCTCCCTTGCATCAGCTTCTGATAAAACACAATCAATTAGGTCATGGTAGGTAAGTCTTGGCCTTCCTTAGTTCCTACATTCTTCTACTTTCGCGTTGTAAATCCGTTTAGTAATTCTTTCTTCTTACATTCATTCTACATGCCCATACCAACGGAGCAAGCATGTTCTTATTTTAACACCGACATTCTCTTTCAGACCAACTCTTTTTCTAATATTATAATTGTAAACGCGATCTAGAAGCATTACACCACAAATTAACTGGCTTCTATAAGTCAGCGTTAGTTCTGCCTCTAGACTCAAGCCTTTCCTGCCAATAGATAAATCTAAAAAGAACGCACTATTTCACGTATTCAACGCATAACCCAAAAATGTCGAGTCTACGATTTTCTATTCAAATTCGGTTCATCAAAAATATATTTTATTATCATAACTTTCGTAGATAAGTTGGTATAAATTTTAATCTACTTGGGTAATACACGAAAACTTGATGATTACGTTAAAGAAATATAATTATTTTATTTCTCTCTCCAAAATACAGTATCATATATAAATACTCGACAAAACAACTTAAATAATTTAGTGTGATTTCAGGTTAATTTGTAGTTACACAAGCGTGATATGTTTGCGTACATTAATTTAGGTTTCGGTATGTAACTAACTAATTTAGGTTTATACAAACACATTACTACATAATTAGGGTATAAAATAACAGACTGGGATAAATTTTGTGCTATACATAACGTTAATTAAGATTTAGTTGATGTACTACATTATCATTAATAATCTGTGGTATAGTCAACTCCTCCTTTATATATTATCTCTTATTTCGTTTTATATATCAGTCGCTCGCTCGATGCGAAATAGATCAGACGCGCACCTGCGTTTACGCAAGTAAAAATGGTGAAGTGTTCGAAATGTTCAAAATTAGTGTCAAAAAAGTCACCGGGAATCCAGTGTAGTAAATGCAGTAAGTGGCTACATGGTAGTTGTGCTGCTATAAGCACCGATCAGTTAAATGCTCTTTTCGCAACCGAATCCGTTGACTGGAAATGTAAGGCGTGCACGGGTAACACGAAACCGAAACGAGTGTCATGCATCCTGCCAGATCCAGATGACGATGAAAATACCGATACGGAGTTAACCTGCAACGTGGAAAAGAAGCTAATGTTATCGGAATTTCGTCGAGAGATTCGCGAAGTCATACGCGAAGAGCTACAGTCTACCCTACAATTTTATTCCGAAAAAATTGACGAATACGAAGAGAAGATAAAAAACTATGAGTATGCAATTAAGTCAGTCGAGAATCAAAATAAAGACATAAAAAATACATGCAAAAATCTTTCCTTAAAAAACGAAGTTTTGGAGCAAAAAATAAACAGCATGGAGCAAAATCTGCTGACCAATTACATTGAGATCTCGGGTATTAAACACACAGAAAAAGAGAATTTAAAAGAGATTGCTAGCACCATATGTCAAAGAATAGGACAAAATCTAACAGACATTACGAAAGTATATAGAAAAAGAAAAAGCAATAACGGCGAGAACAAAAACAACAACTCATCGACAATAATCTTTTTGCTACGGGATGGTTGCCGCGATCAATGGCTGGAGGCTGCAAAAACGACCAACCTCACTACTAAGACCCTGGGTTTGGATAAAGAAGATACAAAAATATATATCAGAGAATCATTAACTCCCACCACCGCATTTTTGTTGTGGAAGGCTAAATGTGAGCTAAAAAACACAAACATATGCAACTTTGTGTGGTGCAAACGCGGTTTAATTATGGCTAAAAAGCAGGAAAAGGACAAAACACACGTCATAAGGTCTACTAAAGATATTGACAGACTTATTATGGAGTTCCAGAAATAATTCATTTATGCAGGCAAAAACCAAGCGCCTATTAGCCTCAAATAAAAATGATTGATTCAACATCATCAATCTTGGAAACAAGACATAAAAATTGGAATGATTTTATGCACACGATACCACAGTACAGAAATAACTTAATTACGCTCCACGTCAACATTAGATCCATGATTAAAAACTTCTCGCAATTGGAATATATTGTTATGAACAGCACCCGATTAATACATATACTTGTTATTACAGAAGCAAATATAACGGAGCAATGTAAACAATTGTTTGAGCTGCAGAACTATGAAATGCACACGGAACTACGAAGCAAACGAAAAGGAGGCGGTGTTATCGTATATGTGCATAGAAGTGTATGCTTTAGTAGGATTTCAGTGAAAACTTGTTTCTTTGAGTGTATTCTAGGTGAAGTGGAAACTTGTCATGGTGTTAAAATTGGTCTTTGTGCCATATATAGGCCACCGAGCTTGAATAAAACTTGTTTCATACAGGAGCTACAACAAACCGTATTAAAAACTGTGAGTAATAATAACTTCTTGATATTAGGAGATATAAATATTGATCTCAAAAAGTCTTGCCCGGTTGTTACTCAATACTTAAACCTTTTGTGTGAAGCAGGTTTTGAAAGTAGTATAAATCAATTTACGCGTATTGAGATGAAACTAGATACCATATCAAAGACATGTATAGATCACATTTTCGTGCGCGATGTCGGCTCCCGCGCGGCATCTCATCGTTCGCTGCGATCAGCTGTAGTAAACAATGCGCTTGCCGATCACTTTATAACCGGTTTTGCCATGGTAGACTGTCCGTTAGCAAGTAATACTGATTGTTATAAAATAACTGTAAAACTAGATAACGAGAAAGTTAAGGCAGAATTAAGTAAAATAAATTGGAACCCAGTTTTTGAACTCGAATCTCCTAATGACATATTAAACTTTATTGTAGATAAAATTCAAAATGTTTATAAAAAATGTAGATATAATTCAAAAGTAAACCTTAGCAAGAGACTGAATTGTGAATGGATAAGTGGCAAAATTATTGCAATGTGTAAAAAAAGGGACGAGCTATATGCCATATGGAAACGTGACGAAAGCAACTTAAGTAATAGATTATTATATAATAATTACAGAAATAAAACTAATAAACATATAAATGCAGTAAAAAATAATTATATCAAAAAGACCATTTCAAAAAACTTCCATAATACAAAAAAAATTTGGCAATTAATAAATAGACTATGTGGTAAAATGGTAAAATCTGTTGATGACTTAATATTAAAGCATTTTAAAAATAATACAAAATCTATTGTAAACAAGTTTGCATATGATTTTAAAAAAAATGTAAATAATATAAGCAGTTCTTGTAATATAAATATACTGAACGAAAAAACTTACATCAAAAATACCACCTTCAGTATGAGAATAAATAAAGCTACCACAGAAGTAGTACACCTAATAATCAAACAGTTAAATTCTAAAAAAAGCCCGGGTTATGACGATATTCGCGTATCTGATTTACAACATATAAATAAGTCAATTTCACCGGTCATAACTCATTTAATTAATATGTGTATCGCAAAATCACTATACCCGGATAAGTTAAAAATAGGTATAATTAGACCTATTCTAAAGAAGGGTAGTCCTGCTGATGTAAATAACTACAGGCCAATCACAATTCTGTCTGCTATTGACAAAATTATTGAGAGGTATTTTGGTAATGAAATAAATAAATACCTCAATGGAAATAACATAATTAATGAAAAACAGTTCGGATTTCAAAAGAACCGAAATGCTTCTCAACTTTTGTCACAGTTTACAAATGAGGTCAGTGAATACATGGATAAAAAAAAACATGTACTTGCTGTCTTCGTAGACTTTAGTAAAGCCTTTGATTGTCTTAAATATAACATATTATATAATAAACTCAGTGAAGCTGGTATACGGGGTCCACTGCTGAGGTGGTTCAGAGACTATCATTCAAAACGGGGCACAGCAGTTAAGATAGCCGGTGAGTTCAGTGATTTTATTGTAACAGAAGAAGGTACACAACAAGGTTCGATAATTGGTCCGACCGAATACCTGCTTTATGTAAATGATATGTGCAACATCTTCCAGAACGGCTCTGTGTACCAGTTTGCTGATGACACATGTCTTGTAGTCGCTCATGATAACATAACCGAAGCGCAAGCTATAATGCAGAGTAATTTTGATCTTCTATGCCAATGGTCACATGATGTTGGTTTAAACATTAATGCTCAAAAAACTAAATTAATACACATTCATACTTCTCACCTAAAATCATCTATTATCCCGAAAATAATTGCTCATGAGCATGCATGTTTACACTTGAAGCAATATAATTGTAAATGTGAAAACCTGGAATTAGTCAGTGAACATAAATATCTTGGTGTTATTATTGATTCGAGTTTCAACTGGGGACCCCATGTTAATTACCTATGTAATAAATTAAGAGGAATTGTATCTAGATTGTCAATTTTGAAATTCAAACTGCCTAATAACATTCTGCGAATGCTATATTTGTCACTAGCTGACAGCATAATTGGCTATTGTATAGGTAGCTATGGCAGAACATACAAGACATATATTAATAATATATATAAATTACAACTTAGCTTGCTTAAAACAATAGTTCCCCATAAAATTAAAATGAAATTTAAAGGAAATGAAATTGGTCTATTTAAATATTGCAAAGTTTTAAATGTATTTGACAAATTTAAATCAGAAATTGTAACAGAAAATTTAAATAATATTAACTGGTCAAATAAAAGAATTAGAAACAAAAATATGCATAAATCACCATATATGCGTATGTTCACAGTACCGTCGTACAATAACGTTCACGGGAAAAGGACATGGCAGTATATACTGCCAAGTATACTTAATGATTATCCTGCTGCTATATTAAACAAATTAAAAAACATTGATCTCCATAATGTAAAGTTTCACAAAAGGTGCAAGTCTGTATTAAAGGAATATTATATGAGCACTAATGACAAGAACGACTCACCTAACTACAGATAAACCGCTTAGGCTTATGTAGTTGGTATTGTAATTTTTATATGTATTGTAAAGATATAACATGAATAAAGAAAAGAAAAAAAAAAAAAATATAGAAAAACGCTATCGTCGTATTTATGTAACGCTCGTGGATTTGATTCCCACACAGGACAAATATTTGTGTGCATGAACATGTCGGTTTGTCTTGGGCTGGGTATTTTCTATGTATCATAAGTATATATTTACAAAAAACAATGTATTTACGTATGTTTATCAGTTAGTTGTCTTGTACCAAAAACACAGGCTTCGCTTACTTTGGTGCTAGATGGCGCTGTGTGATTTGTCCAACAATTTTTATTTATTTATAAAAAGTGTATGAGACGAAGCTGAGTACTAATGTGCGGATAATAAACGAATACCACAGCATATGTTTTTACCGATAACTACTCTACTAGAATCGTTATTTACGTGCTGATACACCCGCTGCTAATGTAACAACTCTTTTTTTTTTTTATACAACGTCGGGAGGTATGCAAGCATAAGGTCCGCCTAATATAAAGCGGCTATCATAGCCTGTACTCGTTTGCAATACAGGAAGTGTCACTAGTGCGTTGCTACCCTTGCTGCTAATACAGCAACTCCTGAGCAGCTTGTTTGTCACTGGTTTAAAAAACGGGGATTTTTTTTGTTTCCGAGTGGGAATATCTGAACAAAACCTGGTTTACACAAGTCAAAGAAAGAACGGTAAACACTGGTTATGAACTTTTAGGTGATATATGCTTATTTACGTTATAGTTCCATGTGTAGCAATCTAAGGATCAGCAATCTCAGACATTGATCAACAGAGTTCTGACGAACTCGGTGGCTCAGTCATGAATAACGCGACTTTGACACCAACGCTCGTGGGTTCGATTCCCACACACGGCAAATATTTGTGTACATGAACATGTCTGTTTGTCTTGGTCTGGATGTTTTAAAAGAGGTAGGGCGCATCAAAGCAGCTCGTCTGGGGATGTACCTCCACCGCACAGTAAACCGCAACCAAATAACAACTACCTAGAGAGTTGCTGTGTTAGCAGCTGAGGAGGCATCGCGCGAGTGATACTTAATATATTACAAGCGTTAATATGCTACGGTAGCCGCTTCACATCAGGTGGGCCGTATGCTTGTATGCCTCCCGACATAGTATAAAAAAAGAGTTTCAGACTAAAAACGCAATGAAATTCAAAAAACACGTTCACATCGTCTAAGCATATGCAAGCTGTATGCTCTGGCCTTATAGATACAATCGAATCATATCTAGCGGCACCTAGCATCAAAGCGTGACGCTTGGCCGGATCGATTTACCTGTCAAATTATTGACATGTATTGTCTTTCGTTTGACAATGTAAATGCCGATTCATGCTCATCGCTAGAACACACTGTTTTGATTTACAACAAAAAACAAAACAAGATGTAGGTGAACATTTTTGACACTACGCATTGACCGATTTAACACCTTAGTGTTAAATCTAGTATGCTTCGAGTAATGGTAAACAATTACCGAAGCAAATACACGCTTGCAATACCAGGTATTTCTTTGGGATTCAAATTGTTTTCTAACCTACGACAAATAAGAAGATGGGAGAGTAAATTATAGGTATACTGACAATTAATATTTGCGAATAAATAGTTACTTATTTCAATTTAACTCGGAGATTTATATTATATTTGTATGTTTGTGTATACATAATTAAAATGTATTTGATTTAGTTGGTTCTTTTTTACCAATTTGTATTAAATGATAAAATTAACAAATAAATATCGATTTTATACAGCCTAAGTCATACGTCATTTGTGTAACCTATATATACCTTTCTAATTAGATACATGACTTATTTATTCATGATGATAATAATGAAAATAAATGTCAGATTTGTTTTTTTTTTCAATCCGTTGACACGGACTGTACCAAAACCGATTTTTTTTTTAAGACAATTAGACATCAGTTTGTTCTTCATTAATTATTAAACGGTAACTACTTACCATCAGGCAAACCGTACGCTTATTTCCATACTAGTGGTATAAAAAAAATAGCATTATCATTAGACTACTCATTCTTTATAATGAAAACATATCTGGACGATTACATTAAATAATAAATATCGGTTGTGTACAACTACATAGTCACAGACTATAAAATCGATATTTATTTTCATTATAATGTATAAGTGGTCTAATGTTATTTTGTTAATTATTTATTAGTTAAATTAAAAAATGTACATACGTTCCAATATTTTTTATGCCTTTTTAGTGGATATTTTTATAAACATACCCTCTAAAACGTCTATGCAATAGTCGGGTTTTAGTTATTTGCTTCATTTTTCGTATTCAATTAACGTGCATAGTGTAATACTATTAATAAAGAAATTTGAAAAGAAAGGATCCAAGAAATATTTCTAAGATATGTTTTATAATTAAAGTTTGAAAAATACGATAACATCTGAGCATATGCGTTTTTAATTATTTCATTATGTAATGAAAGCTGCGATTTGACATATACACGGAAAGATCGTATTAAATGAGGCACGTGGCTCATTTTCTTAATTTTCAAGGTGCACTATAATTGCAAGAACGCAAGAACTATGTAGGTAGTTATTAGCTGGTTATGATGTTTGGAAAGGTCGAGGTGTACTTACTTCTCCAGTCGGGCTGGTACTTGATGCACTCTACCTCTCCACTCTAGAGCTTATATTGTCAATCAGCAGAGTGCACCACATTCAAGAGAGGTTAGTTTTTAGACTTTAAAGATAATAGAAAGTCACTCACACCTCGAGAATATACAGAAAATCTTTATATTTCCTTTGGAACTTGAACAAGTTAATGTAAAGACGAAGTTCTCAAAATAGACCTAGACTCAAAATATACATATTTAACACGTTCACAGTCGCCATACTAATGACAAAAATACACCCTTATGCCCCGTTGAGTTAACTACGGTAAATTACATTTATATCGACAATATTTTGAACGATCTATGGAGAGAAATAAAAAAAAAATAGTTTTCAACTGAAAATGAGAACGACTCAATTGGGAGTAATAAAAAATAAATTAAATTTGTAGACATGTGTAATAACTAAATAAAAAGGAATTTTTAGCAGGTATTTTAATTTCCGACAGATAAGTTCATTCTCATAAGTTCGTGTGAAAACAATGCTACCTATACTCTATTTAACTGCGACACAGAAAGGAGTCGCGGACTCTACGCTATGTTACATCTAATACCCCTATAGAGGTCACTGAACTGTGAACGTGTTAAGGCATGTAAAAATCGTAGCAGATTTGGCATGGAGTACTTTTTTTGAAATAATTAGTAGTGCAACTGGCCCCAATACTTTACACAGTCTTAAATTTTTAATTATTGCCTGTCTGTACATCGGATTTGCTTGCATCTCCTGATGGACTATAAGGGGACATTTTATTTTGGAAATATTTAGAATTCCTGACATCAGCTAAATGCAAATGTTTATAGAATAGGTGCGAATATGTGAATATCAATTGGACGGGTTGCCAATATATAAAACATATATTTTTAAATAACCTGACACCATTTAATTTACTATGCATGTATGTATACATATTTTCACCATTGCGTGGTAGACAGAGCGAACCGAGCGCCATAAAATGTAGTTTTTACACACCTTGCCCGCTTCTTTAACATTCATAGCTCTTTTCATGTACTCTTGCAAGTTCCTAGGTTTTCTGATATTGAACCTTCTACCTTCTGATAAAAACGGCCAATTTAGTCGTGGTACGAGTCTTGGCCTTCTTCGGCTACTACCACTTTCGTATTGTATAACTGTTTCGCAATTCTTTCTTAGTGCAATCTTTCTACATATCCAAACCAACGGAGCATGCCTTTCTTATCTTAACACCGACTCACTTGATAATACTTTGCTTTATTAATTAATAAAACATTAGTCTAAATGTTTACAATTAAAAATAAACTTTTACTAGACACAATCCCGGATAACTAAAATTACCCCACAGGTAACTTTACAGATGTTCGTGAATAGTGTGCTGCAAATATTCCTAATATGCCTCAAATGTATAGAGAAAAATGTCCACTTTTTCTTAGGACATCAAAGTCATATATTCGAAATGACTCTTTGAAATTTACCAATTCGAACAGCAGAATAAAACTATAAAAAATATAGTATTTCATCGAAAATGATACAGTAGTATTTATATAAAATCTATCGCATATGTTTTCAAGAGTTCAATGTAATCACAATGAATTCTTGAAAACAATTGTTTAACTACCTAAGTTGACATGAATATACTATTTACATAATAATAATGCGTTACTTTAATTCTGCTATTTTAATTCCCACCACAAACATTGCTATAATAATTTTATGTTAGCCGAGAGTGCAAATGAAGTTACATACAGTCATATTCATATGAATATGTAACATCAGTGCGTGTAGGGCATAATATTTCACAGTGTTTCACGGCCAGTGAGTGTTTCATAAATATGTAAATCCTGTTTGCTTTTGCAATATCATGATTTAATGACCGATGCTATTACTATGATTAAAATATCAGTTTTAGTAATATTACATCTTTTAGTAAATGTTGTTTGTTAAAAATAGAAATACTTTGTTGTAAGTTAATAGACAATAATAATTAGAAATTTCTTATCTGTGACGTTAATGAGAATTATTTAATTTTATTGTTATTATCCCTTTTAAAATTAACAAGAATAAAAATTATTTCAAACAACAAGAACACAAGAAATTCTAAATATGAATATAATCAAATTTTAAAAATCAAGTGAAGTATTGTTTTTAATTTATTGGGAATAATATAAATAAAAATTTGTTTGATATATTCTTATTTGAAATGAAATTTATTTACTCCTCTAGTCTCGTTAGTTTTCATTTGTGTAAGATATAATTTAATACGTTTGAATAAAAAACAGTTTTATAAATCTTCATCCTTTTTATTTTATTTGTATAAATAACGCATATTACTGATATTATACTATGATCACTTGTTTTTGCTATTTACAATACCATATACTACAGCAGTCTTTAAAATTTTATTACATATCTATACACAGGATATCGAACAGGCAACAAAAGTTCAATTACATTTGGTATAGCACCTACTTACTAATAATTACAATATTTACAGCGTTATAGTAACATCTACATATATACACAGTTTTGACTGGAAGGAAGGATCGTAGGACCCGTCTAGACTAGGTAAGCTTGCACGGCATTGCCTGTGTCAACGAGCGGAGGTGGCGGGGGCCACTGACGCATGTCTCTCCGTCTACCAGGAGCCATGCCGTGCTCTAACGAAGAGTAATCCGAATCAATAGAAGAATAGATATGATCTGATATAGGCCTCCCATCCGGCCCGTACGCAACCCCTTGCGTCTGCCTCACAGCAGACGGCGACTGTCGCACTTCACTGCTGTATTCAGGTGGTGCACTTGCTCCTTGCCCACCCAAAACTGGAGACTTGTCAGGAAAAGGGAGTGTTCTATTCCCACTATTAGGAATCGAAGAGTCTAAGGTGTAAGTATTTATATTTTTCCTATAATTGTGGCTTCGCCCTTTATGATTAGAATGCGTCGAGTCCGGCATTATATATCTCAATCGCTCCCAAAATCTCTTTTGGCCCCATCGTAATCGCGATCCTGTTTTCATATATGGACGCAAATCATGATCACACAAAGCATCAGCCACAACAGTGCAGTCTTCTATTAGCACTAATTTATAAATGCAACCTTTGAGAGCTTCGTGCAGTCCTTGACGGAATTCATATCGGGACCATTCCGTCTGTAAGAAATTTCTCGTTAGCACGATTATTATTCGTTTCGACGCTTCCGCGGCCTCCACGACAGGCGGCGCGCATTGCATGTACTGAGCGCCGTGGTGAGGAATGTCTCTATAATGAAGGCAAAGATGGTACGATGGATTCCCGTTCTCTAATTTGGACGCTAATGATTGCACAACGAATTCTTCGTCTTTCGGGCTGTAACACACATAGGCATCGTACAATTTGTCGCTATTCTCCTCAAAAGCGCCAGCGAATGAGAAAACACGTACGCCGCAGTTAGTGTAAAGCCAAACTCGGAGCGAGTCTCTAAAGAGAAACAGTACGACGAGAGTCAATAAAATTAACATAAAGCCGGTAAGCGTCAAGACCATCATGGGAACATAGTTGGACACCAGCATATTTCCAATGACTGAATTATCGGCATAATAATCGCTGCAGGCAGTGCCGTTCAAATTGAGCTCTTTTTTCTGTGGTGGCTTCGCCTCTCCATTCCAACACCATACGTCAGTTATGTCGATGATTTTTTGTGCATTCTCAGCCAAATATGCAGTTAATTCTTGCAGGTAGCGACATTTACATGACCACAAGTTATTTCCGAGCGACAAAGCTTTTAAGTTAGGGTTGTTATTAAAATTCCATACACCGAAGTCGACTAATCGGTTACCATCAAGGCGTAAAGTCTCCAAAGATCTCAAAGAAAAGAATGTTATGTTTGCAATATGGCTGATTAGGTTGTTTTGTAAAAACAATTCTTTCAAGTTGCTTAATTTGTGAAATTCATATCCTTTCAATTCTTTTAATTTATTATTTCCGAGGTGTAGTATTTGCAAAGTATTTAGTCCAGCAAAGGTTCTGTTTTGTATGCTGTCAACATTACTATTATTCACATATAGCGATCTCATTTTCTGGCGTCCAATGAAAACATGGTTTTGTAATTCCCTTATGTTGTTACCATCCAAGAATACCTCTGTGGCGTCCATTGGTATTTTTCGAGGCATTTCCATTGAGGATTGTCCAGAACAATCTACAACGTTTGTGTTCCATAATGGATCATGATAACAGGTGCAGTTTAGAGGGCAAGTCATTTCACAGTCACACGCATCGTAGTCACAGCAATAACATAAGGCAAAACAATGGGTCTCGTACTTACAAAGGAAGTCTGTAGTTTTTAAGTTAGTTAAGGGCACATGAGTTCCACTGCGAATGTTCGTCATTTTGCACAATACATTTTCTAAGTCCATCACACGAGGATATTGACGCATAGCTGTCATATTGTTTATTATGGGTAACCACTCCATTGTACAGTCACACTGAAATGGATTCCCTCCAATATAAAACTCAGGTAAACTTTTATTTTCCGGCACAGTAGATAATCGTAAGCTGTTCAAATCTAAATGCACTATTTCGTTGGCGTACATGTCCACACGAGTTAAATTCTTTTTATCGAAAAACGTATTCACATTGATATTGTTCAAAAGATTATTATTAATGAAAAGTAGTTCAACACTATTAGGTATAGCCATGGACGATATTTCCGCTATACGATTGTGACTTACGTCCAGTGTCTTTATACGTATTTCACTCTGTAACTTATAATAATTACCTAAGTGTTCTATAAAGTTTCCATGAATGTCCAACCACTTTAAATTACTAGGTACAAATGCATAGTCGAACCACACTAGATGGTTTTCTGATAAGTTGAGCCACAAAAGGCTCGCAAGCGTCGAGAAGACGCCGTTGATGTCGGACAGGAAGTTCCCATCCAATCTGATTGCTTCCAGTTGTATGTTCCGGCTGAAGGTCCCCCGTTCGATCGATTGAATTTTATTCTTAGCGATATTGAGCACTTGCAAGCTCGGTAACTCCCAAAACATACCGACGGAAAGATTACCAATTTGATTGTCAATCAATCTTAAACCTGTTAATTGATTGAGGTTTTTGAAGGAACCGTTTTTGAAGCTAGATATTTGATTCTCGCCGAGGTCGAGTGTTTTAAGAAAAGACAATTCCCAAATGGCATCGGGCACTTCCAGCAGTTGATTGGAGCTCAAGTCTAATTCTTTTAAGTCAGAACAGTTTTTAAATGCTTTTCGATCAATGTTCACAAGTAAATTGTTATTGAGTGTCAATTTACTTAGAATAAATAAACCATTAAATAAGTTTTCGTCGATGGTGTGAAGCCGATTTTCTGCTAAATTGAGCGTATGCAGATTATATAATGGTAAGAAAGCATTATCTTCAATGTAGCCAATGGAATTGTTCTTCAAATTGAGTACTTGTAGAAAAAATAAATCTTTAAATGTCTTTCCGTCAATTCTGGTTAGGGCATTGTTAGATAGGTTCAGAACAATTAATCGTATCAGTCCCCGGAAAGTTCCGTCGTCAATGTGATTACTAGTAAGTTGATTACTTGATAGATCCAAAACAATCAATTCTTCTAAGCGATGAAACACGCCTCGAGCTAACTCAAAAAGAGAGTTATCATTCAGATATATTTCTCTAAGTTCTCTAGCATTGTTAAACAGGCCTTCTGGCAATGTTTGTAGATGGTTATGTGATATGTTTAATACCCTCATATCGAAACTTAACAGCCCATTAAAAACTTGACTTGATATGTCACTGATATTGTTATGTTGCAGATATAAATATCTCAAACTTCTTAATTTAAGTAGTTCTGAGTCTTCTGGCAAAGTTTTAAGTTCATTGTGGCTCAAGTCTAAATTGTGCAAGCTTAAGCCACATCCTTGGCCAAATCCGAGTTGACCGACGGTCCTTATTCTATTATGTGTCAGGTTCAATGTCGTTAAATTACCTAACGGACAAAAAACCCCGGATGGAATGAATTTGATGTTATTTTGAGCGAGATCAAGAGTTTCTATCTTCGGTAGTCCATTGAAACTATTCAGAGATAACTCTAAATTTTTCGCAGCACTCCATTCATAATTCTTTGAACGAAGCTTCAGCTTTCTTAATCTACTCAAGTCTTGAAAGGCGTTGTCTGGCACATGGAGCAACTTGCAGTTACTTATGGTAAGCTCACTAAGGCCCGCTACGCGTGAGAAGTAGCGAGCTTTTAGAGAACTTTCAAAGAGTAGTAGATGATTGCACTCGATAGACAGGCGGCTAGTATCGGATGTTAACGAAGCGATACTTGCACCATCTGTATCCAGAGTCCTCGTTCTGCAGAGTACACTGTTTTCCGAGTCCCTGTCAGAAACCCGAACGCACTTGTCCGAGCCGTAAGGCAACACCGTCCAGCCGACTTGCATCAGCGCACAGAACGCAACTAGTATCGCGTACATTATCACAGATTTTTCATTTCACTACAAAACGTCTCATAAACACTCTCCGTGGGTCGATATCACCATTTCCGAAACAAAGTACGTGGTACACTCGCGCGCTGAAGAAAAACTTGTTAGCATTTCACTGCACTGTAGTCCGTTTAGGGCGGTGTGACAAGTCCTTGAAAAAGTTGATCGGTGATTGCTATCCTACTTGTAGAATATTGATACAGATCAGTTTTATGTAATAAATATTTAGTGCGTGTGGTGGAGGCGGGCGCGTGAGGCAACACGTGCTATACGCGGCGCGATTGCGTTGTGACTGTCAAGCGTAGCGCCCGACTCGTGGAGGTGGCACGGTAGTGGGGAAGCGCGCCTTGCCCCGCACCCGCTCCCCCGCGAAAGCTCTATAAGATATTTCATAAACACGTAGCGCCATCTCGTAGCTAGTAGCTTGATTGATCCGCCAACAAAATAATATTCGTATTATTTTTTTAATACTCTTGATGGCATCAAAGCGTACGGTTCTCCTGAAGTAAAACGGTTACGAGCAACAAAAAAATTATCACGCGTTGCGACCGTGCTGCAAACACAGCAGCACCACACCTACTTTCTAGCAACTTTACTCCCCGTATAAACAGGATACAGAGTCGTAAATAGGATTTTATAATAGGCGCATAATTCTCACCTAAGTATTTATTTTCAATATATATTATTTTCAAATCTTTCTGACAAAACTTGCCATTTTTCTGCGTCGCAACGTCTAATATTCGTAAATTCGTACACCAATTTCTGTATATCTTATATATACAATACAAGTATTAAGTCGTTCCAGATGGTATGATGATAAGGTTGGAGGTAGATAGGAGGTCTTTATTATTACAGAGATGAAGTGTACCAGAACGACCACACTTTGCTCGGCATTTTTGTATGTGTTTGTATAAATCGCGTTATTTCAGCAAAGTCAGCAAATACACTGAAAAATAAAACCTTATCTAAATAAAAAATCCAAATCCTTAGAACAGTTTCTGAGATAAGAGGAATAAGGTTATGTGTATACAAGAATTACTCTTTAAAAGTAACAGGATTAATGTGCAAAATTATAATACGGTTTAGTGGGCTTCGAAGGATATACACGGTTGGACCAAATACGTAATAATGATACTGTCTGTATAAATAAAATTAAAAAGCACACCTTATCTAAGTACCAAATTTGATCCAAATCTATGAAGCTATTTCCGAGATACGCGAACTATATTTAAATATATACAAACGTTACTCGTCTAAATATAAAGCGTGCCTGATGGTAAGAAGTTACCGCAGCCTGTGGACATTTGCAACAGACAGAGTGTCACTCTTGCTTTGCCGTCCCCCCTATATATATAGATATATCATCATGACAGTTGCCAAGTAAATAGAGTTCTAACAACATTGTCATAATATGGTACTATTGAGTTATGCAGCTGTACTAATAATGGACGTTGAATATGACAGGAGCTACTCATAAGTCAATAAGAGGTCTATCTAAATGATATATAAATAAGATATTGTATTGTTTGCCTTATATGTATGAACTGTATCATTACTATATGTAATACGATTTTCATTTTTTTCTAAACTGGAATTTTTATTTTACTGTTTTATTACACCTTCAACTACGACTATATATTATTATTTAACAGATTTATATAAAAATTATGGTACATTATACAGAAATTTAATAATTATTAATATACTAGTAAAATCTGTACATTTCATAGATTTATTTAGAATTATTTAATAAATTGACATTTACATTATATTGAACAAATAAGTAAGTAATCAATTCCACAACAGATTATCAGCACGATATTTACTTCACTAGCGAAAGTTTCGCGCCGCTCTCCGATAGATGGCCGTAGCTTCTATGCGCTAAAAATCCGTCACAATCTTTTATTGTTTTGTGATGTTCTACCAAAAGTGTGTTTGTCCCCAGTGGGAGTACAATGGAAAAGTCTTGTTGGCTGTATACGCTGTATTGAGCTGTCGAGTTTTGGACAATTTGAAGGTGTGATATTTATAAAGTTACAAATATAGAGCCACGTGGAAAGTAGAGCTTTCAGAAAATAATCTAGTGTAGACAGATGTTTTTATTATTGCTAGGGTATGTCCGGTATGTTTTGGGTAGATATGTTTGTATACAAGCTAAAGAGTGCCAACATACATTCTGATGGATGTTCTAATTTCGTTGATAAACTAATAATTGCGCTGTTCATACACTTATGTTTTTTTCTCTATAATCCGTCAAATATTATTTTTTAACACAGTCGCAGGTGGGCATACAAGCGTATGGTCCACCTGATGTAAAGTGGTAACCGCAGTCTATGAATGCTGGTGATAGATTATGTATCAATTGCGTGATGCCACATCTGCTGCTAACACAGCTAGAAATGGGAAATCCCCGAGAATATTCTGTTAGCGAGAAGTTTTTGGTTAAGTTCTCGAGAATGTTCTCCGAGACGAGAATTTACGAGAACTTAAAATTAGAGTTGCACTTTTCACATAAAACTTTATGTGAAACTTTGATTGAAATTAAATTTGATTGAAAGTAGAAATAATAGCGGTTTAAGAATGATATTGCCGTTTTATAGTAATAGATACTTTGAATTGACATTAAACCTTCATGGTGTGAGATTTTTGAGTGAAACTTTTTTCACATGATACCTATGAGATTTATCTTTTAAAAAATGTAAACGTCCAACATTTCATTTTCAAATTTCAATCGTTTTTTTTATTCAGGTTAGACGAGAAAGATGGCTGCTTCGTAAATCCGAGTAAATATTGAATACGAGTTCCGACGCGGAACTTACGCGGTAGAAACGACTGAATGGCGAGCTCGCTGGCTCATTCGTGAATGACGCGACTTTGACACTAACGCTCGTGGGATCGATTCCCACACAAGGCAAACATTTGTGTGCATGAACATGTCTGTTTATCTTGGTCTGGTTGTTTTAAAAGAGGTAGGGCGCATCAAAGCAGCCCGTCTGGGGAAGTACCTCTACCTCACAGAAAACAGCAGCCAAATAATAACTCCCTAGCGGGTTGTTGTGTTCCTGCTTGTGAGTGAGGTCACCAGTAAGCTCCTAAGGAGTTGCTGTGTATAAAAAAAAACAAAACAAAACTGCTGGCAATATCAATGCTGCATTTGGAGAGGAGACTACTAATGAACACCGTGCATTTTTGGTGTAAATGCTTTTGTAAGGGAAACTTCGACTTGAAAAACCAACCACATGGAAGACCGCCCACACAGTCAAATAACGCTGAATTGAAGGAGATCGTGGAAGCCGATCCGAATTAAACTAGCCAGGAATTAGCGACATGGTTTAACGTTACCTTGCCCACATTATTGACTCATTTGCATCAAATCAATAACATATAAAAATATGAAATAGGGGTGCCTCATGATTTGACTGACCTGCAGATAGAAATGCGTGTTGAAACTTGTGTTGCCTTGTTGTATCGGTACAGAAATGAAGGAATATTAGATCGATTGTGACATGTGACCAAAAGCGCATTCTTTACGACAACCGTAAGCGAAAATTACAGTGGCTGACCCCATGTCAAACAAATAAAGCAAAGTTTACCAAAAAAAGGTAATGCTAACTGTGTGGTCTCTTCAGCAATGGTCAAGCAATAACAGCAGATGTATAGATAATGAAGGTAAATATTTCGATTAAATAAATATGTGACATATTGAATTAAACAATTTTTAACGGAAGTATCGTGACGTGTTAGTTTTTATATTTTTCACAAGAACAACGAACTTGATAGAAGTAGCCCAAGTAATCCATCACCGTATAAAATTTCATTAAATCTCGATCGAAATATAATTTCTTAAAGGTGACGTGGATTTCCTCGCGATGTTTTTGTTCACCTCCGAGCAAGGAAAACAAGATATTGTGTTACGACACCAATTCTTTATCCACTATGATATCACTGCTCAACTTTTTTTATACAACGTCGGGGCATACAATCATACGGCCAACTTAGTGTAAAGCGGTTACCGTAGCCTTTGAACGCTTGTAACACGTTAAAGTATACCCCACTCACACGCAAGAATACAACAACCCTCCACGGAGTTGTTATTTGGTTACGATTTTCCGTGAAGTGGAAATACTTTTCCAGACGGGATGCTTTGATGCGCTCTACCTCACTTAAAAATCTATTTTTTCTAAACTCTACTTTAGGTCACTGTACACGTATCGTCAATATTTCATATCTTACCAGTGTACATATATGGACATATAGGAGAGCGTCATTAGTAGAATTCCCAGTATATTCATGAATGTTGAGAATTTATAACGGGGGACAAGCTTCTTTTTTTTATTATGTCTCTGCTTATCCATTGAGCACAGTATTAATCGTAAATTGATATTAGGTACGAGTATCAACATTAAGGTGTTTTATCTAGAACTTATTATAAATGTGGCCAGATTTTCAGACAACAACTTCATAGGAGCAGGTGACCTCACTTACGCGCAGTAATACAACAACCCTCCAGAGAGTTGTTATTTGGCTTCCGTTTCCTGTGAGGTGGAGGTACTCCCCCTGATTCCCAGGCTGATTTGATGCACCCTACCTCTCTTAAAAATACTCAGACCAAGACAAAGAGACATATTCATGCACACAAATGTTTGTCCTGTGTGGGAATCGAACCCACGACTGTCGGTGACAAAGTCGCGTTATTAACCGCTGTGCCGTCGAGCTCAACAAGAAATCCATCAATGGATATGCGGAAGGCATAAAGCAGGATCGGCCCCAAAGAACTCTGAATGCTTTTAAGGATTATATTAGTTTATTATACGTCTGTGTTGACAAACGTCATTTTAACTCAAAATTTTAGGAAACAAAAAATCCATTGAGTATTTCCTTGGCGCCCATCCTTATCTCATCTTTTGACTATCCATGTGTTTAACCTTCCATTAGCAATGGATAATAAAGAAAAGGAAAGTAAAGGATTTGTGCAGGTAAGTACCATTTATCTAACCCCTATTAACATTTCTGATTCCATTGTTGCGGCAGAATTCAACGATTACACGGATTTACGCAAAATAAGTGTTATATATAACTATGTCTTAGTCTGAGAGAGAACAAGACTTATATGTAGCTCAATTATTGCCTACAAAAGATGTAGGTTGCAAAAGATGAATTGAACATTTTAAATTAATACAGCAATTTAATGGAAATTGCTTTATATGGTGCCGCCATTACTCATCACACACACATGCACATAACAGAGATCATGTGAGCTAGCTCCGGCCTGCACCCACTCACTACCATACATATATTAACGGCAGGGGATGGATACCGACTGACGCTAGTTTGTATGACCTGACTGACATGTTGTCTGAAGTTGTGTGAATGAACGCTTTTGCGTTCAATGCAAATTGGCAAAGTGGCAACAAACACTGGAAAGGGTTGAATTTAAAACAAGCAGATTATGTGATTTGCGACTTAGGTTGTTTTTCCTAGTGCCTATGGTATGGAGGGTTTTAGCATGCATGAAAAGAGCTATGATTATAGAAGCGACCAAGGTGTGTAAGAACGGTGTCATGTTGCTTGAAGATATTTTCGGGAAGAACTGTTTCAAGTAATTTACGAGTATTACAGAATCTAATACAATTTATAAAACTCATATTTAGTATTGAGTCTATATTATGTTTTCATAAATAGACTGAGAGGTAAAAAAAAAGAAATAAATATCCTCACTATTAAAGTGAGGATATTTATTTCTTTCAATAGCTGATTGAATGATGAGGAGTCCATGTTATAAATAGAGTAGAATTATCTTTTTATATGTGTCATCGCTAACAGAAACGTTAAGAATGAACTAATCAGTATAACGAGGGTATGTAAGTTGAGACGTGAACTATCGCTTTTATAGTCAAAACCAACCTCACCTTGCTAGTTAACAAACGGGGTTTTGGCGAATGAGAGGGAAGGGGCATCAAACACTAAGATTGGAGGAATACCTCTACCTCACAGGTGGCAGCATCCAATTAACAACTTTTTGGACCGTTATCCTCTGCCTGACATGCATGAAGCTTTCTGGTAACCACATTCACTTATTTGTTGACAACTGAGTGAATGTATTTGCCAGAAATCTCCTCAGGAGTTGCTGAAGTAGCATCAATGCTGATAACCGGAGAGTGATATACCGTGTCTTAGAAGCGTTATTCTTCTCTCGTAGTCGTTGAAGTCGAATCTTTAGAAGCAGTGTTCCCCTGGATCAGTAGATTAAGACTGAGACCTCTTCCTCAGGTCATGAACGTCAGGTATGCTCAGGGTATATACTTAATGGGAAATGCTTTCATGTCAATTAGGCCAGAAAGTTAAAGCGCCCCTCGAGTCATAAAACATGTTTATTCTAAGAAATCCCGTCAAAAGTAGCAAATAAAAAAATAAAGTGAACTACAACTGTATGCAGTACCTATACATAAACTGAAAACCAAAGGTACCGAATTTAAGTACTATTGTGGTCCCAACAGAGTACGGAGACACGCCCGCAATGTGTTGACATCATTACGTCCCCGCAATAAGAGAACAATGCAGATAACATCAGTGTTTGGATTCGTCGGGGTTAGATTTTGAAGGATACGCTAATATGGATGCATCTTTTTTATAGTGCAGTTTCTTATAGTTCTTAAATAAATGAATACAATATTGTAGGTATATGCGATATCTTAAAGTTAATTCTCGTTTTATGCTCCAAAAATCGAGACAGAAAAAATCGTCGATGATAACAGTCGTTGAATTAAAATGAAACAAAATGATAGATAAGACTTAGATATTTATTTAAGGTATTACTTATTGCTTGTATGTTGTATGCAATGTGATTTTAAATGTAGAATAATGTGATTGTACATTATATACGTATACATTAGGTTGATTCCACATTCGAAAGTGCCTGTTTCTTAATACCATTGTTTGTATCCTTATATTACTAATAAATAAATACAAGACAAGATGTGCGCGTTAACGTATAAACAAATAAGAGATTAGTTTTTTCAAGACAAGTTTCAGCGGCTATCATCCTTAAATTGAAACCTAACATTACCTGAGTATGGGACAGGCCCACCACTCATTCCCACCACTGTGTCTCCTGTGTAGCCAGAATTAACAGCGGCGACCACCAAAAAGGCAATGAACAGTGAAGTCCATTGCTGTCCCGAGGTTTAAACTACAACAGCCTTGGAACTCACAACGAATATAATCAGAAGAAATTTGTAAGAGTAGGAAGTTTTCGAATTGACTTCCTCTGTCGGTAAAGTGAGAGACAGCTATATGACAAATAAGACATTAAAAAACCTCAATGAGATGGCTAGTCAAGTGAAGCTCAACTGCCGTGCACCACGGTTTATCAGATATCTAACACTATTGGGACCTAAATTGTGAGTTGTTACCTGACATCGTCGTCGCTTGCAGATTGAGTCGATTGCAGTAATATAGATTGCAGATCCGCCTAAACGCCTGGTAATTCTTCCTTGTTGCCACCAAGTCAGAATAGTATACTACCCCGGATGTGACATGCAAGGAATTTAACAACCAGAGATCGCACTCCCAGAGAACATGATGTGCTGTTTGCTCGAATTCATGATTTGTCGTAGAACACTCACATAAGGGCGATGATACAAGCCTAAACGAAAAGAGCTTAGCTCTAAAGTTTTCGTGTCCAGTTAAAAATTGCGCAACGGGATGATCGACTTCTAACCACTTTTTACTTAATCTGTCTCGCACTGATTGAAACAACAGATACAAGTGGCGGCCTTTAGTAGAAGTTTCCCATCTTTCTTGCCATTCAGACAGTAAAGTTTCAAATACCTGAGTATGGTGCACCCTGCTAAGTAATAAATAAAGCTGGAAATAATGACTATCAGCAAGCTTCTGAGAGTTAGCAGCGGGGGTGGCAACGCGGGAGCGATACTCCTTGTATTGCAACCATTCATTGACTTCGGTATCCAATGCACATCATGTGGGCGTAATTATTAAGCAAACGACTTGTTTGCCTCTTAACTTTGTATAAAACAATTTTGTTTGCAGTGTACATTTTGTACAGGATCATGACTGGTGTCGACAGTAGTAAGTTTTGTCTTTAATTTCAAAATTTAACAAGACACCCCTATTTTAATAGCACTTCTGTGTTATTTTTATAGGTAAAAGTAATGAATTCATGTAATTCTGTAGATAAATAATAAGCCTACTCCATATTTGGTAGCTATATTAACCGTAACTACGTACAGTCTCTTCCCCGCATCTTTCAAAAGCATTTCCTGCTCCTTTCTGAAATATTATTGTACTTGAATCACAATACATCCCCCAACATACTAAAGCAGAAACAGTCTATCGAGTTAGCTACCTACCCTTAAATAGACTTAATCTAAGATATTTTATGGGGGCAATAATAATAATTTATAGACTTATGGAGTCAATTAACATTCCAGAGTTTAAATTGAAAATTAGCTTGTGGTATCATTTCAGAACTAAGTAATGGTCTGGTTTCTATGTGTAGTTTATGTGTATAATGTACACATAACATGCATCGTGTATACTTATGGTTCTATTAATGGTCCATGTGTATTTCGTTACCACTATTCTAAAATAAACCAAAGATCGAATTTTGATGACTCTTAGTATACCTATATTGGGTTTATATGTATGTTGCAGTTTAGGATACATACTAGAAACCCTCTTCACATCTAAATTTCTCTTAACATATTTCTTCATGTCCAAAGTCGGAGGATTAAAAATAGATATATATTTTTTTAATATCATCGGGAGGCATATAAACATACTGCCAACCTGATATAAAGTTATAGTAGATTATGAACGTTTGCAATACAGGTAGCATTGCTTGCGTAGTAGTAGCTACTCAAGTGTTTACTGATAACCTCGGTCAATCGCAGGTATACAGCAACCCTTCAGCGAGCTGGGTTTGGCTGCGGTTTCCTCCCTAGTGGGGTTGTATGATGCCCTACCTCTTTTCATTCTTATCAAAAAAATATTGCTATAAAAATCATAGAAATCGAAAAGATGCATAAATATTTATTCATGTATTTGACAGCTATGATTTTTATTGCGACTTTTTAATACGTTGTCCATCAATGGATTTTACCAATACCAATTACTCTCTCTGTGTGTACGAGACGTACGTCTCTTATTATCGGCAGTGTTTGCAGACTTAATCTATAAAAACACTTAATACCGATACCTCAAAATTTAATAATAAAACAAAATTAAGTCATTTTTTTAAAGGACTTTTATCCGTTAAAGATATGTCAGTCCTAATATACCTTGTGCTATTTGCCAATGAATATATTAAAGCTCTCTTAGCTATAATGAGCAAGAAGAGATGCATCAACTCATATATTTTACATCCCTAAATCTCCAGTATATTTAAGCGCAAATATTACGGTTAATTTCATATGAAATCAACCTTGACGTAAGATTTTCGAAAAGATCTTTTCTGTCGATTACCACTTTAGAAATATTGAGATGAAGACAATTACAAGTACGTGTTGATTACACATACAGGGACAGGGTATAGTTCCTGTCCTGTCGCTGTCCTTAAATACTCTTGTTACTCAATTAGAACTTAATTAACAATACCACGGGTTTTGCCGACATAACAAAACTGAACGCACATTGACATCTCAAACTTTTCTCATCAACTAAAGGTAAAGCAGAGTACTACTGCAGTTCACACAGTCTAACATTTACATATGTAATACGAAAAGAAAATAAAACCAACAATTTTCTTGGTAAACGTACGAATTCTCCCAGAATAATTTTCACATGCACGAAATAAATTGTATACACACGAACACATCTAACAACTGAATACAAATACGCATATAAATAAGTGTCCATCGGTTTCGCTTTACGATAATGTGGGTAAACCAAAAATTTGAACCCCCAACGCTAGTAATGGTCTTTATTACGCACATGTTAGAGTTAAAAATAGAACGATATAACATGAATCGATCTCACTGAACACACGTTGTTGGAAAAAAGACGGGAATTTCGTTATTGGAAAAACATTGTAGGTGGTGAGGCCTCTACCGGCGGTATTTGGTTCCTCGTATATAAATTCCGATTGAACAAAAACATGGTCTTTTGTTTAGAATATAAAACAGGTGAATGTCGGACAGGTTCGTTTATGGTTCGTATTAAATTTGTAATTTAACATCACCAAAAATTAATTGATAAAACATTAAAGGTCGAAATAATAATTAACAAAATACACATTACTTTCAAATAAAACACGCCAGCCTAGAAACCAGCAAAGGTGAATGAAAAGAGCTATGAACTTAAAGAAACGAGTGAGACGAAGAAAAAAAAAGTCCTGTGACGCCCGGTTTTCTCTACCTACCTCACAAGGCACTTGACGTGGAATATATATATATAGAACCTCAGCAAAATAAGATTCTCTTCCTTGATTTATCCTGTTTTCTAATCCATTACTATTGGCGATGCCCGAAACTTAAGTAATTACCTTAACCTTAACTTAACTAATTTTGACATGGAGCGTCAACCGTCAAACCTGCAAATAAAATAAACGAAAAAATACCACACCGATTTTTTTAGGTTAGTTTTTTTTGTATCATATCCTAGCAACCATATATCCCGCATAATATCACAAAAAAATGTGTAAGAAATAAGAGAGTTCGAGAAAAAGATCGACAATAGATTTTATGAATATAACGTATACATACATATAAAAGCGCTCCACGATCCGGTTCAAACGTTTTTTTTAATACAAGTTTATTAGTTTTGGAACGATATTCAAAGTTTGAACGTTCCAGTCCACCTCTAATAAGTTCGTCGGTACAAAAAATCCAAAAAAATGATATAGTTTAGATAGCTTGCATAATAATTTTAGTTTACATTATAAAATATATAATAACACACAGTAATCAAAGAAATAATAGTATACGAGGATATCCCATTCACCGAAAAAGAGCTCTGCAACCTAACCTTAGAAACAATGATAGACAATTCTTTAGTATAACAAAAACACTTTTACATTATATAGTGCAATATAACGCTATAAAAGGGAAGAATAGGTTACACATCCTTGTATATAATAAGTAATAATAACAGTTCAATGAAATACTGTTATTTAAACTATACAATGAAGTTTTATAAACAAATAAATAACAAAAAGAATAAAACAATGATACATAGAATACTATAGAATACTATAGAATAATATAGAATACTATATTCTGAAAATTAGAACAAATGTATAGAATAATAGAATAGTCTGGATCTAACGTAAAATTTGTATGATTATAAATATAATAATGTTGTAACTGACTGATGTCTGTAGTATAAGAAACATTTAAGATAAAATTATAGAAGCGGCCTTTACAAGCACAACAAAATTTAAAAATTTTTGTTTGTCAGTTTGTCTATATACACACATCAAAAGTGTCTAGGGATCAAATATTTTTATGCGGATTTCTTGAGATTGAGATGTGGCTTTGTAATAAATTTATGATTTTGTAAATTTATATGGATCCTTTTTGGTGCATTTCATAATTTGAAACAGGAACTGTCAATCAAATTCGAGTAAAAGACGAAAATCAGCTGTCAATATTTTCCCTATAAAAACATACAACGCATTGAAGACATTATTAGTGCTACTGTTTCCCTACTACTGATTAAAACCAACGTTATTATGGAGCGGCGACGTCATTTAAGCAGGGAAGAAATGCTCAGAGCCGTGGGAATGATAGAAGCTGGTTCCCGGCAACGTACTGTGGCTTTAGCTCTGAATACAAGTCAGAGTGTTATCAGTCGACTTTGGACACGTTACCGAAGCACTGGTACCGTGGCTGAGCGCCATGGAGGACGGTATCGCTGCACCACACGGAGACAAGACCGATACATTCAAATCACAACTCGAAGAGCTCCAACAATAACCGCCATGATGTTAGCCGTGACGCTTCATCACTCTTCAGGGAACTTAATTAGCGACCAAACAGTCAGAAACCGCTTGCATGAAGTGAACCTTCATTCCCGAAGACCGCTAAGGGTACCACCTATAGCAATGCACAATCGTAGGATTCGATATCAAAGGGCTCTTGAACACAGAAATTGGGCAGAAGAACAATGGCGTTTCGTGTGCTTTTCTGATGAGTCTCGTTTTGGTATGAGACCGGATACAAGACGTATACGACACTGGAGAACCCCTGGACGCCAACAGCGATTAAAATCCTGCCAGGAAGTCCATCCTTATAGTGGTGGAACCATCATGGTATGGGCGGGTATTTGGATCGGCGGAAGAACTGAGTTGATTTGGATCAGAGGCAACCTCAACGCTCAAATTTATGCTGAGACGATTGTATCAGACGTCATCGTTCCTCTACAAGTGCAAATCGGTCCCTTATTTCAGTTAATGCATGATAATGCACGACCGCACACCGCAAGAGTTGTAAGACAGACTCTCGCCGCAGCTAACATCAATGTCATGCCCTGGCCTGCTCAGTCGCCAGACTTGAACCCGATTGAGCATGCATGGGATATGCTACAGAGAAGAGCTCTGCTGAATATGGAGGGTATCCAGTCGCAAGAAGACCTTTTTTTGTTGTTGCAACGAACATGGGCGGCCATTCCACAGCGTGATTTGGATGAACTCATTTTGAGTATGCCAAACCGATGTTCTTGTGTTGTTAGCGTTCGCGGTAGAAACACGGATTATTAATTGTTTAAGTTACCCAATAAAATTTTAAAGAAAACTGTTATTTCAGTCTTTTTTTCGAACTTTAATGTTAGTGGTTCAAATGTCAAAAATCCCTTTATTATGAAAATGGCAAGTTTCTTTATTAATGCAAAGGTGACTTGGTTTATCGTTACTGTAGACAAACGAAAACACTTTATTTGATGAATCCTTAAAGAAAATTTTAATTAATATCAATCAGGAGAAAAGTTATTGCAAAAATATATGTTGATCCCTAGACACTTTTGATGTGTGTATTTGTAAAAACTACGACACAATACTTATATAGTTTTCATGTTTACATTTATGTTGGTGTACGTTTTATGAAATAATATGAGGTGTCTTATAAAAGTAATAGATGCCTATAAAATCCGAATTTAGAGTAAACTAGCTGTGCCCGCGACTTCGTCCGCGTGGAATATTATTTATTTATATTAATAAATATAAATAAAATTTCTAAAATGAAAGTAGCCTAAGTTACTCCTTATTAAATCAGCTATCTGCCAGTGACAGTCCCGTTAAAATCGGTCCAGCCGTTTCAAGCGATTAGCCGGAACAAACAGACAGACAGACAGACAAAAATTGTAAAAATATACATTTTGGTATATGTACCGTGTATACTTCCATATGCATTTAGTAAAAAGCGGTTATTTTAATATTACAAACAGTCACTCCAATTTTTTTTATCTGTATAGATTTACCACAGAAATAGAATATATTCTGGTTAGCCTGCTTTTGTCCCGAGAATATTTAGGGTTCTTATGTAAAAAATGAGAAGTCGAACTCCGCGCGGGTGGAGCAACGGAAAACAGCTAGTGACTGAGTAATTTAACTTAAACCACGTCTACCTATAACTTCCAAAAGCAATTCAAAAGTTGTCCGGATTACTGAGTATTTGTGTTTATTTTCACTTAAAATACAACACCTTCCCCTATCTAAAAACTTAATTAATCAAGATTAATTGTCAGTTTAGCACTACAACCCTAAGGAATAGTAATTAGGTGAAACGAAAATTGTATACTTTTTCCACCAAGTTGGAGGGACGTAGGAGGAAAACAAAGAAACTCGATTTAGAACCCTTCAGAGGCCGTAGGGAGCGTATTAAATTTGCATTAGACGAAATTGAAATTCGCCCTTGGATCAGTCGTTACGAGGGAAGACTAATAATGTCGTCAATTCGGAAGATCTTCAAAGTCACGGTGTGAGTATTTGATTAATTGAATCATTTTTTGCGACCCCTCCGTGAGACATCAAGAAGAATTGCGTCAATTGCCAATGATGACATCCGCATTGAGGCATTGAGACAAGTGACTAAGCCGATATATTCTATCCTGTCTTATCTAATCAGAAATACATCATTTTATACTTACTATTGGAAAAATCATGTTGATTGTGTACAGTACAGTACAGTAATAATAAGTGTTAGCCCAGAGGATATAGAAATTTAGAATCCTGGAAGAAAAATGGGGAGGAAAAGTCGGTTCAGAAACTGATGAGAAAGATGTAAGGATTTGTCTTTGCCTGTTACTTTATTACCAAATGTATATTATAGATCTATATATAATATAAATCTGTAATATAAATTCGGTAATAAAGTAATCCAGGAATATTCTAGTAGTATTCCATGATTCGAATCTAAATTCGTGTTTTCGGATTTATGTGCACATTTGTAATTCTGGACTGATTTTCCCTCTGAGGAGGAGGTGCATGACAGCAGTCTCTCCATATCAAAATCATTATCTTCGCCAAATGAATGCTACTAATTTCAAAATTGAACCCAATTTTGAAGACATTTTGTTAATGTTTACACTTGCACAGATTCCTCTTCGCAATATTATTTATTCATTATTTTTACCGACCGGTTTTGCATTTAAGGCATTATCGAGGTATTCATTACAATCATACAATCTGGCAGTATAGTGCAATCAGTAACAGTCAATATCCAATATTGTGGGTAATCCACGGGTTTACCACTTTATAATTGTTATCACTTTATAATTCTATATTGAATTGCTGGTACCCCACAATTCAATATAAAATTATATTTAATAATATTATATTTAATTTAATATAACTTATCACAGTTAGGACTAGTCACCAGGTTCAGAATATTTGAAAAATAATAATTAGAAATTCAAATTTAATTAATTTAAGTAACATAAATAAAATAAGAATTAAATAAAAATAATAAACGGAGTGTTTAGTGTCAGCAAGTAAGGTAATTAATTGAAAATGATGTCATAAATTATAGGGGGTTAAAATAAAATATAATAAATGGTAATAATAATTACAATCTGAAATGAGTAAAATAAAATTAAATTCCAATGGTGAAATAATGTAATAGTGGTGATGTGTTAATATCTAATAATGTTTTATGGCCCTGGATGTATCTTGATACAACATCCTATTAATTTCTAAAGTCTCCAGGGCATTTAATTTCTTTCCTTTATCACATATAAGGAGGGCTTTAAATTTTGTTTGCTGTTGCCTTCTTTCAAAGGTGTTCAGTAAAGATGTAACCTGTTCATTTAAGTTTCCAGCATCTACAGTGTTCCGTGAGTCTAGTTTAAAAGGATCTGCCAGTCTGGCCTATTATTTTTTTATACCACTAAGGTGGCAAACAATAGCCTACGGACATTTGCAACACCAGGTGTGTCACTCATGCATTGCCGACCCTCTAAAAACCTCTTCACGCCTTTCTTGAAGAACCCCATACTGTAGTCCCTTGGGAAAACCTCCGCTGGGAATTCATTCCACAACTTGAGAGTTCTTGGAAGAAAACTTCTCTGGAACTGCCTCGGCGAGCGGTGCGGTTATAGAAAAATGTTGTTGGCATCGTGTCGAACAGTTCTTCATAACACAACCCATTGTACAATCGGTAGAATGCGCGAAGGGAGGCAAAATCTTTCCTTAAACTTACGGGTTCAATACCGTGTGTAAGCTTAGGATCGTCGACAATTCTCACAGCTTGTCTCTAAACGGAATCACACGATCCAAGCTGGTATCCAGGTGCTCCTGCCCAAAGGACCGAACATGGAGTACTGCAGTCAGCAGTACTCCATGTGTGGTCTGACTTGAGACTTACATAACATAAGTCTTTGTTTTGTTCACCAACTTTTTTGGACGCTAGCCTGACCTTTTCTTCCAGGTGACTCCGATATTAAACGTCACTGGAGATCTCGGCACCAAGTATCCTAATGCTGTTGGTGATGGAAACAGGTGTGTTCTGGAATTTGGGGACAACAGCAAATGGGGTTATTTTAGCGGTTTTCCTATATATTTTTTATCATACTGGGCACAAGACAGTTCTATGCTCCACTTTTTTGTTCAGTGGGAGTTCTTTCTTTAGTGTTACAGAGTAGATTCTGTAGGGAATGTAGTCGATTACTAAGCCAGATCTTTATCCATTCGTCTATCACTATCGAGTTCCATGCTGAATTATATATATATAATTAAAGGTATGTTTAATGTAAGATTTGGAGCGTAAGTTGTTCATTGTCATCTTTACAGTCTAAGCCAACATCATTTACGAGTGATTTACCTTATTATATGAAGCGTCGGGAGTCAAATAGGCATACGGATCATCTGATATAAAACGGTTACCGTAGCCTATGAACGCTTGTTTTACGATAATATATTAATTATCACTCGCGCGACGGTACCTATGTTGCTAACTCAACAACTCCTTTGGAGCTTACTGGTGCACTCACTCACATGCAGGAACACAACAATCCCCTACAAAAGTAAATATAAAAGCGTGTTGCGCTCGGTTATCTTTGCCTGCCCCGCAAGGGACTTAGCGTAAAGATGTTGTAGTAGTAAAGAAAACATAGCACTGATACACATGCGTCTTTCTGCACGAGAGCTCTCACTCAGCTATAGAGCGCAACGTCTTGGTACTCGTATTGGAGCAGTGTAAAACCGCCATCACAACTCGGGGATGGTAACACGCCGGCGACTCTCATTGTACGTATTGCAAGCGTTCATCTAAGAGCTGACGACGACTTTTGGGAACGTGTTTTAGGCAAGTTGGAATATCGAAAAAGTAGTATCTGATGAATAGGAGAACCTTAAACCGTGAGTCAGGCAGAGTGATTGCGGTTGCAAAGGTGACTCTTATAGCCTTTTTCGAGAAACATGCTGCAATCCATTGGAGAAACATCGGCAGGGAGCTCTTTCCACAATTTAAGAGTTATTGGAAGAAAACTGCTACGGAGCAATATAGTGCGCAACCATTGCGACTCTATTGTGTGAGGATGGATTCTCCATCATCTATCAGCGGTGCGGTTGTAGAAAGAAGCTGATATCATATTGAATAATTCTTGGCAGCACAACCATTGTACAATCCGTAGAACACGCAAAGAAGGGAATGTTTCTCTTTTAACTAAATGGTTAAATAAATATATATATATATATATATATAATTCATTATGAAAACTGTTATTTGTGATTTAAAAATACAAGTTACAAAAGTTTACACAATTATCCAGCCGCATTGAAAACTGAGATATAAATTTCCGAGCACCCGATTTCATTTCGTGGTATGCCCCAGATTTTCGTAAGCAGAAGTTTTACCGCAATACTATAAACTTCTATAACTGTTGCAATATACAAGCATGATACAAAAACACAAATCATATGCATACAATAAACCCAGTAACTAAAAGGCCAATTGATTTTCAGGAACACCGTTCCTATATGAATTCTATATGTTTATCTGTGCGTTTGTCTGCCGCTTTTTTGTTGAATGTTCAAGGACACCGTTCCTATCTCCTAAGAAACATGGTCAAAATGGCCGACAAATAAAAAATAAAAAAAAATGAATTCTTATATAATTGACGAGCCAGGTGTTCCTCTGGCAATGCAAGCTTGCGCATTCTCAACTGGTTATATTTTCGACGGGTGGGAAACAAATGCAAGGCCCACATGATGTAAAATAATACACTATAATGCAATTTGATCTAACCAGTTTTGTGTGATTCCGCCATTAATTAGTCTATGCGAATTAGCTTCGCTGCCGTGACTGCTCCGGTCGTTTTTGCCTCAGCTCCTGCGGTCGTCTCCGCGATTGCCCGCCATTTAGAATAGGAAATGCATGCACCCGCAACCGTTGCTATCCTGATTGGGTGGAGTTCGACGTTAGTTGATGAAGCAATTGATGGTGAAAGCACACAAAGCAGGTTAGATCAAATTGCATGTAAATTTGATTTTCGCATAATGTCGCCTGAATCTATTAGCTATTTAGTGACAAACTGTAAGAGAGATTTTGCCTATCTTCGCGTTTACCGATGATATGATGATAAAATAAATGTTTCGACGAGTAGTAATAGACGAAATGGCTACAGTTTCGTTCTAGAAACACACTACTCATACATTGAAACTACAATACTTAGTACGTACTGTGCAGTTGCAGAATGTTCTTCCGAGGAATAAACTCGCTGCCGAGGTTTATTAATATGCCGAATATTAATGCCGAAGTTTTTAAATAATCAGACTCACAAGTACTGTTCCTGTTGTTTACAAATGTACGTAGGCTCGGTAACTGCTTACCACCAGGCAGATAGAATGCTTGTTTATCACCTCGGTGGGATAAAAAACGAGTGTGCTTTAGACCACACGACTGAAATAAAACTTCTTTAGCTCCATAGTGTGATACAGACAATAGGCCTGCACTGTGTTTTAGATATACGAAACTATCGCTATGAGACAAAGAGAGAAAGAAAATGTGTGCTCGTACCTCTCTCTCTTGTCCCTACAGTAATATACGAAAAGTAACTCTCTCTCTTTCTATCTTCACTAACTTATATCTTCCTTTCAACTTCCATTCACCTCGCCCGATCACTACTACTACCCAAGTCAAGCGTGCGTAAAGAAGTTTTACTTCAAAAAAAAACTATTTATTTTTTAATATGATTTGACCACTTACGCTGCCCTAGCAGCAGTGATAGCCCAGGGATAAATAACTAACCTTTATTAAATCATCAAACGGTCGCTGGTTCGAATCCTGGTGAGACCAAGACCATGCGCATGTACCACTAAATTCGTGTTTTCCAGTTTATGTGTATATTTATAGTTGTCACTTACTTCGGCGGTGAAGAAAAAACATGGTGAGAAAATACGCATGGCCATGAAACTATATTTCAAAAGACGTGACATAACCTAACGAAAGATCTGATTTTCCGTCTGGGATGTCGAGGCCTTACGACGTTCGCTCTATAATACTATAAGGATCTGGTAAAGGTACTATAAAAATCAGTATCTTTACTAGATCCTTATAGTTTTAGGCAGCGGACCACGCCAATCCTAATGAATTAGGAATCGGGATCACGCTAGGAAGAAGAAGAATCACCTCTTATGCTGTCACAAAGAGTTGTGTCTTTTAATGAATTGTTTAAATCTGGTTTCCTTACTCTAAGTATCCATGCCTAGCCCATCGAATTTCGAAAGCTCTCACTTTCTCATCGTCCTATTGAACTTGATAAAAAATATAATTGGTAGCAAACAGATCCACCAAGTCACGATGTTGACATGGAAGTAATCACGTGCCATGTAGGAGTCCAACCCTGTATCATAGAGAATGATAAAAGCAGTAACATAACTTCAAGGAAACGTTCGAAATCGTTGCATTCATACAATCCTGCGCACTATGCTATACGATTCTAAACAGAGCTTCTAATCTAATTATTTATTGGGACAACCATAGTTTGCCTTTGCTCTTTAGAGGTAACGACCCTACCGACCTAACGCGTTTGTTGATAATTATGTACAAAAAGGCCTAAATACGCTAGTTATCTTACTGCCTCTTTCTCTCTACTGTGCTCATATCGTGCATCAATTTATTTTTTACTAATTTAATTTACGCAGCTATTGTTGCATCAAAGTGGTTGGCACAACATTAGACCACTAGACACTGATCAAAATAATTTATTTATTGACCTATTTAAATCTTTACGTCAAGTTCCTCATGGGGTAGGTAGAGTTAAGCGAGATTCGTCTTATTTATTTATAATCTATGCATATAATAAAAACCGACCAAGTGCATGTCGGGCCACGTACAGTGTATGGTTCCGTATTTGATTAGCTTTGCTTGCTTGCGAAAAAATTTGATGTTGTTGTGAAAAATTAGATAGTTGTAGTCAAAACCAAACTTTACTTCTTCTAACCATACCTATTTTTAAATAATATAACAAATATTGAAAAGTAAATACAAAATGAAATAAAATGTACGACTATCCAGATCCAGAACGCTTTTTTTTTTCAAGATTTTATTCTACCACTTTGTCTGCATAGTTAATATATGTATATGGATGCCAAACAGCTTTCTAGTATCAAGCATATCTGAGCTATGCCGCGGATGGACGGACGGACGTACAAACAGAAGGACATGGCGAAACTATAAGGGTTCCTTGTTTACTACGAAACCCTAAAACCGAATGAAGGATTGTGTTTGAAATCGAATATGTTTCGTAACACTGATAAAGCTACGCTCTAATATATAGAGAATCCAAAGCGGAACAGAAGCCAAATTATTAAATAAAATAATTAATTTTATTTTAATATTTATTTTTTAAATTTTTTATCTGTTTGTTAGTGAATAATTTTTTCACAGTGAATGCCATCTCAACTCAATATCAAAGCTGTTTTATATGTCGATAAAGTTTAATGTTGCTAAGAACAATCTATAGTGAAGTACAATAGTTTTAAATAATTTAGAACTTCCTTCTCTCTGCCTACCCCGTAAGGGATTTGGCGTGAAGTTATAGATAGATAGATAGATAGAACTTCCTTAAATATTTATTTAAAGCACATACTATCGATTGTGTGAAATAAATACCTACCTACAAATATACTAATAGTTGTTGGTATTTAGTTTGATATTATAGATGGCATTTTATATCGCACTACTTGCATTGTAACGCATGCATGCTTCGTTGGTTCGGACATGTAGAAGGTGTCGGATGAAAGAATGACGTAACAGATAATCAATGCGAAAGTGGAAGGATGTCGTATTTTATCAGAGGGTTTTTATGTGAATGTTAGAGGACCGAGTGAAATGAGTAAGGACCGCGTCTTATGGCACTCAGTTCTCTCTGCCTACCCCGCAAGGGACTTGGCGTGAATATATACATCCATACTATGTACTGGCATTGTGTTGATTTTTATTCTAATTTATAACAGACTTTTTCTTTTATACAGCGTCGGGAGCCTGATGCTCATCTGATGTAAAGTGGTTACCGTAGCCTAAAAACGCTTGCAACACAATTAGTGTGATTTGTGCGATGCTATCTCTGCCACTAACATAGCAACTCTTTAGGAGCTTACTGGAGGACCTCACTTACACGCAGGAACACAACAACCCTCTAGGGAGTTGTTATTTGGCTGTGGTTTTCTGTGAGGTGGAAATACTTCTCCAGACGGGCTGCTTTGATGCGCCCGACCTCATAATTATACATATAATTCCTAAGATTACTTATTGCGCTGGGAGAATAGTGTACACTAATCTTTAAACTATGGATAATTCCGTTATTAAATAAAAGTTCAAAACCTGTGGTACAGTAATGTACTTCTTATTTGCTAGATTCGATAATCCAACTAGATATTTGCTGATAAAATATGATTTAATGTATACCAGGCAGAGGTTATGTTCCCTGAAGCTCTTCACCACAGCATTGATGTTGATGGAAACATCAATGGCGAATACATATCTCACCTTCGATTTGCCGACGGTATAGTTCTCATTCATCAATCGCTCCAGGACTTTAGTGCTGAACGATCTTAATAGTATTTCTAACCAGGTAGATCTCAAGATGAACATGGATAAGACTAAGATCATGTCATATGTCCATGTCACACCTATCCCGTCACGGTGGTAGCACTAATCTCGAACTTGTTAACGAATATATCCTACCTAGGGCAGGTGATTCAGTTAGGTACGTCCAACTTCGACGAGGTCAACAGACAAATGCAACTTGGCTAGACAGGGTTTGAAAAACATCGACACGTCTTCTCGTCCAAAATACCTCAACGTCTAAAGAACAAAGTCTTCGAGCAGTCTCTGTTGTCAGTGACGACATACGGAACTGAGAGGTGGTCCTTCACTGCGGGTCATATGCGAAAGGTCAAGGGCACTCAGCGTGCTATGGAAAGAAATAAAAATTTAGAGAGGTAGGGCGCATCAAAGCAGTCCGTCTGGGGAAGCACCTCCACCTCACAGAAAACCGGAGCCAAATAACAACTCCCTAGAGGGTTGTTGTGTTCCTGCCTGTGAGTGTGGTCACCAGTAAGCTCCCAAGGAGTTGCTATGTAAGCAGCAGAGGAGGCATCGCGCGAGTGATAATTAATATATCGCAAGCGTTGATAGGCTACGGTACCCGCTATACATCAGGTGGGCCGTATGCTTGCATGCCTCCCGACGTAGTAAAAAGAAAATAAGAACTATGGTCAGGGTTTATCTGCGCGATTGAATCAGAAATAAGGATATCCGCAGTAGAAGTAAGATAACCAACATAGTCCGAAGGATAAGCAAGCTGAAGTGGCAGTGAGACGGCCACACAGTTCATAGAATCGACAACCACTGTGGAAGAAAAGTTCTCGAATACAGACCTCGTACTGGTACATGCAATATGGGTCGATTCCCCACTAGATGGAGCGACGACCTCAAGAGGTTTGTAGGGCGTCGATGGATGCAGGTGACATTGGATGGAGAGGAATGTCTCTCTATAAGGAAGGCGGGGAGACCTATGTTTAGCAGTGGACGAAAATAGTGGACTGATATGGTGAATATGTGACATTATTTTCACTTAAAAATAGTGACAACATTGGCGGCGCTCCACTTTTTGTTTTTTAAGACAAAAATAATAATAAAGCATGTTTATGCTTTAATCGATAAAACTAGTTTAGTTTTTGAGATAGAACCCGTAACAAGAATCGTCTAAAAATGACAACTACGCATCGCTCCATTTTTTTAGTTTTTTAATACATAAATAACATAATACATGTTTGTACTTTAATTGATGAGTTAAACAATAACACTTTATAATAAATAGGGAGAAAACATTTTTTTCATCAAATTTTATTCTATCGTTCGTTGATAGGTAATGTTTGTTCTAAATCTTAACGGTTTTAAATGAAAATTTTACATGATGAATCTGAAGGGATTTTTGTAGCCAAAATATTGAAGTCACCTACGTAAAAGTGGAAAAACAGGCCCATGCGAGTGAAGCCTTAGGAATTAAATGTAGCAAATATTAAACATGGCTCTGTCCCTCCCTTACCATGGTTTAATATTCGGCAGGACGCAACATGTACTAATGAAGTTGACTTTAGCTCTATAGCGATGATGTTACGAACATTTCAAAATCATTGCAGTTGAGTGCTAGTTGACGACATAGCTATTATCGATATACATCGTCATTGGAATTAGTAAGGAATAATTCTTTCGAATAAACAAACGCCTTACCGTATCCATCTCTATTTCGTCCATTATACCTACTTCGAGACCCAGAGATCTAGCCCAGCCTGCTTCAAAACAACAATACATGTCCATAATTCGTGAGTTACCTCTATTTGAGCTTATCTGATCGCGAGTTGCGTAAGGGCGTGTCTACACCGACGGCTATCGACGTCACGTTCTCCGCACGTGCTCAAATCACGGAGCGCGTGTCACGCTGTAACTGCCTTCGTTTGTTGACCATACCTCTGTAGGTCATTGGCATAATTCTCACAATGATATATAGTTTTAGGTCGTTATAATTCCTAGCTGATAAGCAAATAACGTGATCTATGGGGCTAATGGATCATGATCTAGGCTTTTGGCACGAAATCAGGAAGATACCTAATTGGATAAGTTATCTGCATATATTTATATAATGGAATCTTCCTGTACTTCATAACCAACAGTCAAAACTTTATATTTGCAATGGTTGCCTGTTTAATGACATCAATCATCGTAAATAATTTTTCAGTATATATAATATATTAGCTTATAAATGTACGTATGTGTGCGCTATCTTGAGCTTCTTTTTCGTAAGAGCACGTGATAATAATTGAATTAAAGTATGACAGATAGTATTTATATATAAAAAAAAAATACATCTAAAATCTATTACGCGTCATGGCTAAACATTTTTGCTGTTTTATTAAATCCAATATAAAGTTCCCAAAAATAACGATGAATTGATGTCTGCAACCTTTATAAGATACTCGTATATTAAGCTACTTACAAATATATCTTAGGGGTACCATTTCAAGACCGTTTAGTAACCAGAGCCAGTCTAGTTTGAAACATCCCCCACAGACAAAGTACAATTTTCGAAGGTATGTTCAAGTATATAATAACTTGCTGAAAGGTTTCTTGCTAATGCAAATTAGCTGTTACGAAGAGATCTCCTGAAAATTAGATCCTAAGCGGTATTTCCGTTGAGACATGGGTGGTGCACAGTCTCTCCAGCGATGCCGAATTGACTACGATGTGTATCCGAGTACAGGACCAGAGTACGAAACCGATCGAAGTGCAAAAAGGAAAAATATTCGTTGTGTTCATAGGAGATGTTTGACATAATTTTTATAACCTCCTTCTACAATCACGCCACTTGACATAGAGAGTTTATTTTCACACAGGAGAGCTAAAATGGTCGCGAACTCGCATATATTTATTTTAATATAAATTGACCATTTAAAAAATATTGACAAGTTTATTTTGGCGTTTCTTCTTCGCCAACAGTAATTTCCGAAATGCTGGTAATTTAAAAAAGAGAGATTAACTATAAAAAATAAGATATAATATGATTTATTTTAAAGAATGTAAGACGTGCATGTGAGAGCCTAATGGCAAATAAATTATTTTTAAATTTTTATCTTTACTGCACAGGTTCAGAGAGGCGAACACTTAAGTTGAGGAATGAACTTACAGATGAGAAATGAGTTACATGAGATTATCTCAAGGGATTATTCGTCATGATGTTCGCAAAAAAAGACGTGAAGAGGTCAGGGCCGGCAACGCAAAAGTGAAGCCCTTGGTATCGCAAGCGCAATGGTAACCGCTTACCATCAGGAAAGTTGTAAGCTTAATTACCATCTTAGAGATATAAAAACCTGTTAAATGTATATAAAACCAGCTATTGTAATTTAGCATATTTAATTGTTATTATATTTTATTATATTTTATTTTATTATATTATATTATATATAAGTTGTATAACGTACCGTTAATAGAATACATTTTAGAATAGCTAAAATTGCGTAGAATTAATAACTCCTAGCATATATTCTTCTAGCATTGACATTGGAATAATCCATTTCGCTATCTTCCATAACTTAGAATACGCGAATGTGATAAAGTCAAATGTTTCAATCCAGCACAGTGTATATTGATACGATTATGTGACAATAATTTTACTTTTTTTGCTACTATTTAAACAATGTGTATCTCACTGCATATTATATAACTAGCTTATGCCCGCGGCTTCGCACGCGTAGATTTTGGGATTTCAGCAGTTTTACTTATTTTTATTTTACTTCTTATTTTTTAGTACAGTCGGCATTAAATAGTTAGTAAAAGTATCAAATATCCTTATTTGTGTAGTAATGAAGATATGTCACGGCCTGTTCGGTTTTCATTAACTATTTGATACTGGCTGTATACACTCAAAACACCTCTTTATTCTCATCATTGCCTATTTTAAAAACATAAAAGTTTCAAGCCACTTAAAAAAATATCTGCCTGGGTTGAAATTCAAAAAAATCTTTCTTATCTCTCATATGCATTACAAAAGGAACCTATTGGTGAGTCAGTGAATTAGACAGGAACTCCATTTCTATTATAGATTAGCGTCTCGTTCAAACACACTTTCAACCCCCTTTTCACCTCACCTCACTTCGCTAACGGTGGAATTTTTGAAAACGTTGAAACCAATTTTTTTTTTTGGATTCTAATAGAGAGTATTTATACAAAGTTTCAAGTCACTAACTTCAAGAAGTTTTCTGCTCCATACAAACTGTCAACCCCCTTTTCAGCCCCTAAAGATGGAATTTTGAAAAACGCTGAAATTACTTATTTGACGTCTTGATTGAGAGTATATTTACAGTCTAAAGCAGCTCACTTTAAAAAATAATAATTTCTTAATAATTCAACTTTTAGTTCAAGAAATACTTTTGATCTCCATTACACCCTGGGTGGAATTTTTGAAACTACTTTTTTGGATTTTAATAAAGAGTATCTGTATAAAGTTTCAAGTCACTAACTTGAAATAATTTTTCAACTCCATACAAACTGTCAAGCCCCTCTTCACTCTCGTGAGGATTATAAAAGTAACCTCTTTGCAAAATTTCAGCTTTCTAGGTTCAAGAGTTTGGCTTCGGAGTTGATGAGTCAGTGAATTAGTCAGGAACTCCAGTTTTATATACATAGATATCCGCCTTAGATTGTGATAACACATCCTATTGTAGGCAATTTCTTAATATTACCAATCTCTTAATTTAGTATTATGGAAAGAGATCTTGTTTCCATAAATATTTTTATAAACCAGCATACGGTCTGCCTGATGGTAAGCCGTTAGCCTAGTCTATGGACATTTGCAACATCAGGGTTGGTTGTTACTCGTGCGTTGCCGACTCTGTACTAAAAATAGAATAAATAATAATAATGAATCCGAATATTGCAACAAAATTTTTTTGTTATAATAATCAAAGTGATCATCACCTACGCTACGTCGAAGTACGAATTAGAACATTTTTTTTTTTTTTACCTGACTACGTAGTTTGTTGCCCCGAGTGGGTTGTTACTACGTCACCGGACTAAAGAGGCGGGCGTGAGGCGCCACAGCCTAGCAAAACTAAGTATAACGACTAGTGGTGGGCCATACAAATCGTATATAGATACAATATCTATGTATTGGTCCAATACCCGATATCTATATATCGGGCGGCACAAAAACTATATATTGGATATCGCTGTCGTGTTAACAAGTAATCGTATCACCTACACTAAGGTACAGTACGGTACGGTACGTAACTGAATCTGAATATCTGATACTGATTCGGTCAAACAATAGGCGCGTGAAAGAATACGAGCTAGATATTTGAGTGAAACGGCTACAAGACTGATATAGACAGGTACATTTCCGTGTGAATATTCATTTTAATTTAAACATTACTTGTAGCGGCACAAAGCTTATAATTGCATTGCAAAGTTATTTTCTGAACACTTCACTTTAGTCAACGAAAATAAAACGTACACGTGTTCAATAAAGCAACTCAAACGATTATAAACTTTCCTTATACACAATAAAATTAATTTTAAATTAATTTCTTTGTTGTTGACCTTTGTCCTTGACCGAGACGACGGTCTAACTAAATTAATAGTTTGCTCTAAATATTTTGGAATTCTATTTTTAGTTTTGTGCTTTGCTTTGCGTCGCGTAAATTGCATGTGACAGTAACTTCTCCGCTTTTTTATCACGATTATCAGTAAAGAACCTTCATGCTGAATTTCATTCGAATAACTTCAAAAACGGCAAAGTTTCATACTAAATTTCCACCCCCGTTTTACCCCCTTAGGGGATGAATTTCCAAAAATCCTTTCTTAGTGCTCCCCTACGTTATAAAAGGAACCCCTGTGCAAAATTTCAAGTTTCTAACCCTTATAGTTTAGGCCCTGCGTTGATATGTCAGTCAGTCAGCTTCTCCTTTTATATATATAGATTATATAAATATATCTTTATTTCCACTATTATCACAATATCATTATCTTGATGGATGACATGGTCCGTTTTTCCGTTTCATCAATTTTCTGAGTTACAGCTAGAAAAGGCCCTTTAATCAGAATTCAGAAGCTTATACTAATATACAAAGCGAAAAAGCTTGTTTGTTTGAACGCGCTAATCTCCAGAATCACCCGTCGGATTTGGAAAAATATTTCTACTTTTGATAGCCCAATTCTTGACAAAGGTATAGACAGTATTATTGTACGACCATTTATAGCCAATGAAGAAATAGGAAAGTTGAAATCGCGATTATTACAGGATACTGTGATACCCACGTACGAAGTCAAGGGCTGCAGCTAGTTTACGTTTAAGTAGCATAAGTGCAATAAACAATGCAAGCATTCAAGCTCCATCTGGAAATTTAAGAACGTCATCTAATATGCTTTTTTTATACAACTAGATTGGCAAACAAGCATGCGGCCCGCATTAGATGGTAAGCGGTCACCTCAGCCTATTAACGCTCGCAATACCACGGGGGTGTTACTGGCGCGCTGCCAATCTTATGACCTAAGGCTGTTTCGTCACAGTACCCAGTAATTTCTCTGCCATATCTCACCCTTCAAACCGGAACACAGCTATATAAATATACCTGCTTGGCGGTAGAAATAGGTGAGGCAGAGGTACCCATGCAGACAATTTTTTTTACAAAGTCTCCCTCTGGTAGAACAGCTGATGAGACCGTTGGCATCACACACACTAGTGACTTCTAGCTTAGAAAACTTAAAATAGAAACTTCCTTAATTATCGATATTGATATTATTTACCTACGAACTAATGAAAAGACAATTGAGAATCCGCGGAGCGGGAGATTATGCCATCCTATATTGCTCATTGTAAAATTCTATTTTATTGTACATAAAATGTGTTTTACTACTGTTGTCATATTACTAGGGGGGTCATTGGCACTAATAAAATGAAAGGTAACATCGGTAAAATCAAAAAATATTGCACAATTTTTTGGAAAATATTAATTAAATAATACCGATTTTCATGCAATGGGAGTTATGTACTCAATAATGTAGAAAACTCTAATTCTGAATTTCATCGGCAATAAAAGTAATAAATATAATTCCAGTTCCTCAAAAAAGTCAGTTAAAGAGGCAAGTGAAGAGTGCGATTGCGGTTATTGACGTTCAATTATCTCTGCCTACTCCGCAAGAAACCTGGCGCTATAATTATATATATCTTCCCCAGTCGGCCTGCTTTGATGTGCCCTACCTCTTTTGAAAACATCCAGTTCAATAGAAACAAACATGTTTATGCACACAAATGTTTGTCGAGTGTGAGAATCCAACCCGTTGGTTGTGTTGTTCAAGTGTTGGTCTTAATGTACGCTACATACTAACAACTCCCCTACCGAACTCGTCAATATATTATAATAATATTACATCTAGATAGATAGTAGGTATCACATTATGCATGGAAACCTGGTCCGGCCATAAGTTCTGTTACAAATGAATATGCATTTATTTTTTTATGAAGTACTGTATATCTTAATAAAACTTATATGTGCATATTTATGGATGTCTCAGCAAAAAATAAAAAAATGATTTAATTCGAAAGGGCCACCTTTGGTTTTTGATACAGGCCGTTAATCTGTCTGGCCAGGAATTTATGTACTTACGCACTGATCACTGATTCCATGCGAAATTTAGCCACTGCTTGCTCCAGAGATTTTCTAATACGTACATGTCATACATGTCGGCGTGTCGTTTTGACCAGGCCATGTCCTCTAAAATTGACCATAAATTGTAGTCGAAGAGTTTCAGATCTGGGCCAGTCTTCAGCTCTTATAAAGCCAGAAACGTTGGTTTCGAGCCAGGCTTGTGTAGTTTGTGTTTTGTGACCAGGTGCAGAGTGCTGCTGAAAAGTCGACAGTAGATTTTTAAAAAGTGTATTGCTGAGAGGTTTCACAACAAGATCCAAGACAGTTTCTTGATACACTTTGGCTGAAGTCCTCGCTCCTTTTTCACAAAAATGAAGCTTTGTGAGTCCTTGATAAGACACCCTCACCAAACCATTACAGACGCAGGATGATGACCACGTTGTACCTTTCCGACCACTTGGACAGCTTCTTTAGAACTTTGTGCGTAGACTAAATTTCCCATGGAAACAGTGCGTAAATCCTAAGATTCGTGGCCAGACAGATTAAAGGCCATGTATCAAGGCCAAAGATGGCCATTTCGAATAGAATATTTTTTTTTTTTGCTTTTTATTTTTTAAAAGAGGTAGCATCAAAGCAGCCCGTCTGGGGAAGTACCTCTACCTCACAGAAAGCCGCAGCCAAATAACGACTTCCTAGATAGAGGGTTGTTAGGGTTGGTCTAAGGGGGAGCCCTATGTTCAGCAGTGAACGTATTTCGGCTGATATGATGATGATGATGAGAGGGTTGTTGTGTTCCTGCATGTGAGTGAGGTCACCAGTAAATTCCTAATGGAGTTGCTGTATTAGCCGCAGAGGTGGCATCGCGCGAGTGATACTTAATGTATTACAAGCGTTCATAGGCTACGGTAACCGTTTCATATTTTTTTTTGTACAACGTCGGGAGGCATACAAACATACGGCCCACCTAATGTTACCGTAGCCTATTAACGATTGTAATTTATTAAGAATCACTCGCGCGATGACCCCTCTGCTGCTTATGCAGCAACACCTTAGGATTACTGGTGACCTCACTCACACGCAGGAACGCAACAACCCTCTAGGGAGTTGTTATTTGGCTGCGGTTAAGAAATAAGAGTATATTTCTGTGCCTTTACCTGGGCATCGAGGCAGAAGGCGTTTTCTTCGATCCGCTCTCTTCAACTGTAGGGATTGATTTAGGGCATGTCCTGTATATCGGCGATAAGCGCCTAACTTCAGATCTTATTTAATTGTACGCGACATAGTCCTAGCTGGAAGCTTCATTTCTCGCAATAAGATTTTTTGTTTCCTAATGGGGTTTCAGCGATTTCTGGCTTTAACATCATTAACAGCCTTTGTAGTTCTAACAGCACGCGGTCGCCCTGATCTTTTATGGTCTCAACAGAGGAAGTGTTGGTATATCTGACGATAGTACGATATGTGAACATACGGCTGATACCAAGCTTTTGAAGCGGCTTGAATATGACCGACGGCTCCATACCCACTTTAGCAAAGGCAATCACTGTAATCCTGTTATCTATAACACCCCATTCCATATTTTAATTTGATAATAAACACGAAAACAATATGTAAAACGGCGGGAAATCGAAAGAAGTTTATTACCTAATAAACGCGTTCCAAATTCAAAATTATTAAAGAGTTGAAAAACAGAAACGTTTCTATGTAACAGTATTTATGGCCATACTGTTAGAATTATCTATGCAACTGGGTTCGAATCCCACACAGGTCAAACATTAGTGTACAAAAAGGCATGTTAATCATGCCTTTTTTGTCTTGGTCTGGGTATTTTTTATGTGTGTATTTACAAAAAAAATATCTATCAATTGTCTACTACCCATAACACAAGCTTAGCTTACTTTGGGGCTAGATGGCGATGTGTAATTTGTCCGACAATAAAAAAAACTATATGTAGATGTCCTTACGCACTTCACTCGCTTCTTTAACATTCACAGCTCTTTTTATGCACTTTCGCTTCCTAGAACTTCTGATATTACTTTCTGATAAAATAGATTCTGATAAAATATTATATGTACATAAAGTACGCAAACAACTAAATACAAATTAGTATTAGTTATTTACATACGACGTTAAAAATAATTAAAACTTATCTTATTATCTTTAATATTATATTGTCCCAAGATAAAAATAATCAGTCCCAAGTTCTCAATTCTCACCTTCACGGGTGATGCACTAATGAACACACTCGTAATCTATTTCCGTCAAACTGCCGCCGTTGTCGAGGTACTGAGTGACAAACGTTGCTGTAGGTAAGATGGAGACGACTTAATAACGCATTCCCCACATAATTCCATAAATGGAGATTTTAAACAAGTACTATCAATTTGTTGTGCCATTGTAAACGTTATTCCTATAGAGATAAGAACATGAAGACAATTAGAGGGTTCCCAAGTTTCTTGGTAAATAATTTACACTTCCGCTTTTATTTCAACACTCATAGTGCATGTTTTAACGGCCGTTTTTATCAAGTATCCAGTATTTTGTTTTGATAATATTATATTTTTGTATGCATGGTATGTATGTAATGAGTTACTTATTAAATACTGGTAATTCGTCTTTCATTTTAATGGATCTAATATAAGAGTGTGTTAGCTGATCCATTAATGTTCATGTTTTCCTTTTTAGGGTTTCGTACCCAAAGGGTAAAACGGAACCCTATTACTGAGGCTCCGCTGTCCGTCCGTCCGTCTGTCACCAGGCTGTATCTCATGAACCGTGATTGTTAGATAGTTGAAATTTTCACAGATGATGTATTTCTGTTGTCGCTATAATAACAAATACTAAAAAATAGAATAAATTAAATATTTAAGGGGGCTCCCATACAACAAACGTGATTTTTTTGCTTATTTTTGCTCGATATTGATAACGGCAACAGGTAGACGCTTGAAATATTCACAGAATATTCAGTTATATATTCACTTTAAGAATAAATAATTAAATTAAAATAAAACAAATATTTAAGGGGGGCTCCCATACAACAAACGTGTTTTTTTGCCGTTTTTATAGATAATGGTACTGAACCCTTCGTGCGCGAATCCGACTCGCACTTGGCCGATTTTTTATCCATATATTTATTAATATTTCATTGTTAGTGAAAGTTAATTAGAAATAGAAAATATTTTGTTCCAACTTCACACATTTCACAGAAAACATGCACTAAAACAAGAAAAAAAAAATAACATTTAAAACATAATAATTACATTTGTAGGAATTGTGAAGTCATAACTTGGCTTACACTCAGGGTCTAATGCCAGGATCTCAATTATCCCAGCCCATTAAATACAATACGATAATTATAACATAGACAATTAATATTCTATTACATCGGAGCGGATCGTTAATTCATCATTGCTAGGTAAACCATAAAAAGCAAGAGAGCCTGGTGACTCGTAATACAGGTTAATTACTCCCTAGCTCGAGCATCAGTTCTCTCCACATGTAGATCCTAACATACTATGTATACTAATGATCAGAATGAGGAAAATAAATATTGTTGTTATATCCATCTCTCATATGTTACGGGAGTTTACCCTGGTCATTTGATAGGCGTGCGCGGGGATATGAATCCAACGCGTAGAGCCCCCTTCGAAAATGTTTTGTATTATACCCGTTGTGACCTACTCCAGGGAATATCAATGAGACAATATAGCTATGAACAGGTCACGGCATGTATTGGGACTATTGCGAATATGTCGGAAAATATTGGGCTAATGAAATGTGATCTGTAGGTAATATTAGAACTGGTCTATTACAAAAGGTGGCTCGCCACTCACTAGATGGACCCCCGAAATGCCAGAGAAAGTCGACTAGGGGCATCACCGGTGTGAGTTACCTCGTGGATGTCGAGTAGTGTGCTGCGCTTTCTCCTCCGAACTCCGAAGTTACTCGCGGCGTTAGGCGTTTTAACACTTCCACTCACCTGGAGCATATCACCTGACAAAGCAATATGCACTATCAACCTCTCTCTGGACGGCCAATGAAGGCAAACCAAAGCTCAAGTCAAGAAGCCTTCTTGACTTTTCACTCCGAATGACGAAGACACGCCGAAGCCGAAGGCTCTAATCGACTCTCCGGAGCACTCGGGTACCCATGGTGTCGTTACGCACCAACAGCTCACCACAAACTACTATGCGGGGTTTATTTTATTATATCTTCACGCCATGTCCCTTGCGACGTAGGCAGAGAAAAGCGAGCGCCACAAGACGCTTTTCTTACATACCTTGCTCGTTTCTTTAACGTTCATAGCTCTTTCATGGACGCTCGCCGGTTCGTGGCGCTGCCCTGAAATACGCCTACCAAACCAGTTATATTTTTTGTCCTTACTCGGCTCCTTCTTACTTGAACTAAGTAGGAAGAAGTCCAGTAAGGGCAAAATTCACCCATCATGAACAAAATTGGTTCTTCCACTTACGCTTTTCAACATTTGAGCCTTAGAAACCGGCGAGCGTGGATGAGAAGAGCAATGAATGTAAAATAAGCGAGTGAGGTGTGTAAAGATCGAGCCACTTGACACCACTTGGTTTGATTCCCACACGGGACAAACATTTGTGTGCATGAACTTGTCTGTATATCTTGGTCTGGATGTTTTCTAAGTATCGTAAGTACGTATTCACAAAACAAAGTTTTTATGTATGTTTATCAGTTACCTAGTACCCATAGCGCTGTGTAATTTGTCCGAAAATATTTATTTGTTATTTATTTACGTGGCGCTCGGGTCTCTCTGTCTATCCCGCAAGGGATTTGGCGTGAAGTTATACATACATACATACGTAAATTTGCTAATTATATTATACCTTGCTACTCGAGTGGTCAATAAGTTTACGTCCTGTATGATAGTAAGCAGCAGCTTCTAATCGCCTAGACATTTGTTAGATCATAAATTTTACGTATCATGCTGCTGTTGCAGTTTCTCTAAATTCCACAGCAACTCTCCTCATCTTGCCGCTGGGCTGCGAAACTTATTTTAACTGCAAGGGTTTACAACTTTCCCACTATACTGCTCAACTACAGATCAGTAAACAGCAGTCTTTATAAGTATCGCATTCAAGATCGCAATTCACTGTCTTAGTTTTAGGTGTTATAACGTACGCTCCGAAGTATGCACAAGTTCAAAAAAAAGAAAAACATACATAGTCGACGTAGTTAAAATTGAGAGTTCTATTTGACATAACCTGTGGAAAACCGATGACATCGATATTACGTAGTAACTTTCAGCCCGTCTGTGAAAGTACCTCCACCTCACAGAGGAAACCGCTGCCAAATAACAAACTCCTTTGAGGGTTATGTGTTCTTGCGTGTGAGTGAGGTCACCAGTAACCTCCTAAGGAGTTGCTGTGTTATCAGCAGAAGTGGCATCGCGCGAGTGATGCTTAATGTATTACCAGCGTTCATAGGGTACGGTAACCACTTTACATCAGGCGGAAAGTAGAACACGCGGTTCGCGGATCAACACCGCGGCACTTCTCGGCTTATTGGTTAAAATATTCTCCCATTGGTCAGCAGGCTCAAATCACCGAGATATTTAGACACCAAAACACAACGTTTTTGTAAGCACCTTCGTTCGCAGTCAAGTGGTTTATAGGTTCGTGATCAAACAAAATTTACTACACTATTGCTAGCACTACATTCATCTCTCTTGGACGTGATGTACCACATCACCAGGAAGCCAGTGAGATATAGGCATACTAGCATTGGGGTTATACTTTGCTTTGTATAGCGATACGCCTTGTGATGCAAGATTCACTAGCTGAATGCCTGTATGTCATTCCAAGGGGGTATAAAAAGTGTTCCACCTTCAACCTCCATCGCTGCAGAGAAGAGAGGGACTTCAAATTTACTTATTGTATCATCCCTTATACATTGGTTGATATGGGTAAGCTATGATACGGAAGTCTTTTGATTAAGATCCTTATTAATGACACATTGACGGATACCAGATTTTTCAAGGCTACTGCATTATCTTAACAATAACGTTACCGAACTCTTCGAAGCACCGAGCATTTTATCAAGCTTTTCAAGAACAAAACTTTTGGTTTATATTACGGTTCTAATAGATAAACAGCTATAAAACGGCCATTATAAACTTCCGAACGACAACGGATGTTAAGATGTCTTTATATATAGTCCAAATTGAGTCAATAATACTTCAAAGGCATATTTAATATTCCGGATATAGAACTAGAAACGATAATTTATTACTTTCGTCAAATATTCTTTTAATTAATGAATGATTTTATTTATAACATTTATCGCCAGATAAACTCATTTACATTGAAAATTACAGATATTGTTAAGACCAGCACATATTGGACGCACAAATATACACAAAATACCTCATCCTTAATCTTATACTATTACTTTCAAACTATACATACATATCATCACGCCTGTCTCCCATTGGGCAGGCACAGATTATGTAATGTCATGTGCACCGATCCAAACATACCTCTCGCTTCTTCCACATTCATTGTCACTTTTTCAGCATTACCTGTTTGATCTATATATAGCGTCTGAGGCGGCCCCCGCCGATATCTCCATTCACTCTTACGCGATACACTTCTTTCGTAAGTATTTCAACATTAACTTTAAACTATAATTTTCATTATTACGATCCTTTAGACATTTTTAAACATACATGTCACCATGCCTGTCTCCCATTGAGGTAGACATAAACTATAGAACGCTGGATAATAATATGTCGGCAATTATCTGATCATATACTTAATTGTGTTTTGTTTCAATTTTTTTGTTATGTTAGTTTTTCTAAAACATTCGTTTTACACGTTAAACTGTAATATACGCCATTTTTTATACTATCGTATGAAACTGATTGTTAGTCCGACTCGCATTTATTCGATTTCTCCATAGAGCTGAAGCAAAAGCTTTGCTTCTATCTTAAATTTGAATGACGAAGAAGTTGTACCATCTGTGTCTGTTGTGGTGTAGTAACTCAATTCCAGAAATATTAATCACCCAGCGAGATGTCTTGCGGATGTCGTTCTCTCTTGAATTTTGCTTTCTTACCTCATTGAATATATCCGGTTTTCGTAGAAGAAAATCTAAAGTGCGACCAATTTCCAGGTGTAAATTAGACCTACTGAATTATATGCTTATCGCTATAACCTCCTTTCTTTCCAAGGCGGTGGAACATGTTATAAACACGCGACGCCTTGCATAACTGAAGACGATTTGATCAGCTACAATGAATACTTACGTCCTTTGACACAGTATTTTGACTGGTTGTCTTCTAGTTTAACTAACACACCACTGGAGTTCGGTGATTAAGAGGACTTATGGACATAAGTAAGCTCCTTATTCATTAGTACACGACGAGCTCGGTGGCTCAGTCGTGTCGTGAATGACGCGACTTTGACACCAACGCTAGTGGATTCAATTCCCACACAAGGCAAACATTTGTGTGCATGAACATGTTTGTTTGTCTTGGTCTGGATGTTTTAAGAGAAATCGCATCAAAGCAGCCCGTCTGGGGAAGTACCTCCACGTCACAGAAAACCGCAGCCAAATAACAACTCCCTATAGGTTTGTTGTGTACCTGCGTGTGAGTGAAGTCACCAGTAAGCTCCCAAGGAGTTGCTGTGTAAGCAGCAGAGGAGGTATCGCGCGAGTGATACTTAATATATCGCTAGCGTTAATAGGCTACGGTACCCGCTTTACATCAGGTGGGCCGTATGCTTGTATGCCTCCCGACTTAGTATAAAAAAAAATATCTAACTTGATCCTAACTGCTCAGACAGCATGGATATCACTGCTGGCATTCATTGGCGTTCTGAACATGTTAGTTCTGGTGTTGGCAATTGCTGGCATCCATTGCTATGTGGACGACAACACCGGGAATATTTATACGCCGGTCTTGCTACCATCCCTCTTTCCTATATGCCGAAATCCACGATCAACTTGTGTCTGATATTGAGGGTAGATTTACTAAAGTATCTGACTCGTGTGCGTGAACTGATCCACTTCAACGCTATATGCACTACCAGCCTCTCCCAAAACACACAGACATAGATTATAAGCAGTCCCTACTAAGAAAGGGCCTTCACCTCCGAGAAGATCTCAGGAATATAACAAATTTCTTTTCGTTGTTGTGTTTCACAGCACTTCAACGCATTAGCAAGTTTTCTGCGAGTGAGTGAAGTTACCAGTGTACTCCAGAGTACACACTTCATTAGCGACGTGGTTGGCACACGAGCAATTGTTCATTGTCGGAGAGAGCACGCGAGCTCGCGCGCCTCGAAGCGGCTGTCGATGAAACGGAACACCAAGCTAGGCTTGCGATATTGGAAGCCAACTCAGATAAGTCACGTAGTGTTTCTGGTAGTGGTTCCGGCGAGTCATTGAAACGAGTTACATCGTGGGTCAACGAGCTAAATGCAACCAATGGTGATATCGTTGTCGACAACACACTTCCGCTGCCACACCCGTTTAGACAGGCAGCGATTATCGGCAAGCCCCCTCTACCCCAAGGAGGTTGTAGCTCGGACCCTATGACTCAATTAGCGAACGCTATAACGGCACTATCAGAGCGACCTAAGAGGCCCGATTTAGTCACTTTCTCGGGTGACATTACTCAATGGTTTGCTTTTAAAACTAGCTACGACCGTACTAAATCGTTATTTTCGCAGGCGGAGAATATGGCTCGCCTAAATGCTGCTATACGCGGCCCCGCACAGGAAGCCATCGGGTCCCTTCTGTGGATTTCGGAAGACCCAGAAGAAGTGGTACGCGCTTTAGAGCAGAGTTTCGCGCGCCCAGAACTAGTGGTAGCGCGCGAAATCGCCAGCCTGCGGACCCTTAAGATTAGTAATGCTGAGCATTTAAATGTACTAGCTAACAAGCTGCGTAACATTATCGCTACTATTAAAATGCATCGGCAGCAAGAATATTTGTATTCTCCAGAGCTGTTTCGCTCTGTACTGTTTAAGCTAAGCGAACATACTAGAGCTCGTTTCACTGATTTCGCAGCTGAACGTGAGCACTTTCAACAAGGCGAATGTAAGTTAGAGTTACTTTCAAGATTCTTGTTGGTTGAAGCAGATCGTCAATTGAAATATAATTTTGTAGTTGACATTATAGTACAGCAGCCTGTCACTAATAAGGTATTTAATGTCAAATCGACGTCATCAAAAGAGTACGTCCACGCTGTAGTAAATGGTACTAGCCACAGCGACGTAGCACAGTGCTCTTATTGCAAGCAAGATAAGCACAACATCAAAACTTGCAAAGCTTTTTTGCTTTTGCCAGTAGATGATAGATGGCATTGGTCACGTAAAGTTAAGGCCTGCTATAGATGTCTCAAATTAAATCCGCACAAATGGAACAATTGTAGGGCTAAGCGTTGTGGTATCAACGGCTGTCTGAGACGGCATCATTTCCTACTTCATGGTGAGCAAAGCTCCTCACAAACAAAAAGTCCTAATAAGGACTCGCATTGTATCAATACTGTGGTCCCCGTTACAGCTGCTCAAGAGGCGTCTTTGTTGGATGTTAAATCTGCACCTGACACTCGTATTAATGTTTCGACTATGTCTGACGTTGCTATTAATATGTTAGGTCCTGATCGATCACCGCTGCCATGTCGAGCCCTTTTGAAGATGCTACCAGTGGTCGTAAGCGGTCCAGCCGGCGAGTATGCTACGTACGCACTTCTCGATGACGGCAGTACGGCAACGCTCATCGACAGCCACGTGGCAACACGGATTGGTGTAGAGTCTAAGCATACTGAGCGTTTACGCATAGACGGGGTAGGAGGCATGTCAAAAGTTACGGAAGTAAGTTACGTAGATTTTTACATACGTGGTAGGAACTTACCCGGATACAATATGGTACAAAATGCACGTGCAATAGTTTCGCTCAATTTGTGTTCACAGAGCACAAACAGTATAAATATCGCTGATTATAAGCATCTATATGATTTATCACAGGATCTTTCCTATGAAGATGCGAAACCGACTGTACTAATTGGTGCAGGCGATTGGCACTTGTCAATCAGTCGTGAGACACGTGTTGGCAAACGGAACGAACCGGTCGCCTCTCGCACTTTACTCGGTTGGGTATTGCACGGCGCCGTCTCGAGCAAATCCAAACCCGTAAATTTTGTAAATCACGTGTCATATTCCCAGTCAGAGATTAATTCATCGCGTAAGTTAGATGACTTAGATACATTACTCAAAGAGCAATACGAATTGGACTCTATCGGCATTTCTAAGTGTATTCATCGCCAAAACGCAGATGAACAGCGTGCGTTACAACTGCTAGAGGCCTCGGCTCGCAAACTCGATAACGGTAGGTTTGAGATTTGCCTTCCATGGAAGGAAACAATCCCACAGGTCATACCTGACAGCTATCCTCAGGCGTTGTCACGTCTTAAATCAATAGAAAAGCAAATGGCAAATAATGAGGTGTTCGCAACAGCATACCGTAACTTTATTAATGACATTATAGGAAAGGGTTACGCCGAGGAATGTCTTCCGAATACTTATTATAAGAAGCATTCCCAACGTCAAATGTCTCAAAACTCGGTACCTAGTAATGGCGTAAGGTGGTACTTGCCACATTTCGGTGTTTTCCACCCACAAAAGCGCAAGCTGAGAGTAGTTCACGATGCGGCAGCTTGTACAAAGGGTGTCAGTTTAAATAGTATGCTTTTACAGGGACCCGATCTTTTGCAGCCTCTTCTAGGTATTCTTTTTCGCTTTAGAGAAGGAAAATTCGCCCTTACGGCTGATATAAGGGAGATGTTCCCGCAAGTAAAAATCCGGGAAAAAGACAGAGACGCGCAGCGCTTTTTGTGGCGCGATGGCAACCCGCATAGCCCTGTCAAAGAGTATAGGATGTCATCAATGATATTCGGAGCTGTTTCAAGTCCATGCTCGGCACTATTTATTAAAAACAAAAACGCTCAAGAGATGGAGTCCCGTTTTCCTGAGGCTGCGTATGCAATTGTCTATGATCAATACATGGATGACTATCTTGGAAGTCTGTCCAATCTAGAGGATGCAAAGCGTCTGGCTCACGAAATTGTTACAATTCACAAAGCCTGTTGTTTTGAAATGCGTTCCTGGATCTCAAACAACAATGAAACACTAGCTTTTGTTCCTAAAAACTTGTGGGCAGACCAGAACTCGTCGACTGATGTTGATCTTCCGCCTAATAGGGATGTGGGTGTTTTGGGTATCAAATGGAATCCCTCTCAGGATACTTTAGGTTTTCGCACAGGACTGCTAGACACAGAAATCGAATTTACAAAGCGATGTCTATTGTCTAGCGTTATGCGAATTTACGATCCACTGGGTTTAATAATGCCTATCATAATTCAGGGTCGTATACTCATACAACAACTGTGGAGAGAGGGACTCGATTGGGACGTGCCAATTTCGTCTAAATACATATCGGTTTGGAGAAGATGGTTTGAGCAGCTGAAGGTTGCATCAAACATTCGTATACCTCGTTGGCATGTAGGTAATTTGGAGTCCAGCCTGATTGATGTTCAGCTTCATATTCTGGCAGATGCTGGTGAAAATGCGTTTGCCTGTGTTGCATACTGGCGGCTTACATTCAATGACGGCCTAGTAAAGCTCTCATTAATAGGCAGTAAGGCAAGAGTCACTCCAGTAAAACCAGTTTCCATACCACGCCTTGAACTCCAAGCAGCCGTCATCGCCGCACGTTTTGCTCAAACTGTTCTGCACTGTCACCGTTTAAAACCGGCCACGGTTGTTTACTGGACTGACTCTACCACTGTTCTTAAGTGGATTCGCAGCGATGCACGTGCTTACAAAGCATTTGTGGCACACAGATTGGGAGAAATTTTGGAATCCACGAATCCGTCTAGTTGGAGATGGCTCCCCAGTGCATTCAACAATGCTGACGACGCGACTAAATTAAAGTCTCTCAATCTCGATACGTCTCATAGATGGTTTGTAGGCCCTTCTTTCCTTCTGTCTCATCCTTCAGAGTGGCCAGTTGAGCCCGTGAACGATGATAAAGAGGTCATGCCAGCTTTTGAATTAAAAAATGTGCTCGTTGGTCTCCTTACAGAATTACCGATTCGCGATCCACCCACGCCCGATGTATCGCGTTTTAGCAGCTGGATGCGTTTATTACGAGCAACAGCCCGCGTTCTCCAAAGCGTAAAAATATTTCGATCTCTATTTTGGCCACAAAATCCAAATTCGGAATTAAATAACAACACCACCTCCCTCTCATCCATAGTGGCTACAGATCTTATCGAAGCTGAGAAGATTCTTTTGCAGCGCGTACAAGTGGACAGCTTTAGAAAGGAGTTAAGGTGTTTGCACGCCTCCCAGCCTTTGCCTAGAAGTAGCCGTTTGACAGCGCTCAATCCCATACTCGACCGTGAAGCTTTTATCAGGCTAGATTCACGCATTAAGTGCACACCTGGTATTAATGAAAATATCATATCACCACTTATTTTAGATGGCAGACACCCGATCGTGCAATTGATGGTACAATATTATCACGTACAAGCTGGCCATGCTTTCAATGAAACCGTGCTTAATGAATTAAGGCAACGATTTTGGAGACACAATACGAAGTATTGCCCGAAAGTGTTTACACTGTAGAAGACTTAAAGCTCACTGCGAAATGCCACCGACAGGCGATCTTCCAACTGAACGTTTGGACCATCATAAACGACCTTTCACAAATGTAGGATTGGATTATTTCGGACCAATTGAGGTATCCATAGGCCGAAGAAAAGAAAAGCGTTACGTGGCCTTATACACTTGTCTCATCACCAGGGCCGTACATTTGGAAGTCGTATCTTCACTAACCGCTAGCTCGGCCATTATGAGTCTGAGACGCCTGATCGCTCGCCGAGGATCTCCAGCTATGATCATTTCAGACAACGGGAAGAATTTTGTTGGCGCTAGTCGTGAACTTGCCGTATTTTATGATCCAGCCGTAGAAAACTTCGCCACCAATAACAAAATTTCCTGGCGCTTCATTCCACCCGCCTCGCCGTTTATGGGCGGTGCGTGGGAACGGCTGGTACGCAGCGTCAAAACCGCGCTCAATACCACATTGAAAAATAGAGCGCCGAGAGAAGAAATTCTAATGACAGTCCTCCTAGAGGCAGAGGCGATAGTCAATTCCAGGCCTTTGACGTACGTATCCAGTGCTCCAGAAGCCATCACACCATTCCACTTTTTGTTGGGCATTTCTTCAGTTGCACCATGGACATCTCAGTTGAACGACACCGATTTGGTGAGACGTAGCGATTGGAAGCATGCACTTCGATTAGCTGACCACTTCTGGGCTAGGTGGCTGAGAGAATATCTACCCATTCTTCGACAACGAAGACCTACAGCCAATACGAAGAATGTCAAAGAGGGGGACGTGGTGTTAATCAGTGATTCAACACTCCCGAGAGGTTTATGGCCGCTAGGGCGGATCACTAAGATATATCCAGGGGCGGACGGACTGGTTCGTGTGGTAGACGTCCTTACCAAAGGAGGAATTTTGCGTCGACCAGTCCGGAAGCTTATCCAACTGCTACCCGACACTTAGCCAGTGGCCACCAAGTTCTCGTTAACACTGGGGGGTCAGGATGTTGGCGACTGGCTGGTTGAAGTCTAGCAGTTCGATTTTATAATACTTTTTTAGTAGAGTTTGTTTTTCTGCAGTTGTCAGCTGTCAGTGTTACAATTTGATTTTGCTATAAATAATTATATTAAATATTAAGTGTTTTATCGTTCTTGTGCCTTTCTTTACTTCAAATACAGTCCTGCTCGCTAACATTCATATTATAGTAACAGTTCTATACTTTACGCTGCATTGTATGTTAATTTACAACCCACCTATATGAAATTTTTCAGAAAGTAGTTTAATATAAATAATAAAAATAAAGACGAGCTCGGTGGCGCCGGGGCTAATAACGCAACATTGACACCAACGCTCGTGGGTTCGATTCTCACACAGGACAAACATTTGTGTGCATGAAGATGTTTGTCTAGCCTGGGTGTTTTAAGAGGTATGGCGCATCAAAGCAGTCTGGGGAAGTACCAGCACCTCACAGAAAACCTCAGCCAAATAACACAAACTACTTTTTGGACGCTCACTCCAAAGGAACTCACGCAGGAACACAACAACCCGTGTTCCTGCGTGAGAGTGAGGTCACCAGTAAGCTCCTAAGGAGTTGCTGTGTGGATACTGTAACCGCTTTACATCAGGTGGGCCGTATGTTTGTATGCCTCCCTACGTAGTTAAAAAAAATGAGGGCGCGTCAAACAGCCCGGCTGTAGAGGTTTTATTTGCCAACTTTTTGTGAGGTACCTATCTCAACCTTACAAAAAACAGCCAAATCAAACCTCCCCGGGGTCCCGAACATTGCGAGCGTTCATAGGCTATGGTAATCACTTAGAATCAAGTGGATCGTGCGCCAGTATATATCTAAAAGTAATGACACTTATCTGAAACTAGTTTAACTTATACAAAAATGTATCCAACGCTTCACACAGATAAATTTTTATTTTATTTAATAGCAAATCGTGCATCGAGCTGTTTTTTTATTGTACATCAGTGGCCACTATTGCGCTTTTATTCTGATGTTATCCATTTTATTTGCGTGCCTTTCATTGTGCGAGGGAACAAAATATTTTTATTCGGCACGTTTCAAACAATCTAGAATTCTCGTTCAATCCGTGAGGATATTTTAATCTTTGTTTTACATCTGTATTGTTCTTTATTACGATTTTGTCATCAATGTGTTGTACGAATTCTATTATTCCTTGCAAATGGAAGAGACAATAGATTTCATCGATAACTTTAACAATAGAACGCGTATCATGTACATGCAATTTGATGTCAACTGTCAAAATTTGGCGCGGAAGCAAACAAAGCGGATTAGTTCAAATTACCAGTAAAGTTAACTTTCACAAAATAACGCCTGAATTTATTAACTATTCAATGTCACGTACTCGCGTAATTATATAAATAGGTATACATACAGTAACATTTTTAAAGTGATAACTTCTTATGGGAGGGTAAACCTCTTCGTTACGTAACGCGTTACGGCGCCAGTCAGTCTGGCTTCCCTTTCTCTCACACATACGGCAGCGGATTAGTTTAAGTTATCACTTCTGTCGAGCGTTCCGAGACGCACACGTTTTTTTTATACAACTTTGGGAGGCATTCAAGCATACGGCTCACCTGATGTAAAACAGCATTGATGCACTCTATCTCTCTTAAAAATACCCAGACATATTCATGCACACAAATGTGTGTCCTATGTGGGAATCAAACCCACGAGCGTTGGTGTCAAAGTAACGTAACAGCGCGTTTCGCCACTGCGCTACATAGCTCGTCAAATCAATGATGGTTGGTTTGATTTCCTCACAACACAAATATTTGTGATCTAAGTAGGTATATCTATGTATTATTTTTAATTTACAAACAAAAGATGTGTATATTTGTCCGTTGTCGACTAGTACCCTTCGCTTAGTTTAGGACTAAATATTTAATTTGTGCGAACGATTTATTTATTGCAGATGACGAGGTCGGTAGTGCAGTGCTGAATGACGCGACTTTGACACCGATGCTCGTGGGTTAGATTACCACACAAGACAAACATTTGTGTGCATGTACCTAACTGTCTGTCTTAGTCTGGATGTATTTAAGAGAGGTAGGGCGCATCAAATCAGCCCCTCGTTGCTGTGTTAGTAGCGGGGTGATACTTAATATGAGTTCATGGGATTTGGTAACCGTTTTGTTTCAGGTGGACCGTATGTTTGTATGCCTCCCGACGTTGTATAAAAAATGTAGGTTTTGAGTCAAGGGTCATGCAACCAATCTTACGAAAACCCGGTTTTCAGAAAGTTACGTGGGGAACGAATGTTTAACCATGCCACCTCCGCCTACAAAAGAGTTACCCTTTTACTGTTCACTTAATTCTTTTAACTTTAAATTCCCGAATCATTTTTTTTTAAACTAAATTAGCAAACAAGCATGCGGCTCGCATTAGATGGTAAGCGATCACCGCAACTTATTTATGCAACACCACGGAGATGTTATTCGTGCGCTGCCAATCTTGTGACCTAAGGATGTTTCGTCACAGTAACCAGTAATTTACTGTGACGAAACATCCTTAGGTCATATCTCACCCTTCAATCCGGAACGCAGCTATATAAATGCAGCAGCTATGCTTGGCGGTGGAAATAGTTGAAACATACCCACGCAGACGACTTTTGTACACAGGCTCCCTCTGGTCAATTTGCATTTGCATGAATTTTTATCTTGTTAATTCCATTTTTCCTACGAACAACTGATTATGAAAAATATTTTACAAACAATTTGCTGCTAATTTAAACAGGGTCATACTCTATTTTGTATTAAAATAAAAATATTGACAACGTTCAGTATAGTCCATGTTGGGAGGCTAACGACCGATTACAAGGAAAGTAGTTACCATAGCCGTATGCACGACGAGATGAGATTCGACTCTACAGATGATAGTCAGCCACTTGCACGCTATGGTACATGATGCTACAGTGAATAATTTTTAATATACAATATCGGGAGGCATACAAGGATGCGATCCATCTGTATCTATCCTAGGTAAATAATAAAAAAGGAAATCCTCTCTTGAAAATATCCAGACCAATAACCTTTATCCTGTGTGTTGAAGTCGAACCCACAAGCGTTTATGTTAAAGTACCATTGCTAACCACTCCACCATGGAGGTAGCCATAATGTATCAATTATACACAATAAAAATATCTTAATATACGAGTACATCAATAAATGATGTATATTAAGCTTCATATGTTTAGTATACCTTACCAAATATTAACCCTATAGAGTTGCTGTGTTCCTGTGAATGAGTGAGAATTAGAACTTAAGTTCGCTGCAGCGCTAAAACATTAGTTACCTCTAATTAAACAATTAAAACATGAAGCGCTAGATCGTTCATAGGCCATTATTTTCTCGCGACCAAAACGTTGTAAGCGCGCTTACGCGTTTCGTTCAACGTAGTTTATCAACATCGCTGTTTGGTCCGCATGTTCAAGTTTTCACTTCTGCCGACACTCCCTGAGTGCAACGTTTTTTTTTATACAATGTTAAGTACATTACTTTTATTATAATTACAACTTTTATTATAATTTATAATGCATTACGTCGCTTAATAAATGACAGTACCTGATAATCTTAACAGAGGATAACTTCCTTTGCTACCTATATTTTTTAACTTCGACCTTTGGAGCCAAAGCCAGCCTCGTTCGGGTTGCACCCTGTACAGTTAGGTATGACTTTAGCCCGTACATATTAATACTATTATATAGAATTCCTTACAAGCTGCGCGAGAGCTTGCTTTTATGCTACTCGTCTCACTTTTTAAATGTCCTATTAGCAAAATGTACATCTTTGTTTCTTTTAACGTTCATATTATACTTACTGACTTATTGACGAGCTCGGTGGCGCAGTGGTGAAACGCGCTGTAACTCTACTTTGACACCAACGCTCCTGGGTTCGATTTCCACACAGGAAAACATTTGTGTACATGACGTCTGTTTGTCTTGGTCTGGGTTATTAGTAAGTATGTATGTACAAAAAAAAATGTATTTACGTATGTTTATCAGTTGTCTAGTAGCCATAACAAAGCTTCTTACTTTGGGGCTAGGTGGCGCTGTGTAATTTCTCCGACAATATTTATTTATTTATTTATTATTATTTACTGATTCCTGAGGTTTACTATCTTCCTCTCTACAGCATTATCCCGTCTTCCTAATGCCTTATCGGCGCTGAATATATAACTCCTAATTCAAGAATGATAACAACCATGAATGTTAAAGAAGCCAGTGATGTGTATATGGTCCGAGTATGTAGCAACTTCTTTCTTCCTACTTCGCAAGGAACTTAGCTGGGTTTAGAAGTAGTAGCAGAAATTGCAATAATATCTACTAACTAGACATTTTACAAGCGCATAGTTATGTTAAACAATACATTTCACGAAATGAACATAATACAAGCTTCGGGTTGAGAATAAACTTATTGGAAAATAAACATTTAAAGAGTGAGATAACATGCACCATGCATCAAAGCACGGCAATTATTAAATCTAATTATGATAGGTTGATTAGTATAGAGGATGGTGCCTGATGGAACTTGTCTCTCTCATCGAATATGTAGCTTAAGTAACGTCGACAGCAGCCTGCTCATGGATATTTTAATCTATCTCGAGCTTCTTCGAGCTTTGGAGACGACACTAAGGCGCCGGTCCCGGCGTTATCGATATATGACAGTCGTCGTTCGGGGAGCTTGAAGACACTGACTGCTCTCAATCCCTTCGATTCTAGGGAGATCCATATCACTGTAGTAGGATGACTATGTGGCTGTAGTATATGATAAGTTGTATTATATCCCCCTTGCTTGTTTTGTGAATATGACCACTAGAAATAAAATTCAATTGCGTTCAGAACGAACTTCTATGATGAACTCTCACTGTTTTTCCGAGCGTTAACACACCACACCACACCTCGAAGGTTAGGTCACACGTCTTTTTGAAATATAATTTCTTGGGTGTGCGGCTTCCGTCCTCGCGATGTTTTCCTTCACCGGGCAAGTGACCGTTACAAATATGTACATACATCCAAAAACACGAATTTTGTGATATATACCCACCCCAATATTGGAACCAAGGGGTTTCACTATAGTCTACAATGCTTAAGTAGAATATAGAAAGCATCTCTTCAAGTGCAATATAACACTATACTTATTCTAACTGGACATAACTGGATAATATTGGCTGCAAGTGGAAATATCAGCCTTTACATTTATACATCGACTAGAATTTCCTATAGAACTTTGAACCGGATTATTCCTAGGAGAAGTGCCATTCTAACAATAGCAAGACGCTCCCGGAGGCTACCAGAAGCAATGAATGGTCCAATTTGCGCTTCCGTAATCGACCGTTGAATAGACCACGCGCCATGAAATTAGAGAATCCAGCCGCCATATTTAATCTGTAATGCTTTTTATAATGCCAGTTTATGAGCTCTGATCTAATAAAGGATAAGATTAGCTGTTCTATGATAAGTTTTAGCTTCTATGGGGGTTGATGGCGCGAAATGGCGATGTTCGGGCTTGGATTCGATTCCTTGTAATATAAACTATATTTTTTTCTTCAAAATATTATTGTGACTATAACGTTAATAAGATATATTTTTACACAGCATCGGGAGGCATACAAGATAGACCACGTGATGTAAAATGGTTACCCACAAACGCTTGCAATACAGGAAGTATCGCTTCTACGTTGCACGCCTGCTTCTGACACAGCAATACAATCAACAAGCCTCCAGGGAGATGTTTGGACGTTACGGTCTCAGATGGACTCTCTCAGCTTTTTAGCTTAACGAATGTCGGCTATCGAAAACAGCTGCCAACGACGGCCGACCTTTGAAGTTCAAGATAGAGATGAGTAAATATATCTAAAGACAGGACGCGGTTTACACTGCTTAACTTGAGCGTTTGTTTAGATGAACACGCGCATAAACACCATCGAACTCATGTACTATGTTATATCTTAGATATATCTACGAGCTCGGTGGTAGTAATGCTACTTTAACACCTACGCTCGTGGAGTCAATTCTTACATAAGACAAACATTTGTATGCATGAACATGTCTGTTCATCTTGGTCCAGGTGTTTTCAAGAGAGGTGGGGTGCATCAAATTAGATCGACTGGTGAAGTACACACAGGTCATAGAAAACTGCATCCAAATTTTAACTCCCTGGAAAGCAAATCATGCTTGACTTTGCTTACCGTTATATAAAAAAATGTAGTGCCTATAATAGAAAATCTACATGATAAGATATTTTTCAAAAACTACCCGGAATTAGTTTCATAAAATATGATCGATTCACACTCAGCAGGTAGTGATACTTGGGAGGAAATCGGTCTAGATGGGAATGGTGGGGAGTTGAAGAAGATTACTACCTGCTACAACAAGTTTTAAGACCATTTTCACCAAATTGGGAAGACTGCCCTCAATTGTCTAAAATCAATTTCGTATTCCATTAATCACCATGCATTCTTATTTACATGAAGTTAGTATTCAGATCTTTCTGCAGGAAATCATTAATACAAATTGTTCAAGCGCTCATTGCTTCTCGCAACTAAAAGGTGCCGAGCAATGCGGCAAAGTCGGGAAAACAAAATGCTTAGCTTGAATTTCCAATTTCAATACCAACCATTTTTAAAAACTGTTATTATAGTTGCGTTCTTCATTTATAATTCATTTTCAAGATCCTCGAAACAAAACCATAATGTTCTTCAAACAAGTCTTGAAGAGGTTTTTGCAGGCATCGGCATCGCTTGCATTCCACTTGTTCTAGGTGAATCCATAGGCAGACCGTATGTTTGTTTTCACCACATAAAAAAATCTAGAAAAATGAATAAATTAGCGTAAAATATCATGTACTTTTTTCTGAATATAAGTATATCATGATTTCGTGTCTTCACCGACTCTCCGACGATTCTGAATTAATGTATCTGTATCTATTCGTATTCGTTCCAAAATGGCCAAATTAACCATAATCATAATAAAGTAAAGTATATACTTTTTCTACTCTTTCCAATTATTTTATTATTAACACTAACGCTCGTCAATAGTCTAACATAAAAAAGGTAAATCTGTTTAGAAACAGAGTAGAAAAATGTGCGAAACTGTTACGTCTTTGCCTGTATCTTACATAAATTTGATAACAAAATAATCCAGCCAGATTCTTAGTAGTATCCAGGATGTCTGGTTCGAAACCATGTGTGGGCATGTACGACTGAATTCGTGTTGTCGGTATCTATATTTGTAATTATTACTGGCTCGGCAGGGAAGTAAATAATCGGAAGGAAATCCATATGTCAATGAAATTATATTTCTAAAGACATGGAACCTAACATAAAACAGGTTTGGGTTTCCCTCTGGGCTGTAGAGATCTGACGCAGTCGCTCTACGTAAAAATGTATCTTCACCAAATCTTTTCAAGGCTTAGGTAACGAACTCCGTCAATCCTAATGGATTAGGAAACGGGATAACGCTAGGAAGAAGGTTCTTATTAGTATCATGAATATGAGAGTAAATCTGCCTGTCTGTTACTCAACTTTGTATGAATAAACTTCAAACGGGCTAAGCTACAGGAAGAAACTAATTAAAAGAAAACAAAGGGGATAAAGTCGCGATGTAATTCTTTGTATCTTAAATATGAATAATTATCCTTTTTTGTACAGTAGACTGCATTCAAGAGTAGCCTTTGAACGATATTTAAGACATTGTAGTAGTGACTGTTTTAGCAGAACAACGGTAACACACGATGTGGAACTGACTGTACCCACCTATCTACACATGTAATCTTACAATGTTTGCTTGTAAACATGTTTTTAATGGCATCAAGTTTATTACAGGTAGCATCCGTACCATTTAATTAGTACCACAAAACTAGTTTATAAGTATAATATATTTTTAATTCATTTGCTACCAAGTGGATAGAAAAAGTCTTTTTAATTAGTTATTTACTTTTTTATATACTACAATGGCTGGTAAACTAGCATAGCAAGTTTTATACGAATAGTCTTACATTAAGAGGAGAGATGGGACAAAATCTAAATATTTGTTTTTATCGGGCAATGGTAATTCTGCACTCCATGTCGTCTAGACAGATTTCAATTATTATATGGGATCAGGATCAAGTAAAAAATTGGAATACTTTAATTTAAAATCTAACTTACCGTCAAGTTAATTTTAAAGTTAGAACGAACTAAATTTCTTTCATTAGCTTTAACTAGTCCATCTAAGTTTTCTGAGAGTTGTGCGTTCAATTTAAGAGACTGTTAATCTGTTTGGAGTCGGGTCGATAAACGTCGTTACTCAGTCTTTATTATTTGTTTATAAAATTATACAATTTGAACAATATGTGCTTTTGTGCAATTGGTGGCCTGCATCTCCTTACTGTCTGACAGATAAGCCGAGGCAGGGACGATCAAGGCAGCCATTCCCGCGAAGGCACACATCTGCTAGCGGAAGGACTCAAAGTAATATTTGATCAAATTACCTGTATATTTAACTTCCACATCCTAACATTTGACTTTGAGTACCTTTTTTTTCAACTGTTATTTCGTTTTCTAATCCATTACGATTTGCAGGATTAGAACCAGGGATCGTAAATTAAGAGGCTGATACTTTATCTACTGTTGTTCACAACATTTGAATTTCCTATACTTATATAAAATACACTAGATGGTAGCAGCTCCCAGATTTTATTCTATGACACGTCAGGTGGTAATCAAACTCTGCCGAATATGAATCAGTAACTGTAGTATCTAGATAATTGCAAAACAATAACCGTGTATTGTCATTTGTGTTCGTTCTTCTTAAAGCTAAGAGAATCAACTTGCAGAGGTAGTTCCTGTCATCAAGAAGTCTCTCTACTTCTGCCACTAAATAACTACCCTGCCCGTTTTTGGCTACAGCTTCGCTTACCATCTGGCAGAATGTACCATACACACTAGCGCTTTTCAGCGTACGCGTTCATTGAGCGGGCACAAAGCGTAGACGCTACGAAAGCGCAGATGATGCAATGTTGCTTGTACAATGCCGCGCAGACGCCAAGCGATGTGCTGTTCATATAAACATAACCAAAACGGAATCCGACGTCGAAACTTTACTGTTGGTTTTGAAGTTCAAGAGGAAATGTTTACGATAAGGAAATAGTAAAAAAACACATACTTTCGCAATTGTTCATCACACTTTTATAAGTACGGTACTTAGCATCATTTGTTTTTGTAACGTTTTGTAAGTTCCTGACGAGTTGCTATGTTAGCTGTAGGAGTGACAACGCACGATAGATACTTCGTGTATTGCAAGCAATCATATTCTTGCCTCATTGCATGTATAAATCTCAGGTTTGGATAAAAAAAAAGAAAAATAGAACCATGGTCTATCTAACATAGCTTTTTTGTAACATCATTACTAAATAAGCTTAGCTGTGCCAGTTATGAACGTACGAAACCTTTGGTGCTCGAGTCCATCTCGCACTTGAGTATATATTAATTTTATTTTAAATGTAACTGTTTCTACAGGTGCTGCTGAGTAAAATAGCCAATTTTTTTGTAATGATCATTTGATTTGAATATATGAAAGCTTTGTTGTGTGTATGCGCAAACCGTAATTAGTGTACTGTGGGAATGGGAATAATTATTAGATAAATAATAAAATCAAATACAAAGCCATACATCAATTACTGAGATTAGCTCCTGTAGACAAATAATGGAACACAGTGGGAGGCTTTATATTAAAGATGCCAAAATCCGTTTCGTCAATGGTACCTACTGAACAAAATGTAATATTTTTTGCCGTTCCTTTCACTGTGAAGTTAATAAAATAATAATTATGATAAAACTAATAATCGGTACTATGAACTATGCATCCGCATTCTACAAGGAACTTTCAAATGACGAGATTGGTAGCGCAGTGGTGAAACGCGCTGTTACGCTACTTTGATACCAACGTTCGTGGGTTCGATTCACATAGAGGACAAACATTTGTATCCATGAACATGTCTGTTTGGCTTAGTCGGGGTGTTCTTGAGAGAGGTAAGGCGCATCAAAGTGGCCCGTCTGCGGAAGTACCTCCACCTCACAGATAATCGCAGCCAAATAACAACTCTCTAGTGAGGTCTACAGTAAGCTTCTTAGGATTTGCTGTCTTAGCAGCAGAGGTGGCATCGCGCGAGTGGTATTTAATGTTTTACAGACATTTATACGGTAATCGCTTTAAGTCAGGTGGGCCATATGCTCGTAAGTCTCCCGACTTTATATAAAAAAGGATTTGAAAAGTGGCAAAGGTATAAAATTCTATTAAAGTTCGCGACCCCACATAAATAAGCAGGGGCAATCATGCTCAGGATCAGAGCAAGAGCAAAATAACTGGGCCAATTAAAATTGACACAGGCAGCTCCCAGAAAGAGCCGTGTCCACATCACTCGCACGCGATCTCTCGACGACGCATTTTAATCGATACCATTAATTTTATTCTGTCGGATGTTTGCTCAGAAAATATTCTCGAACATTTTAATGAAGGGAATTCGATTATCAAAGTTGTATTGATACTTCCATACACTTCTGTGTTTATTACAAAAGCTGTTCGAATTAAAATTGTGTCGTTATAGAAGGACAAGGTCGGCTGAGGAATTATAGTAAGGAGTAAGCGAGATGACATATTTAACACGACTATTTTGGATATTGATTTATCTAAATAAATATTTATCATACGAAAGCCCAAGATTGCACAGATGACGGAAAGAGCCATTCTTGTAGTTCTTCTCTACGGGATAGATTTTTTTTATACAACGTCGAAAAGCATACAAGCATACGGCCCACCTGATGTAAAGTGTAGCTGTAGCCTATAAAATGCTGGCAATACATTAAGCATCTCTCATGTACTGCTACCTGCTGCTAATACTGCAACTCCTCGGGAGCTTTCTGGTGACCTCACTCATACGCAGGAACACAACAACCCTCCATTAAATTGTTATTTGGCTGCGGTTTTCTGTGAGGTAGAGGTACTGCCCCAGTCGGGCTGCTTTTATGCGCCCTATCTCTCTTAAAAACATCCACACCAACACACATGTTCAAACAGACATGTTCATGCACACAAATGTTTGTATTGCGTGGGAATCGCACCCACGAGCGTCGGTGTGAAAGTCGCGTTATTAACCGCAGCGCCACCGATTCAGGAATGTATTGTACGCAATCGAATTAAAGTAGCTAATGTGGCTCTAAGGACCGGCAAGTTGAAAGTAGTGGCCAGGGCGCATAGTTCGAAGCACAAATGACCGCTGCGGATGAATGGTTATTGGCGGCCCCTTACATGATTGACTGGTAATCTGGTGAAGATTGAAAGGAGCCGATAAATGCCAGTAGCGCAAGACCATTTGTTACAATATGCCTAGCTACTAGATAATTAAATTAATTAATCTGAAATATACCTGAACAATAAACGAAGTGCATACGTAAAGTAGTAGTAGTTTTTATCACACACTACATAAAATAGGTTTTCATAAATATTTTTTTTTTAGTTTTGTTTTTAATAACTTATACTTAGGATAAAGTATCCACTTTATCAAAGTATAAGTTATTAATGAACCGTCAATGAATAATCGAGGAATACGATAATGTACATGAAATTTTTTATTTGTTTTTTTTTAATTCTGGCCTTATATGCCCAAAGGCATTCTCAATAATTTTATAGTATTACTTGGTAATAATATTATATATATAAGCAGAGGTATTTGGATACATTGCTCTAATAGAATTTATTATCAAACATAGTATTGTAGCGAATCTCCGTTTTTTTAGTATTTGATAATTGTAAAGGACACAAAACTTAATTTCATTTGTAAATTGAAAATGTAGTTTGTGAATTAAATATTTAAGGGGTAGATAAATATTGTGTAGGGTGCGTAATTAAAAGACACGCGTCGAACGACAGTCGTGAGGTGCATGGTGTCTTATCGCTTGGGTTTTAATTTGAGGCTGGCATGAGACACGCGAGGCGATCACGCGACCAGACCCATCCAATGTAGGGAACAATGCACGTTCTCATTTTAAAAAATTAAATGGTATTCTTTTGTCGTTATTAGTATATATTGCCGGTCTGCGACATTTTGTATTTTAATTGAAGAAATGCTAAGTTGTGAGATACAATCAAAAACTGTACAACGCAAAACAAAAGTAAGTATATTATTTTAATGATCCAAGTTCCTATGGTTTATAGGGGCAGTTATGGTTTATTGTATTTTTATATCATTCAATCACCATGACGATGGTAGAGCAATGTCGTTTTGTGATCTGAGTGATTCATTAGGACATTTTAGACCTGAGTACTGCACAGCTCTTGTTGAGAGATCAAAACGAAGTTGTATAGGACAGTCAATACTTGTACGTTCTGAACCCCTAAAGTCTCAAACAGGACACAGATTATATAACTCTATTTTAGGTATTCACCAGCACGCCTGCCAATTTACAACTACTGCTGCATGTCTGTAGCTACTATGTAGTATTGTCTTAGGTTTTCGCGATTGTTACACATTGAATTAAACAATTTTTAACGAAAGTATCGCGTGTTTTATTGTCGGTAGATGTAATAATTGAATAACTAATGTAAGACAAATACCACCTTAGTCTTCCTGCGACCACGGACGCTGCAAAGCATTCGAAACGTTAGGTTCAACAAAATAAATAAAATACGCGATACTTCTGTTAAAATTTGTTTAATTCAAAGCTACTATGTAGTTCATTGAATATGCCGTGAGACAAAGTGTAAACAAAGAAAACATTACAAACTCACAATTCGGTACTCTGAGGTCAAATATCTTTTACATGAGTTAATATATCAATAATAGTGTCTTTGTTCGTGAAACATGTATTTCGAAAGTCGTGTCACCTAAGAAAGGGCTGGTTTTCCCTCTGTGTTGTGGAGGTCTAACTGCAGTCACTCCATGTCAAAATCAGTATCCTTGTCAAATCTTTAGGCTTAGGTAGTGTACCCCGCTAAATCTACTGGATTAGGAAACGGGATTATGCTAGGAAGAAGAAGAGTCTCTTTGTTCGCAGAATTTTTCAAAGTGCAAGCAGGCTTGGTCCAGCTTTACATAGTTGGACACATAAAAATGATATGATAACAGAAATTGAACAATAACAGAATATGAAAACATAACCGTATTCGCAATGATGAGGTTAGAAGCAGAATTGGTCTCAAAGAGAGCGTCGGTGTTAAAATAAGGAGAGGCACACTCCGTTGGTTCGGAGATGTAGAAATAATGCAGGATGAAAGAATGACGAAGCAGATATACAATGCAAAAGTGGAAGCATGTAGGAGCCGAGGAAGGCCAAGACTTACCTACCATGATCAAATTGGTCGTGTTGTATGTATGTATTTATATCTTCACGCGATGTCAGAGGCCGAAACCGAAATAGAAACCGGCGAGCGTGCATGAAAAGAGCAATGAATGTTAAAGAAGCGAGTGAGGTATGTAAGGATCGAGCGCTCCGTTCCCTCTGCCTACCCCGTAAGGGATTTTTCGTGAAGTTATAGATAGATAGAAAACATAACGCAACTATAAAACCTAAAACACAATAACTTTAACAAAATAAAAAAATTAGAAGGAAAATAATGTCTTTGTTGTTAGCAGGGACAAATGTATTACATATTCTATCTATAACTTCACGCCAAATCCCTAGTATTACATATTGCCAATAAAAATAAACTATATGATTTTTAACACATCCGTTAAATTCATAAGTAACATACGAGTACTGTTGTGGGGAAAAGCGGCTGATATTCAAAAGATTTTTATCATAAGAGTGCCATCGTCTTTATTATAACATGGGACTCTAGGAAATCACTAACGTACTGTTTAAAGAAATAATTATTCTCACCTTTACCTCTCAGTACATTTATGAAAACTTAATGTATGTTGGTAAATACTTTACCCTTTTCAGTATTCTGTGTAAGCATTGAAGCAGGACTAAATTGCTTGAAACAGTTGCCGACAACATCTACAAAAGACAACAAAAATACTAGTAGTAAAAGTGGTTATTACATAATTGACATGAATATCTGGAAATCATTCAGCACGTGCACGTCGGAAAAAAAATGTTGGGCGAGGCGCATTCATAATATGTATTGTATCAGGGCATGGAAGTTGTACTACTACTTCACCCCAAGTCCTTTGCGGGGTAGGCAGAGAGAACCGACAGTCATTGACTGGCTCGCTTTTTTAATATTCATTTCATGCACACTCGCTTGTTTCTAGGGCTACTGGTATCACTATCTAAATACACACGACGAATTTGGTCATGATAGGTGAACGTTAGGTTTTGGGCTTCCTCGGCTCCTGCATCCTTCTACTTTCGCGTTCTACTCGTATATGTGTTTAGTTTTCGTTCATTCCTTTTTCTTTCATTCATTCATTCATTCGTCTTAATTTTTTTCTACGCGTTCGAACCAGCGGAGCATGCTTTTTCTTATATTTACACCGACGCCCTCTTTAAGACCAAATCTTTCTTACATATATATTGTGAACTCGAATTACAAGTGTTACGCCACAGATTTTGTACAATGCTCCCATCTCGACTGCGTTTAATCGTGCTCTCTCTGCCAAACCCAGCATTAGCGTTCGCGTTGGGATCAACATCGCGTTGTGTATATCTGTGACTTCTGACTCCAATTCTTACTATCAAGAAGTTTTCCCAACGTTCCATTCACACTATTCCTTGCACTCACTCTCTGCTCCATATCTTGCATCCCTGGTAAAAGCGCACTCAAGATATACAAACTCTTTCACCTGTTAATCAATTTTTAAACATTTTTTTATACAACATCGGAAGGCATACAAGCATACAACCCACTTGATGTAAAGCGGTTACCGTAGCCTGTAGCCTATGAACGCTTGTTATACATTAAGTATCACTCGCGCGATGCCTCCTTGGCTGCTAAGACAGCGACTCACAGGAACACAATAATCCTCTAAGGAGTTGTTATTTGGCTGCGATTTTTTGTGATGTGGAAGTACTTGACCAGACAGAGTTTTCTTGTTCGCCTGTAGTCATTATCTAAATGTTAGTAGATTTAAATAGAAAACTATGAGAAATTAATAAACAGAATAATATTTTACTTTAGAAATGCGAAGAAATTAGATCTAAGAACTTTGCGTGTTTCCGCCATCAATTTATGCAAAATCGCTAAGATGCTTAAATCAAATTGCCTGTAAATTTCACTTTAATAATAATTATTATAATTTTATTTAAAAAATAACGCTTCAAGCTTTTAATTACAAAGTATAAAACATATCCAGGTGACTGTGACTGCGAGGACACAATGACAAATAAAGACATTCTGTCTTTAATTTTATTTGGTCTTTACAATCATAATAATTATAACGTATTTATTTTTATAAGGAAATTAAAATCGATTTAAATATTTTTTTAAAGTAAAATGTCGAACATAAACATTTACTTTACTTTGTAAATACAGACCTTATACAAACTTTACCTAATATCAATCAATTCTTTGACTTGAATTTCAATCAATTCTTAATAATACGCATAAAGCAAATGAATCTTGATTGTATAAATATGGTAAGTAATAAAATTTGAAACGAATAATATTTAAGACGAAAATCCTTTTCGCTTTATCAATAATTGGAAACCAATGTTATAGACCATCTAGTATGAAAAGTTTCCTTGTATGCACATTTTTGTTTAATGCTAATACTCACCACTGATCCCATAACTGACCTCAAAAAGGAGGAGATTCTTAATGATCAGACATATATATCTACTTATTTCTTAATGGCTTTTTTTTATTTGGGAAAGCATGCGAGCATACGGCCCACTTGATGTAAAATGTTTATTGTACCCTATGAACGCTTACAATTAAGTGTCGTTCACGCGATGCCATCTGTGCTGCTAACACAGCAACTACTTAGGTGTTTAAACCTCACTCACTCGCAGGAATACAACAACCCTCCGGGTAGTTGTTATTTGACTACTGTGTTCTGGAGGCTCGAATCCAACCTAGCATATTCTAATTAAAAATCGCTGTGTCTTACTTCTCTTTCGACAGGGCCTTGTTTGCTACTACTAATAAGGAAGGAAATACGTACGGATATAGGGTTTTCTATCTTTTCTTTGAGTGCTAACCTCAGCACTCAAAGAAAAGATAGAAAACCCTAAAGTATCAAAAAAAATGATGTACAGAAAAACAATGAAAATATTAGCTTGTACGGTTTCCGCCACGTATAGTCCTGTCATCGTGCTAAAAAGTATTATATGTACTTCTGTAAGTCTCATTGCACCGAATTTTATTACGATCTGTTCAGCGATTAAGCCATGAAAAGGTAACAAAAACATACTCATGCTCTAGCATTTATATATTAGCGTGGATTTAATTCAGCTTCATAGCGTCACGTTCCAATAGACGCTTATCTATCGTAGTTTACAAACAACACACAAGGGAACCCCTTTATTTGGTTTTTATTGAGCACAAAGCAAACTTGGGAAATGAGATTTCACGGAACAATTTTTTGGAACAAAGTTTTGTTCCGTGTCGGATTGTAAATAATTAGCTTATTGAAGCGATGCTACCGGGACACCACCAGCACCATTGTTTGCGTATACATAAGAAAAATGTTGAAAAAATTACGTCTTCCTTCAATCGTCGGCGGATGCTTAGTTGCTTGCCCATTGATTGAATAAAAAGTTGTGATGATTACCGATTCTCAAGTCGCTTCGATTACATCACGATTTTGTAATTTTTTTATTGCAATCTCTATTATACTTCCAGGTGATGTAATGTTGAATACTGACGATAATTTGTTTGCTTTGTGGAAAATGTATGCCTATAGCGGTTTTTATTAACGACTGTTACGAAAAAAGGCAATATACTTGTACGCATACCGTTAAATAATACAAATTGAGTAAATTCATAATTGGTATTATTTTTATTCATTTATTTTATTCATTTAATTACATTATACATTATCTTTATATAAAAAATACTAAGATAACTTCAGTCAATGAATACGTGTTGTACAGATGCACACATAATGGATCAAATAGCGGATGTGCTGAAAAAGGGCCAAATCAAAAGCACCCGAAATCAAAGCGCATGTGTGAAGACGTTGACGAATGTGGTAGAGGCGAGAGAGGTACAATTGATTCGGTACACCTGGCTTTTCATAGTCTCTATCTACCCCAATTTGAGACAACCGTCATGATACGTATGTACCTACATATAAAAAAAACTATGTAATCATATAATTATAAAAAACAATATAAACTTAAACCGTAAGGCATGATTGCAAGAACGCGCTGGTTGTACTTCTTCGTTGGACTGCAATAAAAATCTTTTGAATAAATAACAAACCATCTCTCTGGCATTTAACAGTAAGAACAAAAGCTGTAGACAGTTTTTTACGTAGCTCTTCACAGCTAGACTCCACGGGACTTCTGTCTTAGCTTCTAACGGCATAAAAATATACTCTAATGTCAGAGATTTCATTTGCTTCTTTTGTTGATATCGAGCACCACGGCCTTCGGCGAGATTTTTTAATGTAAAAAGATGATCTGTCACATAAATCGCGTTCCATACTAGCGCCCTCTCATATTCTCAAGATGATACTTAGTGTGGAGAAAGATTGTCTTAGTTACTACTCTAAATCACAAAGTATTTAATTAATAATTCTGTTTGCAGTTTTATTTTCGACAGATATATCGGTTATCACAATAAGTACCCATATGGTACTCATATAAATAATGACATGCTTTATTATATTTATTCTGTTAATATGTGTGTATTGAACTGTAATTATACAGCACAGTGAAAAAAAAGTATTGGTTTTTACTATACGTCTACATGATAGTAAATTATGAATATACCAACAGACTTTCTTCTACAACCACACTGCTTGTTTTCAGCGGAGAATTCTACCTCGCACACTAGAACGGTAATGATAGCGTACTGTGCGATTTCAGAAAACATTTCTTTCGAGAACTCTTAGATTGTGAAATGATCACTCTGGAGGTGTTTTCCCAAGAGACTACACCTTTAAGCTCTTCAAAAATACTTGGCCAGGTTTATGCGGGGTAGGCAATGTACGAATGATGCCCCTGATGTCGAAGTGTACCGTACGCCTATTTGCCACCTTAGTGGTGTAAAAAAAAGATTTTATCTTCTGAGACACATTTTTATTCTATTTGGTATCATGCAAAATAGGACAGAATTACGTATCTCATCACTCTAACCCTAAACATTACATTTAATATAGACAGCGGCAGCATTACGTCCAACTTTCGTAAGCAATATCGAGTTTCCGAACTAATATAGGCCCTTAAATGGGTTGTCATTATTAAGTTATTGTAAATCAATGAAGCGACAAATAAGGGCTCAAATATTGCTAAACTTGGAGTATCTGACTTGCGGCGAATCTCCAATTAATGACAGACTTTGAAACTGGAAACTTCCAAAGAACCAATAAATTGTCCTTTGCTAAATTCTTGCCGCAAAGGTTAACTTTAGAAACTTATTGAAGACTATTAGTAGACTATTGAAAGTACGTACTATTGAAAGTTCAACAGGAGTTAAAAATATTTTTAGGAACGTTGACTGCCCGATTATTTACTCGTCTAGACTTCAAGGCATGATCAAATAACTGATAATATATAATAAATCACATTTGACTATCTATTCGTTAAGAGAATCATCATCATCACCAACTGAGAACCCAATTCGGAAACTTATAAATACTTGTAGGAAGTACCATCAAAGTTTGATGCGATCCATTCCAACAAGACAACTTCTGCCAAAAGACAATATGGGAGGCAAGCCGCTCACCTATATAACCTAATAAACAAACAGCTAAATATTTACCCCTTAACTCATCGGGAATGTAAAAATACTCTCGGTACCTGGTTAAAAATAAAAAGCTATGATGAAATTGAAAATATGATGATGACACAATACAACTAACCTTCACTAACGCTGTCACACATACTCATCTCAATTGGACAGAAATATTTTACTGGAACTCTACTTTACCACACTCAAACATTCATAACATCATATTATACACGCTATACCACACACACACACTCTCACACACACACACTCACACACACACACTCATACACACAGGTACGCTCGTATGCATGCACTCGTCCACACACACACACACACAACTAACAATGTTAAATAAACTATTTAATTAAACATTAAATTTGTATAAATAGAAGAGCGAAATCTCCTAATACAAGTGTTTATAATGCTTAAAAGGAGATCTCAAACAATGTCTTTATAGTAGTAGTTTTAAGTAACCGCAATAAAAATATTTTCATTTTCATTTTCATTCCTGCAAGACAGCAGCCTCTCAGAGCCGCAAGACGTTGGGTTAGGGATAGAGGTCTAGACTGAGAGTTGCGAAAATGTAGTATTCATTAAAAGTCTGACTTGAAATTTATACTATAGCAAAAATCTTTGCTCTGATCTGAAGTACTGTAATATTTTGAGAGAAAAAAGTCTGTTCATATATTCATAATTTACTATCATGTAGAAATGTAATAAAAACCAACGCTTTTATCTTATGATTGACTGTGCTGTACAATTACAGTTTACAAAGATAAATTATAGCTTAACGATACGTGGGGACAGCAATATTCAACTTCCTCATTAAAATTTCCCACAATGCTCACAAATTAATGAATAAACCGAAATTGCTTCAACGGAAAATAAAACTGATTGTATTAAAATAGATAAAAACAAAACCTCTATTTCAATACAAGACTTTTTTTAATTTCAAGCACTCGGTGTAAACAGTGCTAAGAAGATTCGTTCAGAGACATAATTCAAGTGGTACATAATTGAGCAAACGATGTTTAAAAGAACTTTAGTCAGTGATGCGAAGTTTATATTAATAATGAATTTTAGGACAAGTAATACTTATCATTCTGTATGTGCAATCTTTTAATTAACAACGTATTCAATTTCTTTTGTGTGAAATTAAAAATAACTTTAATTAAGAAAAACTGTATGAGTATAATATAAACCATAATATTATTATGAATGAAAAAGAACAGTCTGTATATAATATATCTTATTGAATAAATTTCATCCAAACTATTAGTTTATTGTACCCGCTGAAACAAACAACAGATTTTGTACGTGCAATCACCAGATAATCGCAGTACACCAGTGTTTCCTTCATAAATAAGAAATCTATTGAGTTTACTACTCATAACTATAAACTTTATAGCTGTTGAAATAAAAGGCGAATTCGCGTGAATAGCAAAGCAAATTAATAACAGAAGTTGAAACAAAATTTCCAATAATCGAACGGCAGATGTCAACAAAGAAAGCAAACTTTCGAAAGAGTTGGAAAGTAATATTGTTCCCACGTCATAGCATAAAATTATCCAGTCGACTAATTTCTTGCAAATGATACCTCAGATTCAACTGATTTATGTTTCGGTTTTGACATGGATTTCTTATTATTATTAACTCAAGTGATATTTTGTAATTATTTTAGGAGAAGGTAGACTTAACAGTATAATACGTATTTTTCATTTTTTATACAACGTCGAGAATTAGGTAACATATGCTTACCTAATTCTCGACGTTGTATAAAAAGCCCTCGTGATGTAAAGTGGTTACCGTAGCCTATGAACGCTTGAAATACAGGAAGTAACGCTCGCGCGGAGCCACCTGCTGCCAACACAGCAACTCAATAGGAGCTTACTACAAGCAGATATTTGTAAGAAACACTACGTAGTATATCAGAAAGAATTACAACTCAAAAAAATTAAATACGACACTAAGTTCTAAAGTAAATTGTAATGAAATCTATACAGTGTTTTGTTTTACTGTATTCTACTTTATGTAGGAACATATATTTTTGAAGGACTAAAAACCAGCGTGTTTGCTCTTTGGAATTACTAGTCTGCATAATAATACGTGTACATAGTTAATTCTAGTCCTAAAAGATGATTTTTCTGTGTGGTGAATAAATGTAAATTTTAGTTGATTTATACTCATGTGTGTTTTATACTGGTACAAATAATGTTTGTACATATCAGAAATACAGAAGTTGCCAGCTTTAAGAGAAAATATAGATTAGTTTCTTGAATGGCCCATATCGTATTTGTGCTAAACTGTCAATCTTCAAGGTGGTATGCATACAATATAAAGTTATAGTGAGATGTACAAAGCAGCAGCAAAGAAGCAGCTACTATCTACAACGGCTAGCATGCTTCTGCTGTAAGAAACTGGCAACTTATGCACTAACGCTCAGGAAGCCCGTACGATGGCAATTTTAATATAAGATCACAATGTTAGATAGACATGATGGAATGTATTCTCCATATACTTAGTCTGGCCATAAATACTGTTACAATTAAAAATAAACAAAATATTACCGTGGAAAGAAGAGAGGTTATCGCCATTTTATAAGTATCACAAGTGCGTATATACAAAAATATGTATTTACGGATGTTTATCAATTGTCTGTATTCATACTACAAGCTTCACTTATTTCGATTTCGCTAGATGGCGCTGTGTATATTGTCGAAAAAAACAATTTATTTGATCTATCTCGCTTTTTGCCCACCAAATGCATATTGGTGGTATTATGTACCATTGCAAGAAGATGGGACTTGCGTGTGTACGAATGCCGAAAATGCAGGTCATGACAGAGCACACCTCAAAACCACATAGCTTCATCACTGTCGATATAATATTTGACCCATTGGTCTTATGAAGGTTAAGAATCAAGAGGGAGTAAAGCATACAGCTATCTGTGTGATTATCTACATTGAGCTAGTGTATCCCGGTATCTTAGCACAGCTCCTCTATTCAAATTTGAATTCGACATAATAAGTAAATGGATAAACCCGCTAAATTGGCTTTCACTGTTGTACTATAGACTAAAGTGGGTTGGAAACTAGTTAATATAGATGACAGATAAACAAAACAATATGCTATCATTGTCAAATATATCTTACAACTATACAATTCTTAATTGAAAGTAAATATCTTATTAAGAGTGACAATACTGCATAAAACTATACTGTGGCTATATACTCCTAGAGTCAATAGTAAACAAGGGGGCGTTTGATATACTTGTAAACTAATAAGCCGCCCCTGCGATCTGTAACTCTATATTAATAAACAATAGACGACAAATACTCCGAGATATTCGATCGCTGAGGGGAGGATTAATTGATTTTTTTATTGCTACTGGAGAATGTCATTATCAATTGTCTTTCATGTTATAGATCTTGGTCTACACGTGTAAAGGTTTATTGCAATACGATTAGGCAAAATTAAAAAGATGGAACCTAGTAATAATTAATGGATTTATACGATTACTTTTATTATTGTTGTATATCTTATACGAAAGTGTTATATATATTATAAGCGTATATATACACATACACCATTTTAGTATAAGATGTGCACATTATCTCTACTCACGCGTAGACAAACGGTATTCAATTCAAAGTTACCAACCAACTAATACCACTAACACATAAGTCTAGAAAAGCAGCAGCCGCGGTGAGCTTTATTACAGCATGTGGTGCTATAACAGTAATTCACATTTCCATGATATACGGCTTGCGTCACATTTTACGACCAACCCTGCCCACTAATCTTGTACGTATTGGCTTGTTAGTACCACATACTGGACATTTCCTAGTTATTATGCTATTGCTGAGAAAAATGAGACTAGAAAATGGAAAAGTTAATTCTGTCCTGCTTGTCCGCGTGATGTGAATGTAATAATATATATTATTAGTTAATGTGGCATATACAACAGTTCCTGCTCTTGATACAGAAACTTCTTAAAAGCTAATCTCGTATACGAGAATTATGTGAAATGAAAGATGATGTATTGTCACAAATTGAAAATGGTATGCTGAGGTTTGAACGCTCAGAAAGAATGAATGACAAAAGAGTTTTTGAAAGAAGTGTATCGAGCAAAAGTTTTCTTCTTATCGTTATCCCGTCTCGTATTATTTTTAGGATTGATGGAGTCCGCTAACTAAGCCTAAGGATTTGGCGAAGATACAATTTTTTACATGACGCAACTACCGTCCGACCTCCACAACCCAATGGCATAATTTTTTTGACATGCGAGTATCTTCGCTATGTTTTCCTTCACCGCCGAACAAGTGATAATTTTATATATATAAATATATATAATATAAATCCAAATATACGATTTTAGCAGCTCGTCTGGGAAAGTACCTCCACCTCACAGAAAACTGCAGCCAAATAACAACTCCCTGGAACCTTACTTACATGAGGCGGGCCGTATGCTTGTAACACTCCCGAAGTAGTATAAACAAAATACGAATTTAGTAGTACATGCCAGGATTCGAACCACGACCAGTTGGTCAGCAAACCGGTTTTTTTTCATTGGGCTATCACTGATGTGCCTAACTTTTACTGTACATTTAGTGTCAACATAAAATACACTAGCTGGTACCAGCTCGCAGTTTTTTTTTGTATCAATAGGAGATATCGGCTGGGACCATCCAAGACGCGCACATGTAAGTCAAGTTGATGATGTGCTTAAAAAGGCCCAAATCACAAGCATACAAAACCGAAGAGTCTGCATAAAGAGGTTGATGAAAGTTGAAGAAACGAAATACATATGTTTGAATTAACGCCTAGCGTTCTATAGTCTCTGCCTACCGCAATGGGAGACAGAGTTGATGATATGTATGTATGTTAATATCAGTTAAAACTGACTGTTAATCTGACTCTGGCGAGGAATCTATCCTTACTCTTCTCGATTTTCCCCGTGCGTTCGATACACTGAACCATAATCTCCTTCTAGACAAGTTATCCTATTATGGATTTGATAGTGGGACACTGAAATGGCTCTCCAGTTGTTTTTCTGGTCGTTCAAAATGGGTTGAACTCCGTAGTGAATCTTGTGAAAGCTCATATTCGGCATCTGCTTAGGTGGTGACAGGTGTGCCGCAGGGATCCATATTAGGCCTGATCCTGTTTACTTGTTCAGCGCAGATTTAACTAAGCAGATCCACAATTGTCATTATCATGTGCATGCAGACGATTTACAACTCTAATTACCTTTTTTTTATACCACTAAGGTGGCAATCAAGCATACGGCCTGCCTGATACCTGATGTTAAACAGTCACCGTAGCCTATGGATATTTGCAACACCAGGGGCGTCACTCATGCGTTGCCGACCCTCTAAAAACCTCTTCACGCATTTCTTGAAGAACTCCATGCTGTAGTCCCTTGGAAAAACCTCGGCTGGGAGCTCATTCCACAGTTTGAGAGTTCTCGGAAGAAAACTTCTCTGGAACCGCACAGTACGCGACCATTGCGGTTCAAGCGTGTGAGGGTGAACTCCCCGCCGTTGGCGAGCGGTGCGGTTATAAAAAGTAGCTGTCGGCATCATTTCGAACAACTCTTCAGAACACAACCCGTTGTACAATCGGTAGAACACACAAAGGGAGGCAAAGTCTCTCCTTAAACTTAAGGGTTCAATACCGTGTGTAAGCTTAGGATTGTTGACAATTCTCACAGCTCGTCTCTGAATCGAATCACACGGTCCAAGCTGGTATCCAGGTGCTCCCGCCCAAAGGTGACTGCAGTACTCCAAGTGCGGTCTGACTTGAGACTTAAATAATATAAATCTTTGCCTCGCACTGAAGTACTGCTTAGCCCTGTTGAGCATACCAAGTTTTTTCGACGCCAGCTTGACCTTCTCCTACAGGTGATTTCGATATTGCACATCACTGGAGATCTCGACGCCAAGCATCCTAATACTTTTGGTGACGGTAAGAGGTGTGTTCTGGAATACCTTCTAGACCTGACGAAACGACTGCCGTTTGCAGGATAAATGAAGATCTGAAACATATCGATGAGCGGGCAAATAAAAATTGCTTAATGTTTAATCCGCTTAAGTTCAAATTTATTATCTGGAGCTCAGGTCCAGAGAATCTGCAATTGTAACCCGAAGGTTAAAATTGGAATGACAGTTATCGAGCAGGTATCAGAAGCAAGAAATTTGGGAGTCCTCATGGATGGCAGCCTGAGATTCCATAATCACGTTCTCGAGGCCGTTAAAAGCTGTTTCTACAGGCTCAAGGTATTCTACAATGTTCGTAATGTAGATACCGATATGAGTATTAAACTATGTGATGTGATCCCTAATACTTTCTAAACTAAACTATGCTGATACTGTTTTGGGTGTGTGTATTTTTGGTTATTAAAAGAAATTAAGACAACGTGTTCAAAATGCCTGTGCACGTTTCTGTTTCTGCATACCTCACCGATGTTACCCCTTTTCTTAATCATGGAAATCTGATGAATATGACAACCAGACGTTTGTATCACTATGAGTGTTTACTGTTTACTATTGTTCAAACACAATCATCATCATATCTATATAACAAGCTTTTGTTTTCAAATCGTCACGTACGGTCTACTGCTCGTCTGATCTGACCTTCGCATAAAACTGCTTTGTTTCATGGCAGTTTTCGTTCATGTGCAACGAAATGCTGGAACAATATTCCACAACCCATACGAATTCGCCGTACTCTCTGATCTTTTAGATATAAATATAAACTACATCTCCTAGAGTTACAGAGACATATTTGATTATTGCATTGTCATCTACAATATTCAGTTTACTATGTCATTACATGTATCATAGCCATATAATCAATGTATTGTATGTGTAGGGAATTATTTATCATGTGGAATTATGAATATGTGAGTGTATGTATGAATGTATATGTATGTGTTTTGTGTAAATATTCTTTTTTACCATCTTTACCAGAGCAGACTTTGTACAAAAGTCGTCTGCGTGGGTAACTCTGTTTAACCTATTTCTGCCGCCAAGCAATTATATTTATATAGCTGTGTTCCAGCTTGAAGGGTGAGATATGGCAGAAAAATTACTGAGTACTGTGACGAAACATCCTTAGGTCACAAGTTTGGCAGCGCGCGCGTAACATCCCCGTGGTGTCACGAGCGCAAATGGGCTGCGGTGACCGCATACCATCGAATGCGGGCCACATGCTTGTTTGCCAATCTAGTTTCATAAAAATATTTTTAACATTAGTTAGGAGAATGTAGAACGCACTGGCCTTATAGGCTAGTTCGTGGATCATCGAACCAATTATCGTCTTATTGGTTAAAAAAAATTCACATTCGTCAGCAGGCTCAAATCGCAGAGATATCTAGGCGTTAAAACACAACGTTTTTGTGAGCCTGGACTACCCTAGCGCAGTCAAGTCGTTTATTCATTTGTATCTGTTGCATACAATAGAATTTTTAATAGATCCAGGCGTTATTTTGCAAAAGTCAAATTTACATGCAATTTGATCTAACCTGGCTGCTGCTGTCGTTCTCGCGATTACCCGCCATCTGGAAGAAACCGCATGCACCCGTCCCCATTGCTGAAATGACTGCACTGGTCGTCGCTGCGACACGTGTGCCATTTTGCTTGCCTGTGATTGGCCTATTACTGAATTCAATGTAATTTTTTTTATAAATGCGGCCTCGAGAGGCATACAAGCCTGTGCCCTACCTAATGTAAGGTGGTTACCATAGCCTATAAACGCTTGCAATACATTAAGTATCACTCGTGCGATGTTACCTTTGCTGTAAACAAAGCAACTCCTTAGGAGCGTACTGGTAACCTTACACACGCAGAAAATATCAACCAGCGAGTTGTTATTTGACTGTGGTTTTCTGTAAGGGTACACGTACTTCCTTAAAGGGGTTGTTTTGATGCCTCCTACCATTCTTAAAAACACCCAGACCACGACAGCCAGACAATCATTACACCAGAGTGCGCCAAAGAGATGACGTCATATATATCGATCTCGTAGCAAGAATGAAACCGAAAGCTTTAATGAAAGAGAAACGTGAAAGACAAATTTGGAACAAGGAAGAGAGGCTGACGAAAACCTACGAGGTAAATACGAAACTCTTTTGGTGAGAGATAAAGAAGTCTCGAGATAGTTCGTCAGCATCCAGAATGAACAATGTAAAGTCTAAAGCTGGTGTTATTCTTGCTAGCACTCAGGAAGAGTCAGAATGGTAGAGCGAATATTTTAGAGAAAGTGTGTGTGGACACTGGTACTGTGAATAAGTCTTTGACTGACTTGGCATTGACAATATTGCCATGATGAATCGATACGAAGTTTAAACAATGAAAAAACAGCGAGAATTGGTATGTTTACAGCTGAGATGATCAAACTAGGTGGCACTTAGGTTACGCATGCGTTGTGGTTTTTGAGCAGTTTACTCTAGAGCACCGGAACCGAAACACACAGTCATCGTATGTACTATGCCAACTATAGATCAGATCAGATATACCATCAATTTGAACAGCTTAGCGCTAAAGTGTATGGAAAAATTATTGAAAAGAAAATGAGGGTTAAATCCGATGAAATGCTTTGGGAAACACAGGGTGAATTTCGAATCCTGTGCCATTTCGATCGTATGATCGGAAATGCACTGATTAAGTTTTTCACAAAGTCGTGGAAAAGCTCTGCTGGCCAAAAGGTTTACTGCGGTTTTGTGAATCTTGAGAAAGCATTTGATAGGGTCATACGAAAGGCTCTCTGGAATATTTTTTCCGGAAATGGGGTTGACGTTGACCTGCTCTGCTCCGTTCTGTGTAACCCATTTATTATACAGCATGCATACGGGTGCTGATATGACACCAACGTTGTTATCAGACAGGGATGCGTGCGACCGTCTCAGCTATTCATCCTGTGTCTGGTCAGTTATCTTCAGAGAATAAGAAATATGAATGTGTGGCTCAGTGGTCAACTGCCTATTTTATACATAGACTTCCAAAATTTCTCTAGTTCTTGGGCACGCGCTGAGCTTACGGGAGCATATGCCACAACCAGAAATACTTGCGTGATGCCCAGTTTTATACGAACCCAGAGAAGTCTAGGTCCTACCAAACAGTAATCTTTTACACCAGTGGCTAAGCGAGAGAAGAGTACGACACCTACACCAACACTGGAATGATCATCCCGGTCTACCTGAGAATATAGGGCCATCATCCCACCGGACAGAGCATCGGTGTCGCTCCCCTTGCGCTTAATCTCTGTCATTCATAAAGCATCTAAGCGTCTCTCATTCATTACGTCCATCAGCTCGTTCGTCTTATCACTCAGTCCACCTCTCACATTTCACGTGCCTATGTACCACTTGGCTCTCCTTAACCCGCCGGAATTCGCGCTGCATGGTGGGTGGCGGCCCCCACCTACGTTTGCACCGACGGGGGCGGATCGGTGCGAGTCGCCTCCGGGGGAGGCCCTAACCCCCCACGTCGGTGCGTTTACGGGCCAGAATTACAATCTAAATGATTGACATGAGTCGCGAACGAGCACGCTTCTGGCACATGACCCCAGTATTTTATAAAAACATTTATAAAATGTAGCCTGCAGTCACACGTTTCTCTCCATTGTTCCGCCGTTTCATAAATTGTTGCTGTGTAAACTTTTAACAAATTTCGTTTAATATTTTTAGGTGATGTATGCTCTACAAACTTACAGACAAGCCGACAGACAGACATCTAAAGAATGACTGTTTTGTCTTTTGTACCGATATAGATGAATGACTGTCAAAAGAATTCTATTTATAACTTCACGCCAAAGTACACAGTCCAATAACAACTCCCTGGACAGTTACTGTGTTATTTAGGTTTCGGTTATATTAAGTAAGCTCCTGAGGAGTTGAGTATCGTGTGAGCGACATTTCAAATATTGCAAGCCATCATAGACAATGATAACCGTTTTCACATCAGGTTAGCCGTATGCCTCCCGACGGTGTAAAAAAAAAATACAATAGCAGAGGGCTGTAAGACCTACCTGAAGAAATAGAAGAAGAGAAGTCCCGGCACTACTGTTAACTGGTCGCAGGATTTTTCCTTCCTATAATATAACCGAAAGAACTTAAGCTAGAGAACAAAGGCAATTTCCGTAAATATGTTGTTTTATCTGGTACTCACCTTGTATGCATCCAAAAGAACATGATAAGAAGTATTTTTGTTATCCTCGACTTCGGAATATTATGCACCGTCTTATTCTAGTACGTCACCTAGTTTCTCAGATGAACAATCAAGCGCCAAAACCACATATCAAAATAACATCCCCTTAATTCCATATTAACGTACGTGTAGTTTAATTAAACTGTTAATTCGAGCCGGTAACGTTGCTCCCTTCTCTGCCGCACGCCATCTCTGTGCGGTACGCTGCGTTTAACGTTCCGCCTTATGCTACTGAAATGTATTATGTGATAATATTGAAGAGAAATGGCGTACCGTCAACTAGAGTTAGAGCTAACTTCTCTTGGAAATTATGCTGATGTTGATTAACGACAGAGAACCTGGCAAATAAAATTAAATTGTGATGTAATTTCACATCTTTTCACCTCATTGATTACGAAGGCACAGCTCGCTACACACAATACAATACTAGTTCCAACGCTTACTTATGGAAGCGAGAGCTGCATATTGCAGAGAGAGCATGAAAGTAGAATATAGGCGGTAGAAATACGAGCATTGTGCAAAACTTGTTGCATAACGCTTATAGACCGTATTCGCAATGATGATGTTAGAAACAGAGTTGGTCTGAGGGAGAGCGTCGGTGTTAACATAAGAAGAGGCATCCGTTGGGTCGGACATGTAGAAAAAATGCAGGAAAAATGAACTACAAAACAAATATATAACGCGAAAGAAGGTCAAAACTTACCTACTATGACTAAATTGATTGTGTTTTATCAGAAAGTACGTCAGAAGTCTTAGAAACTGGCATGTGTGCATGAGAAGAGCCTTGAATATTAAAGAAGCGAGTCATGTGGCGCTCGGTACCATCTGCCTACCCCGTAAGGGATTTGGCTTAAATTTACAGATAAATAGGATAAAAATACGATTTGTTGGTGGAGTTTTTTCCATTTTTCTCTCTTCTGAAAGTTCATTTACTTCTTGATACGACTTTATCACTTGTGAACTACTGGAAATAAAATGCGTATAGTAGCTGATGATCCCGGTATCTCCAACAAACACGACACTTTTTATTACGATAATTATAAGGGTTTCTTTCTTATACAACGTCGAGAAACAAACAAGCATGCGGTTGATTTGGTTAAACTACTATTTATTTAGGGTTATTTCTATTTTTCGATTCGATTTATTCGATTATTTCTAACCTAAAGAAAGCGTGATGAGAAATCATTTTTTTAAATGCGTACCCCGATCCGAGATGTATCAAATCGCAATATGACCTCCTGAACACTGACCATGTGTTTCAGCAAAAAACAATTTTTATTTTCTTTTCTACGACGTCTTTATTTTATACAACGTCGGGATGCATGCAAGCTTGCCCTCTTGATATAAAGCGGTTACCGTACCCTATAAATGCTTGCAATACATTAAATATCACTCGCGCCATGCCACCTCTGCTGCTAACACAGCAACTCCTTAGGAGTTTACTGGTTATCTCACTCACACGCAGGAACACAACAATCCTCTGGGGAGTTGTTATATGGTTGCGGTTTTGTGTAAGGTGGAGGTATTTCCCCAGACAGACTGCTTTAATGCTGTCTCTCTTTCTTAGAATATTTTGTAACTATGCCTATGAATATATATGTACTACCTACAATGAAACAAAGACATCGATTAATTAGTTACTGTAGACGCACCTATTAAAAGGCTCAAAACTCTATCTTTTAATACTAGCTGCATTGTACTGTACTACATCAAAATCTAATCAAAGCGGATGGGTAGCTCATCGCGCCAGCAAAGCAATTGCTTACAACGCTCGACGTAATAGCAGCAAACCGCATGACGGCGCTGCAGTATGAAGCCGTTCTTTGACACTTGGAAGTGTTCGTGAATTTCACTTGATGTTAGTGAGGAGCAACATATCGATAAACAGGTATCGATATTATCATCAACTATTAAATATGAACCTAGTTGTTTCCGATATTATCAAATATAATTTATACATAGACTGATAAATTGCCAATTGTCGAATAGTGAATCAAAAGGTATAAGGTACCATTTTCCGATTTGCCTATTAATGCAATATCCTCTAAAGAAGAGTGATAATAACCAAGGCGATCTTAATTTGTTATCGGCGATCTTAAGTTCTTAAACTATGACATGCAACGTGTGCCTGGTATTCTGTGACTATTTTGTATTATATTCCCCTTCTTCTTAATGCTACCTAAGACTCAGGATTTGGTGAAGATACTTGTTTTGACATGGATGGCAATGTAATTTTTGTAACCACGGGTTCCGTCACCGCCATGTTGTTGTTCGTTTGTTCTAAATAAGAACTAATAACTTGTTAGAAATGTTCTTTGCTGCAGTATAATCTGTATATCTGGTGGTATGTTATCAATGCTTGAATCACAAATTTTTCAATAAATTATTCGAAGTAATAAGTTTTAAGGCCTAAAACTACGAGCATTCGAGTTTATAAATATTTCTTTTTCTGTACATTTTTCCAAATTACAGTGCTGTGACGGTAAACTGAGTGTCCATGAAAATGTGCTTTTTTTATTTATATATTAACACAGCGAATTAAGAAGTAGTCATAATGAATAATTAATATTAATGAATAATAAATAATTGGCTGTTTGATAAGTAGGCCCTAGCACTGAGGGAATCATGACTATTTAAAAACAAATGTATCTTATGAAATTATGTAGTCTGTTATATCGCTTGATCGAATGACATTAGGGTTAGTATGATACTGGTTGATTTAATGTAGATAATACGTGAATGGTTTCAGAATCCTTTATTGGGTATTTATAGCATGGGTAAAATATTAATAGATAAAATATATATATTATAAATTCCATCTTATGATGCAATATACTCAAAACTAATTAAATAAAAGTAGTACAAATTGTACACGTACTTTATTTCTGTAACTACTTAGTTTCTTTCTGTAAGACGAAGAATGCAAAAAGACAGTCAATGAAAGTCGCCTTGTCATGTCATTTTCTTCATAGACAATGATTAGAGTCAGTCAAACCACTTGCATAGTGCTAGTTAACTGGAGCTATATACACGGACATGGTTTATGGAACTATCTTCCTAAATAAACCCTAATTTTGTATAAGATTTCAATTAATTTATTACGCATTATTTTTTGCATTTTCAGCTGATTTAGGATATCGAATCACTGAATGGCATAGTTTTTCATTCATTAGGTATGTATGTGTTAAGTATGCTGCGAGAAAGATTTGTGAATGATGGATTTGTGAATGGTTAAGTAACTACATCTATCTATGTATATAGTAGACGTTGGTTGACGCAGCAGAATGAGTATTGCTCCCGCACGGCCATCTCCGCTGCCAAACACTTCACTAGAAGATTTGTAGTGACCATCGTCACTGTTGGTACTCATTAATCCTCTAAGAAATTCTTCTTTAAGAATCACAATTCACAAATTCGTTTAGTAGTTTTTGAGTTTATCGCGAACGGACAGATGTCTGTCTATCTGTCCGACATGGGACTTTATTTTATAATACGATGTAGTGATCCTATATTTGAGCTTGACTATGTTCAACAAAATATGATTGAGATAGTTGTAGCAGGTATCTATTTAATAATATAACGTTTACAATCATGTTTACAATTATTTACAATCATATTTTCTTTGAAAAAAAACAAAATTTTGCGCATATTGGGTAAGTAAGTCATTATAATGTTGTGTTAAAAATTTCTTTTACTCAGAGTAGTTTATAGTAATTGCATTTTGATACAATAAATTACCTATGTCGGCAACCAGGGTGTTACAACACTAGCCCTGTATAGATTGACGCGTTGTTTGAACCTCACCAGCCAAGACGTAATTAGTTCGCGAGCAGTTTGTCAGCCAATTAAACACCTTTGCTTTATTAAGAAGCCACGGCAAGTACCCAAACCAAATCAAAAAGCTCCTCTGTTCAGGATGTTTTCTGCGTGTAGTTTTTCTTAATAAGCTTTTAACTCCGCCTCGGGATTATTTGAAAGTGGCTTCATTCGTGATTTTCACGGTATCTGCGGGTTAGGTACGTTGATCTGTTTTTATTTCGTGTTTATATTTAAGGTTAATGCTATTTTCTATGTAGGAAAATGGTAATTACAAAAGAAAAAGGAACGAGTACAATTAATAGTTTAATGATTATGAACAATATAAGAAATTAAAAATATCAATATCGGTTTTTAGGAAAAATGATTTTTGTTGCCTCTATAAAATTCTGGGTGTTCACATTGTAACTAAGCTATTATTTTTTTATACAACGTCAGTAGTCATGCATACGTTTCACCTGATGTAAAGCGGTTACCGCAGCCTATGAACGCGTGTACTGTAGGACATATCGCTCGCGGATTTCCACCCCTTCTATTAACACAGCAACAAAAGGTAACTGGTAATCCCCCTCACTCGCAGGAACACAATAACCCTCCATGTAGTTGTTATTTGACTGTGTTAAAACTATGTGGTAATTGATAACGGTAGTGGAATTTTTGAGACTGTAAAAGTGTTTTTATTTTATTTTACCTTTAAATGATAAAGACAAATACGTGCAGTTTCCCACGAGTACTCGCTCTTAAATAGATGAACTGCTTTGCTGAGAACTACGCGGCTTGCAGGTAATTTGTTTTTAATAATTTCTTTTCATTCACCTTTTTCTATCTTAACGTTTTCAGTAATGTTTCGTTCAATAATCTATAACATTAAATTTACGGCTTTAGCAGTGATAGCCAAGTAGGTACGAGTAAAGATAACGCCCTACTGACCAGCTGGTCTTCGGTTCGAAAACAGGCATGAAGTACCACTAAATTCGCTTTTTCGGATTTATAATTAACACTTGGTCGGCAATGACGAAGAATATCTTGAAGACCTTACCTAAAAAAGATCTGGTTTTCCCTTTAGATTGTGGAGGTCTGACAGCAATCGCTCCATATAAAATAAATATAATAAAAATCATCTTCACCAAATCCTTAGGCTTAGGTAGCGGACCCTGCCAATATTATTATTAGGAAACAGAATAATGCTAAAAAGAATTAAATTTACGGCTTCTTAACCTTGGTAGTTCAACGTGGTAAACTTGATAAATGGCACAAAGCACGTCCTATTTATTCTATGACAGAAAATATTAGACATCTAAGAACCTATGTAATACGAATAAATTGAAAGATTATTGTTCACTATTTCTTATGTAGCTATCTAACTGTGTAAACTTATTTAATTTTATTGTACATACATAGCATCACGCTTGTCTCCGATTGGAGTAGGCAGAGACTACGGAACGCCAGGTGCACCGATCCAAACATAACTTTCTGGTTTCTTCCACACTTATCAACCTCTTCATGCACGCTCTTTAGTTTTGGGTGCTTTCGATTTGGCCCTTTCAACACATCATCAATTTGATCTATATGTATGCGTCTAGGGTTGCCTCTACCGATATCTCCATTCACTTTTGCCTGATACACTTCTATCGACATCCATTCGTCATTAATTCTTTCTAAATGATCAAGCTATCTATACATTTCGCATAGTTTTTGTATCGTGTTATTTCTTACTCTAGCAATCATTCTCATGGTATTTCAATATAATCATTCTAAGCAAGAACCAGCGGTATTTTTAATGAATTGATATGGTGAGGGTTTGACATTACTTACTCACAAGTCGCTAGTCAATAATATCTGTGTTTGTGTTACTTCTGGAGTTTTTGATGATACCGATGGCAGAGTGGGTAACAATGCTTCTTTAACATCAAGGCTCGTGTGTTCGATTTCCACATAGGACAAAAATTTGCGTGCATTAACATGTTTGTTGTCTTGGTTTAGGTGTTTTTAAAACAAACTCTCCGCGTTATAGAAAACCGCAGATAAATAACATGTGTGGTGGATTGTTGTGTTCCTGCAACTGTTCGAGTCTACCACTAATCTTGAGGAGTTGATATATTAGCAACAGAGGTAGCAACGTGCAAGTATTTTAAGGTTACGATAAGCAATTTACATCAGGTAGGCCCTACGTATACAAGCGTTTCAACGTTGTATAAAAAATGTAATGACTATCTAACGTAATATATAATAGTTTTATCTCTAAAGCTCAACCTGATGAATGGTTACGAAATCATACAGACAGATAAACGCGTAGTGTTTTTAATATTTTTTATACTATTACTACAACTTGAGGTTTTTAAAAAAGAAACGGTTTTTCTCCAGGTGATGTACGAGTGATGATCCTCTTGTTATAAGTGCGTTAATGCAACGGCAACTGCTAACAATCAGGAAAATCATACGGGTGTTTGACTTCTTAGTGTTACGAGCGTTATTCCTTATTTATTTATTTATTAATACATACTTGCCTTACAAGCTGACAGGTGCTGTGCTACCCAAAACACTTACAAGATAATTGTCTACTTATAACTATCTATTATGCTATTTTAAAATAATATTAGGTTTAAAAAACAATATAAAAAAATGACGGTTGCAGTGTTAAGCTCACATGTCATATAATATTTCCCTAAATTTGTTATATAAATGTCCTAATCCATCTGCAAATAGGTCAATTTCCTGGTGCTGAGCGAAGTATGTCCCCGATCCCGATCGTGTAGGCGCGTGGCTACCGCGTTCAGTACGCGCAGCAGGTTGCGCGAGCAGACTCGGTCTGCAGCGCGGTGCTACTTGTCCCTCAGAGTCCCACGGTATATTCTTAGAGATCGAAATGTTGACCTTCTCTAATCGTCAGCGAGGGTTGTTGTAGTCCTGAGATTGAGTGAGATTACCAGTTAATTTCTGAGGTGTAGCTATGTTAGCAGCAGACGTGGCAACGCGAGAGATACTCCTGATAAGTATTCAGAAGCTATGGTAACCACTATATCACTAGGTGAGCCGTATGCTTGTTTGCCTCCCGACGTTTTAAAAAAAGCCCAATCTCCAGGGAGTAGTTATTTGACAGCCGTGTTCTGCAGCTTTATGATAGTCACCAAAAAATTACTAAATCAGATTCTTGATGTCTTCATCGTGACGCTTAGGTGCTGCATATGCCTGTGAGCGGCGGTACTCGTTCACTATCAGGTGACACACATCTTCGTTTGTGTTTGTTCGTCAAATAAAAAACCAAACTACGAGTATTTGTGTACCATATGTCTAATAAAAGTAAGCAGTTTGAACTATCTCACAGCATGATTCTTCTAATAGTAACACATACTCGTAATGAAAAAAAAATGCTTCCAAATGTTATAAAAACGGCTGTTAAGAACATCCCACACAGATTTTTTCATCCGAGATATGAAGACATTGTCCATGCCATTCATACTGGCTTGAAATAAAGGACTAGACGAAATGAAAAGGATTATTGTTTTAGTTTTATCTTAATCTAACGATATAAGCGTTGGTGTGGGATGACGCGCACAGAAAATGTATTGAGTAGAATTTAATATTCATTAAATATTTTTACTGAAACTAAATGATTTGATGTTATATTTTTTTACTTACTAATTTAGAACATGTTAGATATTCTAGATAACCCGCCGTAGAAAAGCCTAACAGAGCACGTTCTCGACGCCTATAATTGAGTAAGATCATAGCAGTCAAATCATTATGGTCGGTGTAGATATACCATGTTATCTTTACAATTAAAAACTGACAAATATCTAAATCAGCACATATTCATCTATCCCACTAGTCCAATATGTACTCAACATACTACTGCGCTACGGATTTTCTTCTAACCGAAATGGTATAGGGCATATTCCGCAACTATGCTGAATCGTGGGTTCCCGGGCAGTATTTTTCTGATATATTTGAAGCCCCGTGACTTAGTTTAACAATTACAATTTTTCGACAACACGCGGGGCAAGAAGTTTATGAGAGTTGATAAGGAAGGTAGGGCGCTTTAAAACAGCCACTCTAGGAAGTATTTCACAGAAAACCGCGGCTAAATAACAACTCCCTGCAAGGATTTGTTTTCCTGTCAGTGAAATTTTCCAGTGAATTCGTAAGAAGTTGCTGTGTTAAGTGCGAGCTTACTTAATGTATTGCAACCATTCACAATCTGCAGTAAATACTTTACATCATGTAGGTTGTCTGCTTTTACGCCTCTTAACGTTGTAAACAAAAAATAACAGGATAGCTTAACGTGCCATTCGAGGAGTTCAATGTGACTAAGTTTGGTAATTTATTCATATTGAAAAACGATGTCAAAACTTGCATGCTTTATTTGATCAAACGGATATGTGTAATAACGCCTTCGAGCTCTTCTGACTAACATCATTCTTAAAGTCTGTGCGCACAATATTACATTAAAATTGTATTTTTGTAAATTTGTATACGATAACATTATTTCCAGTGGGAGGTTGTTATTGTTGTATTATACATCACATATATTATCAATTTTTTAGGATGACGACCATTTGCTTGAAAATCGGATCAAACTACTACCATACAGTTTGTCCAGTCAAGTAAGTATACATTGAAATTTCAAGTGTGACTGGGTAAACCCTACTTCTCACAGAAGTTCGCAGCTACGTAACAACTCCCTAAAGAGTACCTGCGAGTGAGTGCAATTACTTTTCTGCGAATCTCTTAAGATTTGTTTTATTAAAAGCAGAGGTGACAGCAATCAATATCCTTATTTTAGTCTATATACTACAATGACCACAACACGAAGTGAATCATATGCTTATTATTTGGCATACGACGTGTTGTTCCACAGGACAAAAAGTTACACTTGGCCAAAGTTTGACTAAGTATGTTATAAACCGATACAGACTCCATGCCACTCACTGTTCAGCCGTCACTTCACCGTCACAAGATGGCGACATTTCGTAGTCTTCGTCATTAATTATACGTAGCTCTTTGTCCCTCAAGCTCTCGCTCCATTGTGACAATATTTGGGTCGCGCCTTTCAAAGTGAGACCAACAATGGACCCTACATAGATGGATCATCGCGAGGGAAGACTACAGGTACTCGTAATAAGATTACATTTAATATTTGATTAGAAAGTTGATATAATAAGAACATTCTATGATTATTTCGTTTGAGCCACCTAAAACATCAGCATTTGCATAGTAAAAGACTGGCAGTCAGTGTAGTGCAAACTCAGACAAAAAAAATGACTATCAGTCATAGGACTGCATGTCAGAAGTGAAACTTATAAGCTTCACAAACATGAAAACATTATTTATGGGTTATTAAGAAACAGCTTTTTGATGAGAGTTATGAAGTATTTTTTAATAGAAATTACCCACGTATTAATATATAGTAATAAAATTTTATATTATTCTATTATATAAAAAGAAATGATTATTATCTACATAATACAAACAAATATCATTTATAATATAACACACATGTATATATATGTATATATACATACTCCCAGTATTTGTCTTTTGTTCGCAATTATTCTCGTGACGTATTGTTTTACATGTAGAATATGGCAGTGAAATTAAGAAGCAATTAAAAAGTATTTTCATACATTCATTTTTATATCATGATCAACCTCCAGCTCTGACGGTTTCTCTGGCTCTAAGGCCTTGAGAAACCCTTGCCATCTACATCTCAAAGTTCCAGAACTTACTGGAACTACTACAAAAAAAGAAAGTAAAAGACTTTATCACGTCTAACTTAGTTGCAGCTCTAGATAGATATCACTTAAGCATGAAGAATGAAATCCTGATAAGCAAATCGTCCATTCAACGTATTCGCACATAGAGTAGAAATGATAGAGCGGAATCTATAAATTCAGATTTCCAAAATAATATGCCTACCGTTCACTGAGATTGGAAATTATTACCTGAACTGGGCGTGAGAAATTTTAAATAAGAACGCCTCCCAATTCCTATTTTATTTGGAGAAGAGAAACGACTTCTGGATGTGCCCAAACCGGTAAACTATTTCAATCAAAATCAAGCGAAAGCTGTGTTAAACGCACTTTACGAATAGAATACTATCTAATGTACTGTTGCAGGAAAATCATTAAATGATTTTGTGTCCGGCAGAAGGACAAATTTATTCTCTCGATTAAAAATTGATGAGAACTTCCAGAAACCCGTTTTTACGTGGGAAGAGAGCCTATTTAGAGGCAATAAGAAAAATTCTTTCTTTCTTGCCCTCAGGCAGTTAATGATACAGCTGAAAGAACTGTAACTTATGCAAGTTTCATTGTTTGATCACTATAAAGGAAAAATAAAAGCTATTTTTGCAATGCTGTGTGCAAGAGCATAGAAGATAAAATTACAGATCAGCCAGTATATTTCGGTTTCAGGGTCTCTTTTTGGCTGATCTACTTTTTTTTTTAATAATAAATACCTATTTACTAGTTCTCTTTTTGACTATTGTTTTTATAAAATATAAATATTTTAATTGATTTAGCTACAAAACGGAAAAGGTTAAAAACAGCAATTTTCGAAATCTCCAGAGCCCTGTCGCCATGTTGACATAGAAAGATGTTGCATGATGGTGCATGTTGACGTAGAAAGATAAAATTTTGTATTTGTGTAAGAGTGGATAGTTTAAAAAAGAGGGAAGATATACAAATATACGGTCTACGTATCCCTGCAGTGAGATAAGGGAGGGTTGATGTGATCTTATTGAACAGCTCCTTAATGTTTCCCTGGAGCCTATGTTATGAACAGATTGAACGTCACTCTTTTATGAATTTGCGGAATACATTATATAAAACCAATACAATTTTGTATTTGTATAAAATTGAAATTTGCACATTATACCGTTTTAAATGAAGGACACGGTAATTTCAGTGTGTGTTTCCTAAGAACCAAAAACACCTCGGCTTCAATTTTATTAACATGTTTATTATCAGGAACATCGTTCCTATATGAAATCTATATGTTTGTCTGTGCGTTTGTCTGTGTGTGCGTTTTTTCGAATATTCGAATTTTGAATTTAGATTCGGATCCAGCATAAAAAAGTGGAATAGGAATGTCCAGGAACACCGTTTCTTTCTCTTAAGGAACATGGTCAAAATCAAATAAAAAAAAAAAATTGAATTGTTATATAATTGACGAGCCAGGTGTTTCTCTGGCAATGCAAGCTTGCGCATTCTCAACTGGTTTATTATGAACATCGTAATGGAGGCCATAATAGTAGATATTTTCTAGATATAAAAGACGCAGCCCAGTGGGAGACAAAATGGACGAAGCAACAGACAGAGGCATTATAAGCATCTTCATGTACGCTCATAGCTCTTTTCATGCACACTCGCCGGTTCCTATGGCTCCTGACATCAACTGTTGATAAAATAAGACCAATTTGGTCATGATAGGATAGTTTTGGTCTTCCTCGGCTCCTATATCCTTTCACTTTCGCATTGTATATCTGTTTCGTTATTCTTTCATCCTGCCATCTTTCTACATGTCCGAACCAACGGAGTACGCCTTTTCTTATCTTAACACCGACACTCTCTTTCAGACTCTCGTTCAGACAGGCTACGGGATCCTAAATAAAAGAAAAACTTAAATGTCTAACTACAATTACTTCTCATGGGAAATAATTATTTTCTATATTTCATATGAATCACGGAGAGGCAATAACAAATTCCGTAATAACAAAGATCCGAGTAGTCTACTACAACTTTCAGAAATGTCGGCTATTAACTTAGTGTAATGAATACAGCAAATGTTTTCCTTTATTTATGAAAGGAAAAGTTTGTCATCTAGTACCTATCAGAGGTGAATTATAAAGCCGTTTATGCGAATATACTCTTTTTATTGTAACTCAGATTGCAAACCAGCATTCGACCTTCGGCCTACTATATAAATTCTCATGCATCCCACATCGCAGGGATACTTGTTTTCCTTCGACAGATGGGTTTAGAGCATTCTAAGAGAGGTATGGCGCGTCAATACAGCCAGTCTGGGGAAGTACCCCCACCTCACAGAAAACCGCAGCCAAATAACAACAGTATAGAGGATTGTCGTATTCCTGCGTATGAGTGAGGTCACCAGTACTCCTAAGGAGTAGCTGTGTAAGCAGCAGAATAGGCATCGCGTGAGTGATAGTTAATATATTACAAGCGTTGATAGACTACGGTAGCCGCTTTACATCAGGTGGGCCATATGCTTGAATGCCTTCTGATGTTGTCTAAAAAAAGGCCAGTGTTTTCATGCCGTCCGAAGTCCGCTAACTTAGTTTAACGACTGTCATCTATCGATTACAGCCGGGAGCTCTGGCTTAACGTGCTCTCGAGCTCGGAGAAGCTCGAAATAGTGAAACACATTCGTTGACGTTACTTAACCTGCGTTTTTGGTCAGAAAGTCACGCGCATCGACGTCATCGAGCCCTTGATCTAATCGGCCGACTTCTTATTAAATACCAGTTTGTGATTACCTCTAAATGGGGTTTACATTTTTAAGTTTGATGCAGCAATCCTAAAAGGAATTGTGACAAAAAGTAGCCTAAATCTAACTTAACTAAACATAACTTGAGAGACAAACACGCACAAGATTGTCAAGTATTTTGCCTCAATGTTAAATACGGGGAACGAAAGGTATCATTACGTAAATTGCATCCATGGATAATTTTCTGACTATCACCTTACCGAATTTTTAAAAACTTATTGGTACAATGTAACAATTGCTTCGAAAAGTATTCCATGCAGTGAACGAAAAAAACATGTTTTTTTCGTTCACTGATTCCATGTACAAACTCTATCCTGCTACGATTTAATTTAAGCGAGCAATTCTTATACATATTCATATGCAAACATATACATATATACATGCACACACACACAAATATATACACATATATATACGCGCGTGTGTGTGTGTGTGTGTGTGTGTATGTATGTATGTATGTATATATATATATAATATCCATTAAATTCTGTATTTAGATAAGATTTTGCTGTTTAAGTTTATGTACATGGGTGTATTTCTTGAGAAAGCGCGACCATATACGAAATAAAAAACGCCGAGCGAAGCTCTGTTGCTCAGGTACTCTATATAAGTATAGTAATATTATTGAAATCAATGTAGAATTTGTTTTTTTTATAATATAAATATGTAGTAATTAGAATGATTGTCATTGGCCTTATTCTCTTAACATGTACTTTCCAGATAATTGATTCGCAGTTTTATATTTAAACACAAAGAAAATTATAATCGCATTGACTATAATAGGCGTTTATGTAGCCAATTAATATTGAGCTTTCCCACTCTCTCCCTATGCACAATAAAACGTATAAAACAGATCGACAACCAACTATAATTTGAAAGGTCAAGTTATATTGCTAATTTTGATAACCAGAGCACGTAGGACAATTAATTCGGCTGAACCTCCCCTTCATTAGAGTGCACGATTGCTGTGTACATTCAGTAAGCTAATTAATTGTGCGTGCATGTTTTGCAATAGTGCATGTGAATTATTGCACTCACGGGTAAAGTTGTCAATTATTTCAAAAATCGATTAGAAAATAGAAACGCCAGATGAAAGAATACCATTTTGTAAGTAGTATTATATAAAATGTAGTCATGATCAAACTTCAGTGAAAATCTAAGAAGCAGAAAAAAGATGCGTACAGCGGCTTACTAGAACTATTAGATATTTTCTCGTAAATTATAGTAGTACATCTAGGCATTCGAACTCTAAGCCAGAAGTAACAGTTCGCTATATACAACTCAGTGCTAAAGCCAATGCTAACTTATGGAAGTAAAAGCTGGTTATGGCAAGAGAGCATGAAATTAAATGAAATGCATGCGGTAAATAAATGCGGTCGAGATACGAACATTGTGTAAAATTTGTGGCATAACGTTTACTACCCGCGATCACAATGATGATGTAGAAAGAGAGTTGGTCTGAAAGAAAGTATAAGAAAAGGTATGCTCCGTTGGTTCGGACATGTATAAAGAATGCAGGATTAAGGAATGATGAATCACAGGTACAATGCGAAAGTAGAAGGATGTAGAAGCGGAGGAAGACCAAGACTCGCCTACGTTGTTGACAGCACCAGGAGCCGGCGAGCGTGCATGAAAAGAGCTATGAATGTTAAAGAAGCAAGTGAGGCGTGTAAGACTCGCATCTCATGGCGCCCGGTTCTCTCTGCTTACCCTGCAAGAGACCTTTCGTCAAGATATACATACATACATATATTAGCTAAAAATCTAAAAATAAAAATGTTATTCAAAAATAAAAATACCCGACTGCGGTACATAATAAATAAGTTTAAAATTAATTTATACACTGAAAAGCTAGAAACAAGTAAATAATCTGAAACTAATCGAGGTACATTATGTTATTGGAGGCAAAATATTTATTTACACAAAATCATGTGGAGATGGATGGTACAAAATCATTACGTTCTGAACAATAACATAATAATAATAAGCCTTATACAATTGCAAAAAATAGATAACAGGCGGGATTTCCGAAGAAAATTGGAACTGAGTGGAAGGTGACAGTAAACGTGGAATAGGTCCTGCCAGCTACACATTTTTTCTAATTGTATAATGCTTATTATTGTTATATTATTGTTCAAATTATTCACTTGTTTCTTGCTTTTCAGTGTATAAATTAATATTAAGCTTATTCTGTACCGCAGTCGTGTGTTTATTTTTTTTTTAATATTTTTTATTAACTTTGTGTTAATTAGTTACGATATTATGACATCTGAGCACAGCAATTACTAGTGCTTTTCTTTACCAGTTTCAGAGCATTATTCAGTATTTTTGTGCAACAAAACCCTTTAAACCTCGACTTATAAAAAGATTTTGCTTCTAACACCTAGGGGATATCCGTTCTTACTATAAATATCAAAGAAAATCCTCTAAAAGCACTTCCAAGTCACGTATTAAACTTATGACATGCAAGGCGCACCTTGGACCAAACTAGGTCAGACCGTACGGTACGACAAGCATAACAGTTTTTATTCACTCCTCATTAAAATTTTCGTTAAGTGCACGAGTGGGGTACAAATAAATATTTTTATTGCCCCTACCGTTTCAATTTACAATCACGTTTATTTCAGTTTGCTATTCGGATTTTATTGTTAGTGCGCAAACGTGACGTGTTCGATAGAATTTATTTGTGGCAGATTCAACATAAATCTGAATGTTTCTAAATTTATTTGGAGCATTATATCAACGCCTTGCATAATATAAAATAAAGTAGTTAATAGATTCAGGCGTTATTTTGCGGAAGTGAAATTTACATGCAATTTGCTCTAACCTGCTTTGTGTGCTTCCGCCACCAATTAGTTCAAGCGGCCTAGTGCCGGCCGGCGCCCTCCCACTACCGTTAGTAGATGCAACATGCCGACGCTGCCATGGCTGCTCCGGTAGTTTCTGCCTTGGCTGCTGCGGTCATTCGCCATCTGGAACAGAAACCGCATGCCCCCACTATCGTCGCTGCCACGGCTGCCCTGGTCGTCGCTGCGACACGTGTTTCGCCTCTCCATGAGGCATCCTCAGGCGCTGTAGATGTTAATAGTTGAATAACATGCTACAAGGACTTGTAGCATGTTATTCTAGCTATTAACTAATATTTATGTTGCATCTACTAACGGTAGTGGGTGGAAGCCGGCCGGCGCTAGGCCGCATGAGCTAATTGGTGGCGGAAACACGTAAAGTAGGTTAGATCAAATTGCATATAAAATAAAGTCTTCACTATTTGTACAAATTTGTTGTGAAGTCCAAGATAGCCATAGAAAATTGATAGTAGGTATGCTGTAGTTTTCTAACACAGTGCCTGCTCATTAACCTTCGATTACTTTGCTCAAAATACGACCCTATATAATCTTCCGTAGCTTTGTTATTCTGTTACATTTTCTGTAAGGTGAGATGATTCCTTAGACAATTTATTATTTATTTAATTATCTCTATTACAACCTTTCTTTGCTATATGCAGGCGAAGTTGGCTTTGCTTTCAATGGTGTCATTATTTATATCAAAATACCAAATTAAATTCATCATTTTAATTCATTAATTGAACGTATAGTTAACGATTTGTTTTTAATTTTCATAGACAAACAATATTATTTTTTATAATATTGATACTGGATTGAGAATTATGCTCAAATCAGTACTAAAATTATAGAAGCTAAATTATTTTTGTCTATGACCTTTTCGCGACGTAACCCCTGAATGGAACGTAATAAACCTTTTGAGGAGATAGCGTGAGTTTGAAAGGAAGTATTCAAACCTAATGTGTAATCTCTTTCTTTAGAGATCCGTACCCAAAAATTAAAACGGTAGCCTAAAAGATCGTTTGCGTGTCCATCTGTCTCAGGTATTTGTCGCAGACATTTTAGATACGTGAACGTTAAAATTTGACAAAGTCGACAAAGTGTAACATGCTAACATAATATACAAAGAGTTAGTAAAAAATAATATGTAGTATTATTTTTGTTTAGAAATATGATTATTTTTGTTTAGAATATGGTAGTACCATATGAATGAAAGTATACAATCTCTTTTAATAACTAGCCCTAATATCTGGTGATGTATTAAGGGAGTCAGTGGTAACATAAGGGATAATTTATAGCCTTCAAATAGACTTCCTACTTGTTTAACAGCTGTTACAGATTGCTTGTTATGTTTCATAGAGAACTAATTGTTCAGTGGTGTAGCTTTACTTGTTTGTTTATGAACAATACACATCACTAATTTTATTTGTTGACTGCTTCATTATGTTTTAATATACATCGATTTTAGTTTTTTTTTTATACAACGTAGGGAGACGTAGAAGCATACGGTCCTCCTGATGTAACGTGGTTTCTGTGGTCTATGGACGCTTGTAGTACATTAAGTATCACTCGCGCGATGCCATCTCTTTTGCTAAGAGAGTAACTCCTTAGAACCTTACTGCTGACCTCACTCACACGCAGGAATACAATAACCCTCTAAAGAGTTGTGGAGGCTACGGTTTTTTGTGAGATGGAAGTGCTTTCCAAGACAGGTCGCTTTGATGCGCCCTACCTGTCTTACAAGAGTAGGTAAGATGAATCTATGGAACGAAATCTCCTTATATCCAACACTATATTCCATTATAAGGATATTATGCCTATATGTGGAGATTTAATGATAAAAAAAGTGAGATGGTTCTGATTTTGATAATTGACCAACTCCGAAATATTATTATGAAAAAATTGAAAAAAATTCGAAGAACGCACGGAACCTATTGGTGCGCGAATTCGTCCAAAATTACACTTGACTGCCTTTTTAATGATTAACTTGTAAAATTATGTTGTTGTTTTAATAAACATTTGTGTATCAAAGATATTACTTTGGTAGGTATTAGTATCATATCTCACTTAATTTCCTTATATTCCTCTGTAACAGTACAGCGAGCACTTCAGACTATTTTTAGCTTTACTATTAATGAAATCAAAAGAGATGCCTAGAAATGTATTTTGATGGTTTTTAAAGGACCAAAAATACTGCCTACGTTTGATGCCTTTGTATATCAGAATGTGAGTTTGTATGTTTTATCATAACTCTCAGTCGAATGATCGTTTACAAAGTGGCTTTGGTTACTCAGAATACTATCAATTATTCTGTCTATAAGCAATGAGTACTGAGAAATTGAAAACGAATATTTTTTCGAATATTTATTTTTTTATACATGTAACTATATATATGTATGTCTTCACACCAGGTCCCTTGTAGGTTAGGAAACCGAGCGCCATAAGACGCGATCCTTACACACTTCACATGCTTCTTTAACATTCATAGCTCTTTTCATGTACGCTCGCTGGTTCCTACCTCCCTGACATCACCTCATAAAACACGACCAATTTAGTCATGGTAGTTTAGTTTTAGTAGTTAGTATACTGTATCTGTTTTGTTATTATTTCTACATGTCCGAACCAACGGAGCATGCCTTTTCATATCTTAACACCGACGCTCTCTTTCAGACCAACTCTCTTTCTTACGTCATCATTAAGAACACGGTCAGCAAGCTTTCTTACAATCTCGACTTTCATGCTCTCTTTCCCATACCCAGCTTTCACTTCCATAAGTTCGCGTTGGGATAAGCACCATTGTGTACAACGAGCTGTGGCTTCTAGCTTAGTTTTCGGCTACCTAGAAGTTTAAATATGAGACATATTTGAATTACTACATATTCACTGTTTATTAAAATCTTGACTGGTGGGTCATAGCCAATGTTATTATCAAGAGTGTTCTAACTTGTAATATCTACTTAAATTCCCATGAGAGTTAAAATTTCTAAACCTCTTACTAACAATGGCATCTCTAGAGTACCAGGGTAGCCAAGTGGCGCTTGCCACCTGGCAAGGTTCAACATCGAAACAGATGAGTCGACTGTGCTACACGACTCCCTGACTCCCTGAATAAACACAATGAATCCATCATCAATTACTTTCCAAACAGAGTATAGACTTACTTACTTCTATCATCTGAAGCCAATAATAAGTGATAATATTAGAACCCAAATACTGCCCAGCCATTCTTCGTAGTTGTTGTAATAGTTAAGTGAGGCAAGGTTTAAAGATCTAAAAATGTAGAGAATATCACAGGATGTCCAAGAATTCCATTATCAAAAGTCTTCCTATCGGCCATCAGAGACATTCAATTTGTGTCTACATCATAACGACAGTCAGTCATGATGAGGTGATGTTAGGAGCACTAGGAACCGTCGGCGTGCATAAAAACATCTATGAATGTTAAAGAAGCGAGTGAAGTCGTCCAATAAAACTCAGCAATGAAATTTCCTCAACTGACTCGATACCGAGAAATTATAAACCAACATACTTTCGTATATTTCTTTTTTAATACAGGTATGAATGTATATATATTTTCACGCCAGGTCCCTTGCATAGTAGGCAGAGAGATCCAAGTACCACAAGACACCATCCTTACATAACTTCCCTAACGCACGTTGATTAGTGCAATGCAACAAGGAACATCCTTTATGCACTAAAGTCATTTTTATCATCGAACCGATGATTTTCATATATATCTAATTAATATAAAAAAATTAATCATGTCAAATTAAAAAAATATATATACATAACAATGTAAAAAATTGTACATTGTTATGTATATATTTTTTTAATTCTTCTCTCTATCTTAGCTATTTTAAAAACAATGCAATTTACAGTTTTCTTTATTTAAATATATCTTCCTTCATCTATCCATTATCCATAATAATCCATTGGATTGGCAGGGTCCGCTACCTGAGTCTAAGGATTTGTCGAAGATACTAATCTCTACATGCACCGACTACCGGCAGACCTCCCCCACTCATAAACAAAACCAGACCTTTCATAGATTAGGTTACACATTCGGATCGATTCGTCAATAGCCAAGCCAATAGTTATATATCAACTGGACTATCACTACTCAGAATTTCTTTATTTAAATCAATATATTAATATTTACAACAAAAATTGAGTCCCTTGTAAGGTAGGCAAAAACTGATTCTTTATTTAAATTTTGGACGCACAAAACAAATTGCACAATATTCAGAGTTAAGAATTCTTTGCAACACAAAAATATGTTTTGTCACCACAAAATTTAAATTCAGGTAACACTAACACTATTTTCCTCGTGCAATTCCAGTTTCCGTGCAATTCTGAAGAAAGTGGCCATTTAATTCTCGTAACATTGTCTCTTCCAGAAATAATACTAACTGTATAATGGCGACAGTATAATAGCAACAACTAGTGAAACCGGTTCTCGAAAAGGATGCAAGCACTTATTCTATTTAATCCCGTAGCAGTCTGAGAACAATTAAGGACGAGCTGAATCTCCTAATCCCTCATTGTACGAAAGCGTTTAGATAATCAAGATTCATAGAAGCGTTTAGACGAATAACAACAAAAGGACTATGGTATTCAACGACATCGTGACTTATACTTGAGGAATTTTATAACGCTCAGTAACTTTTGAGGCCATTATCGTGATTTTGATCAGTGATGCATCAAAATAGAACCACACACGACGCGAGTCCTTGTGAGCAATTAACCTATCCAAATCTATCTTTTAGGGCGTAAAAATAACATTATGTTTTGATGTTGTCTTCTCGGAACATTTTGTTGTAGTCGTAAACCCTTTTGATGTTTGTACTGTGTTTTATAACATTAAGATTGTCAGTAAAGTCTCGTATGGTACTGCTGATAATGTATGGCGACCGTCGTAAATGTAGCCCATTTGTTTTTAGTGGGATGTATCTGAGTCTGGACTTTATCTCATAAGACTTACATTATTTCCTTTCTAGGTTATATGTATGTATTTTAAATATTGTCGTTTGATCTTTACCAGAGACATAGTTTAAAAAAAATAATTCTTGTTTAGAGACAAAGCCAATCGTTATTCCACGTGTTGTACCCTATCGACTAATAAATACTCCGACAAAAATGAGCGATATTTAATTGTAGCAGCCCAAATGGGAGATGTTGGATTAGCAGCGAGGGTGGCTTCGAGCGAGTAGTAAGTAGGATAATATCGATGCCACACTTTTGCTAGGATAGGTAGTTCGGGCGGATCATATGCTTTTTGCCACCCGACGAATTACAAAAAAGAAAATATATAAATGAGAAATACAATGACGAGAAATAAAATATATGTACCCAATAATAAAATATTAATGTAATGGAAATAAATTGAAACAACATATTGTCACTTCTAGTTAGCTTCTATTTGTCACTCAAACTATTACCATGGAGTATCTCGTGTGAACTATCTCCATCTTATAGGAGCATACAAAATATACAAATTCTCTGAATAGTTTCGACGAGATCGGCCACGGTGTGGTTCGTAATACCACTTTGCTGCACGTGGGTTCGATTTCCATACAGGACATATATTTTTGTGCATTAATAGATCTGTCGGTATTGGTCTGTTTTTAAGAGAGATTACTCATCCTCACAGAAAACCGCAATCAAATAACAAGATCCTGGAGAGTTATTGTATTTCTGCGAGTAATTGAGGTAACCAGTAAGGTCCTAAAGAGCTTTTGTGTTAACAGCAGAGGTGGTCGCGTGCGTTTATAGGCTATGGTAACCACTTTACATTGTGAGTGGACCGTATGCTTGTATGTCTTGACAAATTGTAAAAAAGGTTGCTGTATTTCCGCGAGTGACTTCATCAGAAATCTCTTTGGCATTTGTTTAATTAGAAATGAGAGTTACAACATGCGATATTCCCGGTTTTATAAGCGTGTATAAGCTACAGGGTCAGCAAGTAAAGTATTTGGGGGTAGGTGGATTCAAAGAGGAGCTCGATGCGAGAACTGCTAATTAACAGAAAAGTCTTTGGCTAAAGAGAAACAATGCACATCGAAACAGTTGGTCTGGAGTAGTACTTCCGTCTCATAGAAGACCGCAGCCAAATAATAACTACTATGAGTGAGGTTACCAGTAAGCTTCCGAGGAGTTGTTGTGTTAACAGCAGAGATTGCAACGTACTAGCGATACTCCTTGTATTGAAGTAACCATTTTACTTCACATGAGCCACATATTTGTGAACCATATTGCTGGAATAAAAATATAAGAATCGAAAAAATATAATAAAAGGGCCGTCATGTCAAAATAGGAGGAAGATTATTGCCAAAAGTGTAATAGTAAGTTGTAGGTTTTGAAAATATTTATTCACTAGGTAAAATAACCTTGATTAAATACGGTCGAGATACGAGCATTGCGCAAAAGTAGGGGCGCAACGCTTGTTGACTGCATCCGCAATGATGATGTGAAAGAAAAGTTGGTCTGAATGAGAGCGTCGGTGTTAAGATAAGAAAAGGCATGCTCCATTTGTTTGGACATGTAGAAAGAATGCAGAAGGAAAGAATGACGAAACAGATATACAATGGGAAAGTGGAAGGATGTAGGTGACAAGAAAGAACAATACTCACCAACCATGAACAAATTGGTCGTTTTTACTATAATGTGATGGCAGGAGGACATCTGAAGCTAGGAATTGGTCTGCGTGCATGAAAAGAGTTATGAATGTTAAAGAAGTGAGTGAGATGAGTAACGACCGCGTTTTATAGCACTCGGTTCTCTCTGCCTACCACAAGGGAACTGACGTAAGATGTACATTTATGCATACATACGTAAAATAACCTTAATGTCAGTATTGCATGAAAAAACACTTGTTTTTCATTTTAAAAATTCTATTTCAACACTAACGTCTGCCTTCATCCATTGCCCTTACGTAACCCCAGATTCTAGAGATAGTGTCACCACAAAAATGTTACGCACAATTGAATCCATCTGCGAGACCTCTGCAAATATAGTCACCAGTCAAAACACGTGCCCGGAGATTTTTGATAATTCACTCAACAAAAACATTTTCTACCTTAAAAGTAAGTTTATCCGCTTTAATCTGGAATCTGTTCGGTACACATTTGTAAGTCTTTGTGGCATTCTTATCGTCCGGATTAATCAATATAAGAAAGCTTTGGGTCCCGACCGCTGTTTTTTTCTATGTCCCTTAAGCAAACCTTCTTCAGTATTTGTTCAAGTTAACGAGTAGTTCGGGCTTTTAAACGTCTTTAAAATCTGCAAATCATGTTTACTTTTCAATCATTGTGTAGAGTTCTTAAACTCTGTGAGTTACTATTAGACTATATACATAAAAATTAAATGTAGAACAGTTTTCGTGATTTACCACGAAGTTTTAAAACAGAACTATATTACGATTAAGTATATTGTTGACGTAAGAAGTGTTAAAATTAATAGTATAATACATCTAGCTAGAATGGATAAGGAAAGAATGACAAAACATATAAACATCAACACATTCGACGAGCTCGGTGGCGGAGTAATTAGCAACGCTACTTTAACACCAGTGCTTATGGGTTGGATTCATGATTTGTGTTTACGAGTATGTCTATTTGTTAAATATATAAATAAAATTATGCTTACCAACTAAACCAAGTAAGGTTGATTTTATTCTAAAGTAAGTAAATGTAACAATATAACCTGTCATTTGTTACAATGTTACAACGTAATATAGATATTTGTTTATACAACACCGGGAGGTATACAAGCATATGGATGACCTTATGGAAAGTAGATACCGTAGCCTATAAACGCTGGCACAACTTGAAATATCGTTATCGCGATGCCACCTCTACTGCTATCACAGCAACTTGTAAGGAGCTTGCAGGTAACCTCACTTACTCGAAGGAACACAACAACTTTTCAGGGAGTTCCTAATTGGGTGCTGTTTTCTGCGAGGTCCTTTTCCATGCTGTGATGTACGATACCTCTATTAAAAACCACATCCAGACAAACGGATAATATTCATACACAGAAATATTTGTCTTTTGTGGAAATCGAAGTTACGAACCTTGGTGACACAGTAGCAATGTAACAACTAGCCTACCTGCCCGTTATTATTGGAGTATCGCAGTCCAGTTTATATAACTGACGTATAGATCATATATAAGCCAATACATTAATGGCAAAGTAATAATTTACGCTAAAGTCATTCGTTATGAATGTTGGCTTTATATATTTTTTTTTTATAAATAATATACAATGTAAGCTAGCTTAATATTTTTAATCCCTTAAAAATTATGTAACATAACATATCTATTGAACTTTTAAGTACTTTAATTTAACAAGTTCGGTGTTATAGTACTCGTATATAGAGTCAGTAAGCAGGTAGAGTAATGGAACGACTTTACAGAGGTTGATGGAAAAATTCGCAACAAACCTACATAATGGTAGGTAATAAATGAATTAGTTATAACCTGTCGTTCATTTTATTTGTTTATTTTTATAGTACCAATAATTGGACACTGTACGGCCTAACTAATGGTGTTAGACGTAGCATAGATAAGTTTTTTTTATGTAAAAAAGAGGCACGAACGAGAATATTGGCCGTCTGATGGTAAGTAATGACTGCTGCTCGTAGATATCGGCAATACATATTATACAACAAAACAACACGCATAATTCTGCTTTAATCATTTTTATGGTGACATCTCTCTATTTGTATTTCTTTTTGAGGTTAGTACCCAAAGAGTACCAACCGAACCTTATTACTAAGACTCGACTCCTCTATCTGTCCTTTATCCGTCTGTCATAGGGCTGTATCTTTTGAACTACAATAGTAAAATACTTGCAATTTTCACACGAGTCCGACTCGCATTTGGCCTTTTTAATACCACTAAGGTAGCAAATAAGCGTCTTGCCTGATGATAAGCAGTTACAATTATATAAGGCAACTTGCAATAGCAGAGAGTTGCGTCATCGAGCTTATAAAAACTTATTCACGTCTTTTTTGAAGAACCCACGTACTGGACTCCCTTGAGAAAAGCTCAACAAGAAGTTCATACTATACTAACCGATTGTCTCTTAGCTTTGTTTTAAAGGTGATACCATTATAGTTCCCTTTATATATTTATTCTGTCCAGTAAAACTATCCATCATAATTTAAATAATTTATATTATCAATCATATTACAAAATTCTCATTTGCAAATTTACGCACCTAGCTTTGTTTTCAAATTTATTTTAAAGATCAAAGCACAAATACCTTTTATTCCTCGGTTCCAGCGGCATACAGAATTGATTTACCAGATTTCAATAAACGCATCTGTATAAATGTTAGTGAGTGTTGTTTGAACATTGTTGTGATCTTTGCTTTAAAAAAAATGCTTTGTGCGTCCCGTGACGTGAATCCTGACATTCACAAACAATTGTCCAGTCCTTTGTGTGTGACATATGATGTGAATAATAATATTTTGCTTTATTGTTTGCGTATTTTGTTGCATTTTTAGAATATAAGCGTGCAAAATTTTATTTTTTATGAGGTCAATTAGCGCAGTAACATAATGATATGAATCTCTACACTATAAAGTGATTTAATTAAATTAATAGCCACTATATAAGGCAATGCTAAGCACACAGTGCACAGAATTTCGCAACTGTGTATAGAAATTTTAACACTAATAACTATTATATATAATATTTTTTTATCAGTAGTCCATTTTTTATATAAGTAATCCAAAGCATTTTTGTATAATTTATAATAGTTCAACCAAGACACAATTCCTGCAACTTAGTTTGGAACAACTTGCCGTTATACATTATATTATACATATGAATGCATCTTACAGAAAATATATACCCATCATCGTAGCTATTTCAATTAGGCAAAGAAACTGAACACCACATGACTCGTTCATCCCTCAGACTTTCCTCACTTCTTTAATTCATAGCTCTTTTAATACACGCTCATGGGTTCCTGAGGCTCCTGATAAAATACGACCAGTTTGGTGATAGACGTACCATCACTTCTACTTTCGAGTAAAGTGTTTATTTTGCCTTGTGTACTTCCTATATATCCGAACCACCGGAGTATACTTCTTCATATCTTATAACACCGATACTCTTTATTAGATTAACTCTGTCTTTTATAATCATCTACACGTAATATAAAAAATAAAATACATATATTAGATCATCATCATTTCTGCCGAAGAACCTCCACTGCTGAACATAAGCCTCCCCCTTATATATATCTATTACAAACGTTTGGTGTCCAGAATTTTCATAAAGTGCAGGGAAGTAAATTTTCTAATGGCCTATCATTACCACGGCCTTCTTCTCATGGCCTCACCCGTACCCGTATGCTTGCCAGTTCAAAAGAAATGCATTATCAGACCTACGAACACGACGAAAACTACCTATTTTATGAACCTAGAAGTTGAGGTTAGAATGGACCATCGTCACTTTTTGCCAAAACTGCATCAAATAGTTAATTAAAAACGTCGTGAAAGGATTCCCTCAAGGACGTCTACTCGTATATGCATGTGATACCTCTGAGATTCTAGTCTGAAATGACTGCTTACCACCAGACAATCTTAAACTTGCTTGTTGTCTCAGTTACATAAAACACTAATTTGCAGTAACTAAAAACCCTTCAGGAAGTTGTTATTTTACAGATGTCTTGTGAATATAGGTGCTTCGCCGATCGAACTATTCTGTCAACTTTTAAACGAAAGTCTAGCATAGGATAAGCGGAACATAGGGAAAATAGATTAGTTAATAAGCAGCCCATCTAAAGAAGTAACTTCATCTTACAGAAGATCACTGCTAAAGTCCCTGGCGGATTCCTTGTATTCCTGCGAGTGCATGAATTTGCCAATAAGCACTTTGCTGCATTAGTAACAGGATGGCAACATTCGGACGATCTTCTGTATTTCAAATGTTCCCAGACAGCGGTAAGTTTGATTTTAGGTAGCCGACTTAGAATAATTTGCCTCTAAATACCGTGATGAGCCACTAACATCTCATATTTCATTACTTTTTAATAGAATGGTAGTGTTCTAGTTGGTATGTTAAAACAATGGAAATGAAATGAACAATAGAAATGGTCTAGAGAACAGGACATATTTCAAAGCGAAGCATACTATATATCTAACAGACACGGGCGTTATTATGCGAAAGTCAAATTTACTTGCAATTTAATCTTGCTTTGTGTGCTTCCGCCACCAATTAGTTCTTACGAAGTAGCGCCGGCCGGCACTCACCCACTACCGTTAGTAGTTGTAACATACCGTCGCTGACGTTGCAACATACCGTCGCTACCATGGCTGCTCTCTTCTGATCTCTGAATCTTTTCTGATAGGAGGTCCTAACAACCTGTAAAATCAGATATGTAGTATGCAATTTTATCTAATCTGCCTTGTGTGCCTCCGCCACCAATTAGTTCGTGCGAACTAGCGCCGCCCGTACACACACACAAGTTGAGAGATGCAACATGCCGTCGCTGCCATGGCTGCTTTAGTACTATCTGCCTCAGCTGCTGCGGTGCGTCAAGTCTACTTGTAGCATGTTATTCGAATGACTTATACATCTACAGCGTCTGAGGATATCCTGTGGAGATGCGAAACACATATTGCAGCGACGACTAGGGCAGTCATGGCAGCAACGGTGGCGGGTGCATGCGATTTCTGTTCCAGATGGCGGGCAATCTCGAGGACGACCGGAGCAGCCGAGGCAGATAGAGTACTAAAGCAGCCATGACAGCGACAGCATGTTGCATCTGCCAACTAGTGGGTGCGTACGGGCGGCGCTAATTCTCACGAACTAATTGGTGGCGGAGGCACACAAAGCAGATTAGATAAAATTGTATACTATATACCTGATTTTACAGGTTGTTAGGACCTCCTATCAGAAAAGATTAAGTTAATAACAGGGAATAAGTGTACCGGCTGTGCTGTTTTATAAAAATACTGCAATCAGCCTACTTATGATTGACTCCTAAGTAGCCGGCTTAAAACATGGTTGCCAAAAAGATAAGGATATCTTGGGGATGGACCCCAAAGCGTTGGATTTCAGAGATGTGGCGTTAACTTCCTTTATTGACAAGTATTATGAAACTATACTTACTCTGTATATAATTGTAATAGTCCTGGATAAACTCTAGGATATTTCCAGTCGAAATATATTAATCAATTAGCTTTGTAAGTAACTTCTACAGGTCGTCGGGCTCGGTGGCGCAACGGTAAGTGACGCTACTTCGACACCAACGCTCGTGGGTTCGATTCCCACACAGAACAAATATATGTATATTTGTCTAGCTTGTATGCATGTATGTTTATCTAAGTGAATGAGACTGGGTAAATGAATAAAAACTATTTGATGTGGTACGTCTTTTTAATACCACGGCTGAGCGGTATTACCGTACGGTTTGCCTGATGGTAAGCAGTTACCATAGCCTATGAATATTTTCATCACCGGATTAAGTGAGAAAATCATTACAAATTTGTATAAAACAGTAGGGTGAAGAGTACGATATAATATGGCACTTTTTACTTTTTAGAGATATACTTTTATAATTACAACTTAATCAATTTTAGCACTAATATTGTATTTTTCTATTTGAGAGCTTAATTTTGAAACCATGTTATTGTACAGCGACACCTGTTGTCCATTGGTAATATCACAGATTTGGGGCGTAATTATATTGCGAAACTGTTTCGAACAAGATCACAAATAAATCTGACCCCTCTTTGACAACCTTTGTTTCAAATAAAACAACATTGGTTTTTTTAAACAGGATTTGCGTACTGGCTCATAGCTACAGAGCAACGAACAATCGCAATTGTTGTTGATCGTTCAAGTGAATCTATCTCTGACACATCTCTGCCTTCATAAATATCAGGAATGTGTTTAGTGTACGGTGTTATTTATGCTCTGTTAATGTTTAAAATTATCTTCCATAATGTACTGTCTTTCGTAAGGTCTAAGTAAAAAACAGCACTAATCAGGAACACCGTTCCTATATGAAATCTATATGTTTGTCTCTGTGTGTGTCTGTGTGTGCGTGTGCCTGTCGTTTTTTTTCGAATATTCGAATTTTGTTAAAATAATAAGCTTTTGTTATTTGTTTGTGTTAAAATAATAAGAGGCATGCTCCATTGGTTCGGACATGTAGAAAAAATGCAGGATAAAAGAATGACGAAGCAGCTAAACAATGTAAAAGTGGAAGGATGTAGGAGCCGAGGAAGGCCTAGACTTACCTACCATGACTAAATTGGTCGTGTTCTATCAGAAGATGATGTCAGGAGCCCTAGAAACCGGCGAGCGTTCATGAGAAGAGCAATGAATGTTAAAGAAGCGAGTGTGGTACGTAAGGATCGAGTCACGTGGCTCTCGGTTCTCTCTGCCTACTCCGCAAGGGATTTGGCGTGAAGTTACAGATAGATAGATAATATAAAGAATTATACTTAATCGAACTTCTAGCGTTAAGCATGATCTGATGTTAGCCAAACATCATTACTGTAACATCATTCAAAATTCAATCGCCAATATCAGACAATTCAATCATCAAACATGTTACAATATAATATGAAACATTATTATGTACTGGGATATTTTGAATATTCAGGTATATACAACAATTCATAAAAGGTTGAAAAACGTCACTAGTGACGCTTTTCATCCATTTTTGCATCACGTGTTTACGTAATGTCCATTGCTCATTCTCTCACAATACAACCATTTGAACTCCGTCGGGATGAAATTTGTGTTTCACTAAAAGCAGTTTACAATAAATTGCGGAATCCCATTAAACGTGTCGACAAAAGCGATGCTTGTTGCGAGATGATGTGTGGCCTGCGACATTGTTTGATAATCCCCCATGGGTTTGAGTTGTGCAAAAAATTGTGGGAACTACACTACTGCATTGTAATGATGGTAAAGCAACACATTGTGTTGTAACTATCGATATGAGTATCGATATGTAAAGTATATCGATAGTCACGTAGTTGTAATTTTACCATCATCTTGTTTCCAGCGTTATCGTGTTTCCTAAACCATTAGACCGATACTTAAGCCAGTGGATTTGGCGAAGATACTAATTTTTACTCAGAGCAACTGATGTCAGGCAACTAGACTTTTCTTATGTAAGATCGCACGTCTTTGAAATGTAATTTCTTAGATATGCGGATTTCCTCACTATTTTTTCTTTACTGCTGAGCAAATGATAATTAAAAATATGTATATCTATCCAAATTTAGTGGTACATGCCCACATCAGGATTCGAACCATGCCCACAACAGGGATCGTCGAATAACAGTCCGATTCTTTTTCTACTAGACTATCACTGCTTCAAGATAACAGCTTGCTTTATCATCATTTGAAGTTAAAAAGTTTTATTTAGGTATTAAGTAATTCACCCTTTATCTATTGTTGACATAAAGAGAGCTAAATAATCAAAATATAGATTATGTGATCTAAGACAGATTTTTTGATTTTTTTACGTAGATATCTTAAATCTTACTCTCCACTCACCTATTTCTAAGCTTCACATAAATTACCATAATAAAATGAATTTTTATTTATAATAGAAAACCGTAATAGTCGCAGCTTGTTTACTATATTGTTTCTCACAATTGTGTTAATTAATGTTTGTATAATTTTGGCATTTACATTCATCATCATCAATTCAGCACGTATTAAGCAGTCAGAACCCGTTATATACGTTTTCCCATACATTTTGCTGGACATGGCCTCCCCTCTAGAGAGCCACTCACCTTGATCCTGAGTCATCTGCATCCATCGACTTCCTACACATGTTTTTTGGTTGTAGTGGTGGGTCGTCCCATAATGCATGTACGGGTACGGGGACGTCATTCAAGAGCCGTCATTTTTTCTGCAGTGGTTTTCGGTTCTATGAGCAATGTGGCCGGCCAACCGCAATTTCACAATTCAGCTTACCTGTTACTTTAGTTTTACTGCAGATATCGTCATGTCTGGTTCTATTACGCAGTGAAATTGCTTACAAAATATTTAGTGAAAAGGAGAATAGTTTTTATTATAAATCACATCCACAGTCTGTGGTTTCATCGTCTTAGTTATGACTTAAAAAAAGGGATTGGTGATAGAACTGCAATACAGGGATCTATATTTTGAATAAAACGCTGTATATTTTCTGAAATATTAACGAACTTAATATCGTTGAGATATAACTATATTGAGCAGTCAGAACCCGTTATATACGTTTTCTCATACATTTCGCTGCCGTATACGACCATCCGGGTTTCGAAGGGTTAAATGAAAATTAAATTTAAATATTATAATATTTTCTAAACAGAATAAGACATATGCTATTTTATTAAACAAGATTATCTTTACAGTCGTAAGCAACCTTACCTACATGCGGTGAGTACACCGCGCGGTGAGTGCTAATTAACAAACGAAGCTACGATGAAATAGGGGTTGGGTACATCAAAGCAGCCCGACTTCGAAAATAACAACTCCCCTACTCTCTCGTGTGGGTTTCCTGTAAACTATTGAGGAGTTACTGTGTTAGCGGGGGCAGCAACAGTCTAGTGATACTCTTTGTATTGACAAGGATCACAATCTCACAAGGATTTATGTAATTGTTATTAAATTATAATACATATGGTGTGAGAAGTAAATAAAACTTATTTATTATTATTATTGAAAACATTCATAGGCTGCGGGAATTACTTTACGTAATAAATCAAGTAAGCCGAATGCTTGTTTGCCTTCTGACAAAGTATAGACAAAAGCTGCATTGCTGCTTACGCCCATTTATTTTTAACCACTGACTTATCAATTGTCACCTGGCGAAAAATTTCTTACCTGGTACTGTTAGGCTCAAATTAGCCAAACCCATTCAAAGATAGGCTGTAATAGACGCTGCTTACGGGTATTTTATTAAACTAATATACACAACGATTACACAAACCTGGTTGAAGCGAAGTTTCTTGAGTTAAATATATTTCCCACTACAATCTTTTAAAGATATTATTATCATCGATAAATTAATCAAGATATTCGGTACCCTCACTATTTCTACCCCGAATATGGCCAAAACGCAACGCCTAAATTCACCCGACGGAATAATGACGTGCCCACCTCTGTTCCCCATTCATGCCCATGTCGACAATGGCATAGCAAATAGCTATTATTGATGTCGTGGAGCTCTATTAATATGATAGACTTGGGAGGCGTATATAGTGCGCAAACGTGCTGCGGGCAATGAAATAAATATCATATGCCAAAATGTTTATGTGACTTTACATGCAAGTAGTTGATGTTCGCAGCTTCGCACGCACAGGACATGGTTTGAAATAGCCTATGTCTGTCTTTATTTGATTGTTCAACTGCTGCAATTGAGAAAAATAGAGACTTACTCTACTGCAGATCTGACAAAGATTTATTTTACTGAAAAGACGTATTTAAATTTTATTTTGAAAACGTGGCAACTTTTTCGCTATTTTTTCTTAAGGCGAATGATGAGTATTAGAATGTACAATCGAATCGCGTATAAATCGTTTGATATTATGCACCAACACTAACAAGCGCTCATGTGTGCGTTCTTTCGCGTTAGAAGTATAAATAACAGCAAATATAATATTTCTGTTATTTATACTTCTAAGATACCTAATAGTATCTAAAGGTATTGAATAGTACATCGGCATTCCAGTATCGACGACGATACGTCGTTTATTTATTTTCTAAAAATATTGCCGCAACTGCGAATACTTTGTACGTCTAAAAACGTATAAACAAAGATTGTTGCAAAATTTAACAAATATTAGGTACTAATGTTGAAATTTGTAACTCAACTTCCTAATTTGTGAGTCGCTGAAAAAATAGAACAATTCATTGCAATGTAATTAGTATTTATGTACATCTACACCATAGTCCGAAGATGCCTTCACTTTTATAACATTTTGACGTTAACGTATGTTATTTGGTCATGTTATGAGCATAAATTCTAATTTTTTTTTAAATAAAACTTCAGTGTCTGTCCATGGTGACCGTTTTTCTTCAAACTACTAAAGTACCTACCAAAATATAATTAAATAAGAGTGGTCAATTGCAAGTTAAACCTGCGCACTGAGAGTTTTGTACATTCCTTGGACCGCATAACTAATTATATGATTATATATGACGCAGAAACACAACAACCCTCTGCGGAGTTGCTGTTTGGCAGTTTTCTGTGCGGTGTACTTCCTCAGACGAGCTGCTTTAATGCGCACTGCCTCTCTTAAAAACATCCAGACCAAGACAAATAGACATGTTCATGCACACAAATGTTTGTCCTGTACGGGAAGCGAAATCACTGGCGATGGTGTCATAGTCGCATCATTCACGACAGCACCACCGAGCTCGTCAAAATATTTATGATCTAATTTAAATTATTTCCAGCAGTGTTACTTTAAAAAATAAAAACGACTTCGTCGAAACCGGACGATTTCAGTGGCTGGCAATGCACAAATCACACCCCTGATGTTGCAAGTGTCCACAGGCTACGGTAACTGCTTACTATTAGGCAGGTCGTATGATATTTGCCTTGCCATGACTTAATGCAACTACTTAAATAGACATAGACTTCAGTGAAGTCGGTTTCACTTTTTTATTTAAAAGTTGTTATTACGAGTACCATGCCAAATTCATAGATGTTATTTGGCTAAATAAAAAAAATGGCAGTTATGAAATATATTATATTTTCGGTGTTATGTTCATACAAAAACTTATTAATATTTGAATTATATGGATGTTTGTTCCATTTTCACGCCTTGACGCGTGTTCGCCGAAAGTAATCGGTCTTATAATATCGTCTATAGAAGTGTATTGTAATTGAAATATTAATTTGCTTAGGATTATGATACTCGTATCAACTACGATTTTCATATTAACGACTGAACGGATTTCATTTTTTATTGCGGAAACATTTATAACTTCTGTAGGATAGCTATTTTGGTATAGATATCGTTTATGTGGTACACAAATTGATAAATTAAAATATGTGTAAATTTTATTCCGGGCACGGCTCCTGTGGAATATATCTGGAGCGTAGAGAATCATAGATTTATAAAGACCAAATGTCTTACGAGGGTTTCATACTATTATGAAAGTAAAAGTACATGCGGCCCGCATTAGATGGTAAGCGGTCACCGCAACCTATTGATGCAACACCACGGGGATGTTATTCGTGCGCTGACAATCTTGTGACCTAAGGATGTTTCGTCACAATAACCAGTAATTTATCTGCCATATCTCACCCTTCAAACCGCCCAACTACTCGTATATAAATATAACTGCTTGGCGGTAGAAATAGGTGAGACAGAGGTACACCCACGACAGTACAGACGACTTCTGTACAAAGCTCTCCTCTGATTAGCCCTTTTTTCAAATGAAACGGAGCGACGGATTGCTGTATTTTTTATTGTATGGAGGTGTATTTTGTATGTAGGACGCGACAGTGACATAGGCTACTTTTACCGCGGCAAATTACCTTACTCCCACAGGAAAACTCGCTTTGTTATTTAAACCACGCGGGCGAAGCCGCGAGTAACAGCTACTTAGTTGTTAATAATGTTAAAACTCCATAAATTTATTTTGTTACAAATTCGACCCCACAGTGTTCCCTATATAAACATAATTTACAAAAACGGCTCATAAAACATATTCTCTCTTCTCCTATTTACAAAAGGTTAAAAATTAGTACAGTAAATAAGCAAAAAAACCACGAAACATGACGCATTCATCACTGATCTCAAAGTCAGCTTTTGGTCGGTATTTGTAACATCTGTAATAACTATTGTAAACCAAAATATTTTACTAAACTATTCATTGATTATAATTTCCAACCAAGTTGGTTCCTCCAACATATTTTGTCACATCTAGCAGCATAGCATACACTAACAAAAGGCTTACGTATTTCCTAGTTCCAAACGTTGTAAATAGATGGCGTTGTATCCTACTAAATAATAAATTTAATTTAATTCGTACATAACAATATTCTCTCATACACATTATACCCATTTACGTACATAATTTATGTATATGTATTATTGAACGCATTGCATAAATATTGAGTAACAATGTTGTATATTGTGTTAACAGCATTTTCGCAAGTACCGTTCTTACGACGTATGAAATTGGAGTTAAAATTGATTAACAACAACATGTGAGTATAGCTAGCACACAAATAATAAGATTTATTTTTTATTTTAACCATCGTGATAAATCATTATTCCTTGGTGTAACTTATAGCCATAAGGATAAAGCAGTTCAAATAGGACTGCAGGTGTCCAGTGATCGATTCTGAGTTCAGAAACATTCATTTAAAATAATATCGAGGATTCTCACCTGTAAATTTGAGGTACACCCCAAAGTTTGGTTCTAGAGATGTACTAAATCACTTATAAGTGATTCGGTATAATTAAAACCAATTCGGTATAACCAAAACCAACCGTGCAGCATCACCCCGTACTACACGTTGCCTGTCAGTAAACTATAATCTGGTGAGAGATTATTTTACTTATGTCGATCATATATGTGCTAGTTTTTTTTTTTTGTGGAACCTAGGAGAATTAAATGTAGAGTTTTATTTAACTATCTATTACTATGTTATAAAAAAGCACAAGAAAGTGCTAAATGTAAAATGTTCACGGCCCGTTGGCTGGCGGTAAAGGTGGGCAAAATGGCGACTTTTAACGTACGGGTTCCGCCGTCCGGTATCCGGAACAATATTAAATTGTTCGTAGAGGATAATCATAAAGTTGGCTGCGCAAATGGACTGTAGGAAAGGAGAACAGTAAATAGAATAGAGTAGCTCTAAATTGATTTAAGTACACGTTCTTATAATTTTGAAAAAATGTGATGACATTAATAAAATGTATAATCAACGTGTATAAAACTAAAACGATTGTATGTATACAAATATATACCTTATTGAATTTTTTATTAGAATCCATTCACATTCTTCATTTACCGGATTTATTTTTATAGCTGAATTAGTATAAATGACAGCATTAATTGTTTTTTTCGACTGTTAGTTCAGTAGTAGTAGTAGTAGGGTTGTCACAAAAAGATTGAAACTTTCGGTCCTCTAGATTAGTACCTATTTAAATAACTAGAATTATCATGCAGTAGCAAATATCAAGTAAAATGGTACCTTCGCGATTTAGCGGTAAATGATAACAAACCTGCGATCAAAGAAGCCTATTATGACGACGATCGCTAGTTCCAATTCTGGTATTACCACCACTAAATTCATAACTAACTGGTGGGTATTATCACCACTAAATTCGTGTATGTATGTATATCTTCACGCCAAGTCCATTGCGGGGTAGGCAGAGAGAACCGAGCGCCATAAGACGCGGTCCTTGCATACTTCACTCGCTTCTGTGACATTCATAGCTCTTTTCATGCACGCTCGCCGGTTCCTGGGGCTTCTGACATCACCTTCTGATAAAACACGACCAATTTGATCATGGTAGGTTAGTCTCGGCCTTCCTCGGCTCCAACATCCTTCCACTTTTGCATTGTATATCTGTTTCGTCATTCTTTCGTCCCGCATTCTTTCTACATGTACGAACCAACGGAGCATGCCCTTTCTTATCTTAACACCGACACTCTCTTTTAGACCAACTCTTTCTCTCATGTCTTTGTTACGAACGCGGTCAGCAAGCGTTATACCACAAATTTTGCGCAATGCTCTCACTAACTAAATTCGTAATTCGTGTTTTCAGATTTATGTACATATTTGTAATTATCACTTGCTCGGCTGTGAAAGTAAATATCGTGACGAAACCCGCATGCAAAACCAAATTATATTACGGAACCTCTGATTTTCCTTCTGTGCTGTGGAGGTCTGATGGTAGTCGCACCGTGTCAAGTCATTTAGTAGTCATTACCTTTTCTAATGGAATAGGAATGCCGGTACGAAGAAAGATTATTTATATTTGTATATCTACTTCGTGACTCGCGACAGGCCAAAGTGAATGCATAAAACGCAGGTTAAAATCTCCAACACATTTAATACTTTTGAAGATATTGTACTAACAAATAAAAAGAGTTAAAATGTTTGGAGTTTGCTCCTCAAGAAACGATTTTAAGTTATAAGGCGCGGTACGGAAATTTTATAAGGAGTAAAATCAAGTGTTAACAAAAATTAATGCCGTTACGCTCGCCCGCTTTAAAAGAGACAAACTTATATGTCTGTACGTGAGAGAGAATGAGATAGAAGTGTTAAGAAGAGACAACCACATGTAGGATTTAATGTGCGAGAGAATGGGATAGAAACCATTATACAGTGTTTATGACAGGATCTGAGCGTTATACGTGTGAGTGTTACTAAGAGTCTTCGAAACAAGTCAGCATTCAATAAACTTCAATCTCAGTCACTGAGTTAGGAAGTTAATTTCGTAAGTGGCATATAGAAGTTACCCGGACATACGTTCCGCGGCCTACTTCGATGTGAAGCCCAAACGCCCTTACCATATGCCTTGCCTGCGCATGCTAGGGTCGTCAGTCCCCTGGCAATGCCAAGCAAAGTACCTATCTCGACTCTAAGCTAACTTTTAACTCACACGTCAAAAAGGTTTTTTTATCACACATCGTCGGAAGGCATACAAGTATACAGCACACCTGATGTAAAGCGGTTACTGTAGCCTATGAACGCTAGTAAGACATAAAGTATCACTCACGAGATGCCGCCTTAGGAGATCCCTAAGGAGTTGCTGTGTTAGCAGCAGATGGTAACCTCCTACGCAGTAACACTACAACCCTCTAGAGAGTTGTTATTTGGTTGCGGTTTTCTGTGAGATGGAGGTACCTGCTTCCCCAGACGGGCTGCATTGATGCGGCCTACCTCTCTTAAAACATCCAGACCAAGATAAACACACATGTTCATGCACACAAATGTTTATCTTGTGTGGGAATCGAACCCACAAGCATTGGTGTCAAAGTCGCGCTATTTACGAGTGCGCCACCGAGCTCGTCAAAAAAGATGACCAGTACCACTAGATATTACTTAGGTCGACTTAGCAATATGTAAAGTTAAAAATACATTGGAATAAATGGAACAAATTTATTCGAGGAGAATGAAAAAGAATCTGAAAAACATCCGCAGTCCGCACCGCACCGCATAGTTGACCTGTCTAAACTATTACAGAAATGATTACACCTCCTATTCGTTGATTTATTACTATTATGTATACAATACACATTACCAACAAACAATTCTTCGTGCTGGTAACTTAGCTATGTGATCCAATAAACATCCTTGGTGCGAGAGTCCCCCTGGTACTTGATCGATTCTATTATTTATATCGACATTCTAGACTCCATTGCTTTCTCTGTACTCCAGCATCTTGCAGCTAGCCCGTAGTCTCCTGCAGCGCAGAGCCCAGATTATTTGACGCCGCGTTTGTTCCGATAGCGAGGCAATCCGCCCGAATTACGACCAAGTTTATTATACCCCAATACCGGCGCCAGGTAACGTTAATGGAAAATGTTTACTTACTTAATGGTTTGGAAGTATAATAAAAAATGTAATAACTGATTATTTCTGATTTAGGACTTTAAATTGTTATTTATTTTCGAAATCTTTAATACTGGATAAAAATACGTGAGCATATCAGATTCTTGTATTCATGCTGGCAAAATAAATGCGAGATCTAAAAGAAAAATCGAATCTACTGTCAATATTTCTTGTATTCTAGCTCCTAAAAATGTGCGTAACTTAAGCAGTTTGCACTCTCTAGTAGCATCTAGTTTATAAGACGACTAGTAGTCGGAGAGTGTAATACATATTACATACATTTGAGTGATACCTTGGTCCAAGATTCTACCCATCTCCCATCTGTGACTAGGCTAGTCTAGCAGCTATACCCGTCGCACACCTTATCGAAATTCGTACTCTCAACCGATATCGATAAAATGATAAAGCAAATGCTAATCATTTCGCTGAAATTCTTGAACAACAACTGAACCAAAAACCAAATGAGCTTAGTATTTCTGTATACCACGCAAATAAGGTGACAAGCAAGCATACGTCCTGATGGTTAACAATAAGCAATTGGCAACAAGCAGCATAGCCTGCGCTTCTTGCAATACCAGGAGTGTTACTCGTGCATTATCGACCCTAGACATGAAGACACGTGCCTTTTTTGAAGAACTTCATGGCCTTATTTGTGCCCTGTCTCTAGAAGATAGAATGACTGCAAGTATTTCTTTCTCATTAAACTCTATTACAAGTACTACCGATTTATGTTTATGAACATTATCTTGGTTTACTTCGCATTCTATTGTAAGCCTTTCCTCATACAATCGTCTTTTATTGTTGTAACTAGTGTTTGCAGTTCGGATTTTGCTATTAATACCGCGTCGTCTGCAT